>CM026273.1:8196903-8672597 GCA_014851415.1 Cnaphalocrocis medinalis | reverse complement strand
TAAGCAATTGCCGCCCGCTCATGGACACTGCAACACCAGTGGAGTTACAAGTGCGCTGCCAACCATTTATCCTCTTCCCCCCCGGGTGGGCCCTCCGGTACCCTCACTCACTCAGCAAAACACAGCACAGGGGCTGCTTCACGCCGGTTTTCTGTGAGGCAGTGGTATCACTCCGGTCGAGCCGACCCATTCATGCTGAAACGTGGCTCTCCCACAGTTGAGGTATACTATAAGACAGTCCTTCCTACCATCTAGGCATAAGGACCGAATCTTGGGAGATGCTCACCTGGTGAGCAAGCAAATATGCTAAGAGCTCTTTTCCCGGTGTTTCTTCACTCCCTGTGTCTGTGTCTTTGTTCCATCTCAATGTCACTTCTCCCCAAATCACAAGAGGCTGTAGAGCTATGGTTTAGTTGGTGCCTGTTTGTGTGTGTAGTTTAGGGTTGCCAACTTTTTTTAGCAGAAATAAATTATATCTGATTTTAAAGGAGGTAAGCAAAGAGTACGGACTTACAAATAAGAGTATCATTTATTTTTTAGTTTTAAAAAAGTATTTTTTTTGTACTTTTTGCGGCACATAACAATTTTCAACATATATACAGTTATGTAAATAGTGGACTTTTTCATTCTTATTCATGATTTTTGCATATTATTACAGGCTAGTTTTAGTAAACATTTTGTAAAAATAGTATTTTAGCGTATAGTGTTATAGATTATGAAGAGTAAACCTACATGATATAGAGTAGTAGTGCGCGTTAATAGTTATAACCATTAAATTAACACGATAAAAAAAAATACCCATTAACAATGTTAAGAAAAATTCCCGTAAAAAGCTAAATTTCACTTTTCGTAATTCTTTATGTAGCTTCTTGCACTACAGCATCACCTAGTGGATTCGTGCGGAATCATGTACCAATAAGCGCGTATTTATTTTTTGCTAATATGGCGCCGAGAATGCGACGATGCGACGAAACTCAGATAGATGGCACCAATGGCGGTAGTGTTAAAACTGTTAAAAACTGTGTTTACGGAGTGAGAGAAAATGACGTCTATTAGAAACAAAATATGGTTCATTATTGTCCGAGAGAAAAATTAACTGAAAATAAGTTAATGTTAATTCGTCTAGTGGTGTGTTAAATTTAGTGATTTGGTATTTTTATTGAATGAGCTAAAAATAACCTTTGGGTGAAATTAACTTAATTCGTTGAGTTGGTATTTTTATTGTTTATGCGAAAAAAATACGTTTTGTGAAATTAACTGATTTCGTGTAGTTTGTTAAAATTACGTTTTGTTAAAATTATTGAATCCGAATTTGCTTTCATGGCGTCGGTATTTTATTTCAGTAACAGAATTTATGTTGTTTCGTGAGATTCTGATGAATATGTGGTTTCGTAAGATTTTTAAAAACTGTTGTTTCGTAATATTTGTTTTGTTTTGAACTTTACTTGAAAAGTACCTAATTGAACTTAGGAGTCTGTGAAAATAATTATTAGTGGTGGGTGCGAGGGGGAGGGGGGAGGGGGTAGTGGGGAAGGGGGGAGGGGAGGGGGGTAAGGGGGGGTAAGGGGGGAGTGGAGGGGGGAATGAGGGGGGAGTGAGGGGGAGTGAGGGGGTGAGGGGGGGGGATACAGGAAGATAGGAAAAGGAAGGAAGGTTGGCATTCGGCAAACGGTAACGGGTCAAAGTTTCTTAATTTTGTCACAATTTTTTTTTTTTTTTTTTTTTTTTGCTCGACTTGGCGGGAGCACTGCCGTACTGCATACTAAAGTTATAACAAATAACAGTTAAGATAGCCGGTTATTTTTAATTAGCATTAACTATTCACATGTTAAACAAAAATACATTTAATCCCAAGTCTAATATAGAGGACAATAATCATTGTGTATGGTTTAGTGTCTGGGTGTAATATATTATACATATATTTAAGTATTATGTTTGTGATCCTCTGTTGTCTGATATTTGTAACACAAGTGCCTAAGCTACTTAATACGGAGTCTGGGCAATGTATGAGATGTTGTGTGTGTGAATACTCTAATAAATACTTATTTAATACTTTACCTTTGTATATAATTTTATGGTTTAGGCGTGTCGCACACACACTCAAGAGTCGAGGCGGAAGCGTTCAAGAGGCGCACCGCCTCTGACTTTTCTGTACAATCAAATATGTCAACGCATACTATCAGAGTCGCGGCGCAAAACGAGGCGAGTCGAGGCGGCGGAGGTGAGCGGGTCGAGTCGGCGACGCGGCGCGGGCGCACGGCACGCCGCCGCCCCGACCCCCGCCGCATTTTTTATCCATTCCATCCATTTCCATATTGAATGGGTGTAAACGATGCGCTGCACCTCCGCCTCGACTCTTATATCACACCACCGCCTCGACTGTGCCTCGACTCCGCCTCGACTCTGGCAGTGTGCTACCCGCCTTAGTCTGTGGCCCACCAGCGTAGTGTAACAGAGCGATGATGGTGATGTGTGTTGTGTGGCAGGCCGCACCTGCAGTCGCGCAACTTTATGGACGCGCTGCTGGCGTTCTGGCCCGGGCTGCAGGTGCTGCTGGGCGACGTGCGGCCCGCCGTCGAGACGCACGAGATGCTCTACCAGGTCATGCAGCGGCACACCTTCATACCTGAGGCCTTCACCTCCGACTTCCAGGTACGTTTTAGCCTGCGCACACATGCGTTTACAGAATTCGATTTCCGAATTCAATATAAAATGCATGTACAGTCAACTCTGAAAATATGTATACACTTTAGGACCTTGTCACAATCCACTAAGAAAGTAACTAGAGGTCGTTCTACTTTCTTATATTATGTATTGTGACAAGGTCCTAAAGTGTATACATATTTTTGGAGTTGACTGTACCTACTAACGCACATGTACGTTTTTATTACGTTGTTCGGAAAAAAATATCGAATCCATGCATTCGGATGCCCGAATGCGGAATCCGAATTCGGAAAACGTATATGTGTATGAAACGTATGTGAAACGCGGCCTCGCTTACTGACCTTTTTTTACCTGATTACGTTTTTCTGATTTTTTTTGCCAGAGTGCCACGATTTTCGACATAAAATCTCTAACTTTGTTCATTTTCTGGAATAAATTTAAAAGTTGCTATATTTGGGGATTTAGACGTTTCTCGAATTCGAAATTGGTAGAATGATAGCGTTAGAGTTCATGTCGAGTGCTTCCGAGCGGTCCACAAATGCAATATTTAAATCCATTGATGATTCCGAATGTTACTTGACTGACCAGTTTTTTTATTCGAGATAATTTGATGGTGAGAAAATGCTTCTCAGTGTGTACCTAAGTATACTTATTTATATACACACCATATTATTCAATTTGAGTGTTAAACAAGGTCACTGGTTGTAATATAGCGTATGCCAATTAAGACTCTTAAAATATGCTATGATGGCCGGTAATTACATAGAGCTAGGTTTGAACTATATTCCACAGAATGCACTAACGCGCAGAGTACGTGAATATTATTCGAATATTGACATTGTATTCGACCCGGTTGTCTTTGATAGGTTTGTTATCGTATTGATTGCTATTTCACCTTGAATCATCGATTACTTAGACTTGTTTGTCCTGTTTTAAAAATAAAGCGTTTTATTATAGATTTGCGTGGCGTCGTTAGATATAGAAAGTATGTATTGGCTAGCGGTTCTGCAGACCTTGTAAGTGGAAACTCGAGGTTGCCAAAATTGCACTGAACATTTTGTACGCGCGCGCTCTGCATTCATATATGTACATACAAGTACCTTGTTTTGACAGCTGGCTCTCTGACTTCTACTTTCTTACATTAAATAAAATCGTCGACGTATTGCAAAAACTTATTGCATATATTTATTGTCAAGTACATACAATTCAAAGTATAAAGAACTGATATATTGTAAGATTCGTTAATTTAACGCATATGAAATGATAGAAATCCAATAATTAAATTTCAACAAATTTTTATTACGATACGTTTCTTACAGTCCGAACACACAAGTAAATATCATTTGAATTAAGATCTACACTCTGATTCATAATCATGTAAAGTAAACTGACAGATGAATATGACAAGTTTCTATGCATTTTGACATTTTGCATGGGTCAAATTGAGTGATAATGTATGGGGAATATGGGGATGACACATTGACATCTGTCAGTTTACTTTACATGATTATGAATCAGAGTATACACTAGATGTTTTATTTTGTAAAATGAGTTCTACCAATAAGTCGACTATATTGTGGCAAAATCAAGTATGTATTGTAATGTAATGTAAGTGGACTCCTGTTTCCGCACTTAGGGCCTCGTTCACCACCCCTGAGTAAAGTTTCAAGCAATTTACTTGTCAATTAAAGTGGGTTTGAAGGAAACTGGCCCGTGGTCCGCCGTCTAGTTTAATTTAAATCATTTATTCAATACAAATACCAGGGGCCAATTTTCTCCGAACAACCCACTTTAATTGACACTTGAAACTTTACTCAGGGGTGGTGAACGAGGCCCTTTAAGACTCCTATTTGGTCCAGTGTACGTGTGGTGTCCTGTAGGCCTAACATGCGCACCGCGACAAAATTTTGTCGACTCTAGTTCGCGAGAGCTCATCCTTCTATCCCCGCTCATCGCTCAGTCGAGTAAGCGAGACGCAACTTGCGCCGACAAAATACGAGTGTCGACAAAATATCTCGCGGTGCGCCATGTTAGCCCGGCTGGCTATTCTAGCCAGCCTAACTCCGCCCAGAAGCGCAGAAGCTTCCTGGATCTTCACAGGATTGTGAAGTATGTATTAAATAAATGAATGATCGACCTTCAGGTACATTGGGGCCAGCACCCATTACGGCCAGAATTCTTGGAGTCGACGTACTTCCTGCACCGCGCCACGGGGGACGACCACTACCTACACGTGGGCAAGACCGTGCTCAAGGCGCTTCAGCAGTACACCAGGGTGCCCTGCGGGTCAGTACCAGAAATCTCATATCAGTAGTGAACTTTATTCATATAAACTTTTTTTTTTTCACACAAAGCATATAAAATGACAGTTGACAGAGCCCGGATCGATGATGCGCCATCTGATGGGATAAATGGGGGCTACCGCAAGGGAAAAATCTGTTAGATGGCGTACGTGTAGACTGAGGTACAACTTCAACGTCATTGGTCGTTTAGTGACATTTTGACATCTGACTCTGATTTTTAATCATGTGGTTTTGACATTTTGCATCTGTCAAATTGAGTGTTAATGTATGGGGATGACACATTGACATCTGTCTGTTTACTTCACATGGTTAAAAATCAGAGTATAAAACTAGATGGATAGATGGCGTCACGTTGATGTCAGGTCCAACAACGAGTGGATTGGTTACATTTGACGTATCATGTCAAAATTATGAAGTTACTAGCGGCCGCCCGCGACTTCGTCCGCGTGAAAAAGTAACTTTTTACCCCCCTTTTAACCCCTTACAACCCCTTTTTCGCAATAAAAAGTAGCCTATGTTCTTTCTCAGGGTTTAGATCATCTGTATACCAAATTTCATTTAAATCCGTTTAGTAGTTTTGGCGTGAAAGAGTAACAGACAGACAGACAGAGTTACTTTCGCATAATATTAGTTAGGATGTTATGAAACAACCAATGTCGTCAAAGTTGGACCTGACGTCAACGTAACGCCATCTATCGGATTTTGCATTTGGAAAAACCCTCATTGGTGGCGCTAATTTCGTTACGGTGTCACCTAAATAGGGAACATTGTCTCCCGAAGCGATTTATAATTAACTTGTGGCCCGCCCTCACTTCGCTTCGGGGCCGTAATTCATAAATGAGCCAATAGATGGCGCTGTGTCCAATTACATCGCGCAAGTGTTTCGTGTTTTCGGTTTACCTATAAGCCTTGTCGTTGTCTATAGAAGTTATCTCTTTATAAAGAGTATAGATAGATATAGATTTCGCTGTGTGCGATATTTTACAATTTTACATCAACATTTGTATCGATCACTAGGTACGCAGCAGTGAACGACGTGCGCACGCGCCTCCACGAGGACAGGATGGACTCATTCGTCCTAGCTGAGACGTTCAAGTACCTCTACATGCTGTTCGGCGAGGACCGCGACCTGCCCGTGCGGTTGGCCGACTACGTGCTAACAACCGAGGCGCACTTCCTGCCGCTGTCGCTCGCCACCGCCGGCAGGAATACGTCCTACTTCACGCTCAAGATCGATGACGATGATGAAGACAAGTATAGGAAGTATGAAATTTATGTGATAGGTATAGTCTGCCACAAGAAAGTGTAGTTATGACCTTGAGTGCGCAGAAACCAATTTTTATAGAAAGTCTTATTTTTTACAAGAGCGCAAAATAACGGTCATCGCTATATTTTTGTGCCGCCAGCTATAGTAGACGAGCAGGCCCCAATCCCTGTTGGTAGGCAATTGTCACAAGTGCGCTGTCAACCTTTTATCCCCTTCCCCCCTGGTCGGGCCTCCGGTACCTTCATTCACTCGGCGAAATAAAGCACAGGGGGCTGCTTTACGCCTGTTTTCTGTGAGGCAGTGGTATTACTCCGGTCAAGATGGCCTATTCATGCCGAAGCGTGGCTCTCCTGCAATAACTAATTTGATAAGTTTTTATTTTATTTTAAGGCTTCGAAGAGAGCCACACTTCGGCATGAATGGGTCGACTCGACCGGAGTAATGCCTCACAGAAAATCGGCGTGAAGCAGTTCCTATGCTGTTTCCTGATGGTGAGAAATTGCCGCCGCTTACACACCTGCAACACCAGTGGAGTCAGAAGCGCGCTGCCAACCCCCCATCCTCCTTTTCCCCGGGTGGATCTCTGGTATCTTCATTCACTTGGCGAAATATAGCATAGGGCTTCATGCCGGTTTTCTGTGAGGTAGTAGTATCACTTTGAGCCGGCCCATTCATGCCGAAGCGTGACTCTCCCACAATTGCGTTTTTCAGATCTCGCGCATGACAATATATTCAGTCGTAACTCAAAATTTGACATTTCGAGTAAATGCATTTTTTTACGTAACTTCAATAGTTTTAGTATTGCATTTACTCGAAATGTAAAATTTTGAGATATAACTACATTGTCATGTGCGATTTGTCGAAGTAACGGCAAACGGGTTGATGTAACAGCGTAAAACAGGCGTAGCTGTCCTCACTAATTCGGCTTCGTCACCAGAACGTGTCCGAACACCGCTTCCCTGGTGGCGGAGAAGGTCCGGCAGCCGATGCGGCAGCTGCTCGGGGCGACCGCGGCGCGACCGCCCGCTCGCCTGCGACCGCTCAGCGACCCGCGCCAGATACGAGCGCTCGGGGACATGGGCATCTCCGTGCTGACGCTGCCTGATGGCAGGGTGCAGCTGCTCTACACCACATCCACGGTGAGACACTGTTATATAGGGTGTATCTGTGAACATTTACATCCCTTTAACCACGTGTTCTACCAACCATTCTAAACAACATTTGTTCTATGACTTTTGAAAATTCGCATAAAAAGTTTTCATCTTTCCATACAAAGTCAGTCACGTGACTTGGTCATTTTGTATGGGGCGTCGACAAATTTTTCGAAGAATTTGGAAAAGTTGTTGAACAAATGTTGTTCAGAATGGTTGATAGAACACGTGGTTAAAGGGATGTCAATGTTCACAGATACACCCTGTATAGGTGACGTAGTCCCAGGAAATAATAAATATTTTCTACTTAAATGGATTTATTATAATTATAACTATCTCGCTCGCGTACATCGAAAAAGGGAATCAGTGCTCTCTAGCCCTATAGATGGCGCTGTTTACAATGCTAGTGCTAGAGAGCCTATTTGAAACATTATAATGGCGGCGTGAAATAGATGGCGCTGTAAACAAGTTTTACGCTGTTTTACAGACACCAACGTTCTACTTTTATAATGGGGATCCGCGTGTGAAAATTCCGTTAGCGTACCTACCTGTAGACTGATATCTAACTACACGGTTATATTAAAATCTGATTTTTAATCATGTGGAGTAAACTGACAGATGTTATGTGTCATCTCCATACATTATCACTCAATTTTACAGATGCGAAATGTCAAAATGTATAAAAACTTGATATGTGCATCTGTCAGTAATCCACATGATAAAAAATCAGAATCAGATGTCAAAATGTCACTAAACGACCAATGACGTTGAAGTTGTACCTCAGTCTACACGTACGCCATCTTACAGTTTTTCACTTACGGTAGCCCCCATTTATCCCATCAGATGGCGCATCATCGATCCGGGCACTGTCAACTGACAGTTTTATACATATTTATAATTCCTAGTCAGGTCACATGTGTCTTTTATTAAAACCCTACCCCCATCCATAGTCGTAAAATGTTGTTTCTTTTTCAGCCGAAGCACGGTTTGAAATCTGTCAAAGTTTCAAATTTCTCTTTTTTGCTCACGTTACAATTCTGTTTTATTATTATTAGAAAATATATTAATGTATACGTAAATCTAAAGAAATAAAATCCGTAAATAAAACGTTATTCTAATAATACGCATGTCGCTTTTTGAAACCATACAATATTTCAGGAGAAGCTTTAAAGGTAAATTACTTTATGATCATTAGTGGCCCTTATTCGGGCAAACGGCCGACTTAACGACCAATTATTTAAAATTTTGTATGTAAAATTGCATTTTTTCAAGGTTAAAGGGAAGTAAATTTAGCGAGCTGTATAATATGTACATAAAGAGCACTCTAGAGTCAGTGATACCTTTAGAATGTTGTCTTTTGTATTAGTGTGCGTTAAGAAGGATTGTTGTTTCAAACGAAAAAACCATAAAACAATTTTTCATCATTTTCAGGCAAAATCAGCCAAAGATGCTGCGGAGGGATTAACGTTCATGCGGGAGATGTCCAAATGGAATACATTGAGCGATATCGACAACGGGGTAGTGCCGGCCGGCGTCAAGATCAACGACAAGATCTTCCCCGCGGGCCCCGGCCACTTCGGCAAGGAGGTCGCTGGTGACGACCGCTTCGTCGGCAAGCTCGCCTTCACCGTGCCCGCCGACGCCTGCTCCGCCATACAGAACCCCGCCGACATCCAGGGCCTCTTCGCCGTCGCCAAGCGCGGCCAGTGCACCTTCGCGCAGAAAGTACGCAACATGCAGAGCGCTGGCGCCACTCTAGCCATCCTACTAGACAACATCCCAGACTCGACCCACGAAAATACAGCTCTGTTCGCCATGTCGGGCGACGGCAAGGACGACATCTCCATTCCAGCTGTGTTCCTATTCACAAAGGAGGGTGACTATTTGACCGAAGTGTTGTACGAGAACCCCGAACTGACCGTCACTGTCGGGGAATTAAAGTCGCTAAAGAGGCAATACGAAAAGAGCTGCGAGGAGGGCAATTGCGAGACAGTGCTGGAGACCCCGGACGTGGCTACTGATAAGGAGTCGTTCAATCACCTTAAGAAAGTGCTAAACCAGTTGGTGGCGCAGTTCGAGTTGTCGCTGTCGAACGAGGAGCAGGGGCTGGGCAAGTCGTGCGAGGAGAAGCCGGCCGTGGTGCTGTCGGCGGACAAGTTCGTGAGCGACGAGGCGCGATCGGACGCGCACGTGCACGCCACGCCGCCGCCACCCGCCGGGGACTTCTGACACGACGACGGCTACTACAGAATTGTAAATAACTACTAGCAAGGTACCGTGTAAAATATGTATATATTTGATTGTAAGTACTTACTTGTTGGATTTTTGTGCCTTTTAATATCAACAGCCACTTGATTTGTTTTACTATTTTTATCAAATACTTTTTTCTATGACGACCGCGATCGGTTGACCGCGAACTGTTGCAGACATTTTGATATTTTTTTTATATTAAGTACATATATTTCATAGGATTTAAGGTCTCTTGAAAGTGTTGAATTGAATACATCACAAATCGGGTTACCGTTTTAATTTATTTTGATTCTGTAAATCTTTGAAACCCAGAAAATGTATCATAACAATACCGAAGAATGTGTTCGGCAGTACATAATGTTAATATTATGATAACTAGAAAAGACGCTAAACATATTTACATAGTTCAATAAAAATATAATTGTATTTTGTAGTATTATTCCAAAAAACTTTTATACCTATATGGAATGTTATCTTATCTATCCCTAATCATTTAAAACTAAAGGATTTAAGAAATTATAAGTATTTTAACTGATTTAGATTGTTTTACAATATTTATTATCATGATTTTCTTTATCTATCATTATGCACATAGTATATGTACTCTTATTATGCGTACCTACTATACTGACTGATGCAAATGTCTAGTTCACTCTCATACATTTTGACATATAATATCGGACAAAAGGAACAAACATTTATGGGAAGTGTCTCTTGCGGAAAAAAATAAATTTAGAATAACATGATATACGATAAACCTCTATATAATTTTGAAGACCTATCCATAGTTATCCCACACGTATGGATTAGTAAAATCTATTTCATTACTAAGTACAACTTTAGCTTCAACAGTATAGTTCAGTTTCGGGAAAAAATTGCTGTCACATACGGACGAACAGACAGACAGACATTACGAATCCATAAGTGTGGAATGGGTGATCGGTAGATGCATGATATGGAACGTGTAAGAGAACGATGTTTGAATTAGGATGACGTGTGAGAGCGAGAGAGAAGACGAATGGCCGCGGACGACGGAAGATGGAAAGACGATAAGAAGATTTTTATTTAATACAAGAAGTTATACAGACGAACGTGGTTTCCTTGCCCCACCATCCTACATTTTTGGGGGCTCGTCCGGGATGCACCTAGACCATCCCGAGGCGACATCGAAGAACTAAAGGCGAAATAAGAGATGGAAAAGATGACGACAATGTAAAAAAAAGACTATCGATGATGTTGTGATGTTTATGAAGACGAAAAGATGAATAATATGATGATGGGCGATGATAGCGCTCAACATGCGCTGTTCCACATAAGTTGTCGGCGGTTTAGCGGGGATGGAGATATACGAAAATGGCTACGACAACTGGAGGTGTGCGGCTCCAAGGAAGGTTGGTCAGATCGGCGCCAAATGTTGATTGTAAAACGCGCATTAACAGGAATTGCGGCGGCGGTGGCTCGCTGTGAAGATTTCGACACCTATGAAGATTTGAAGACGCTATTGATAGATGAGTTTGGTGGTGTTGTGAATGGAGATTACGATTACGAGAATGAAAGATGCGGGTTTTATGATGATGAAAGTGAGTACAGTGAAGATGATATGAGTGAGTGTTGTAAGAGCGGCGAGGATGTAGATGTTGATGGATGTTTGCACGAGGAGCCAGAGGTGAGCACGACTAAACAGCTTGAGTCAAAGATTGAGTTAGATGAAGAATCCAAGGAGAGCGTGAATGTGGAACTGGAACAGCCGCTGCAAGATAAGAGCATCAAACGAAGTCATAATCAGGATGTTGAGACACAAAATAATTACATTGTGATGACCGATGACATCAATGACAATGTCAATGACAAGCCATTGACAACGAACGTCGTTGACAGGAGTGACACTGACGAAGAAGTTTCGATCAGGAAGACCCAAAGAAGTTACAATATGTTGTCAACAATGTTAGATATTGACACCAAAGATTATTCATCAAACAAAACGACGAATAATATGCGAAGCTGGATTGATGATTACAATGTTGGTATGACGCTGCGCATTACAAGGAGAAGGGGCAGGCAAAAGGTGAAGAAGACACCAGCCGCCAGTAGATGGCGTGGAGTTAAATTTAAGCAGTCGGCGGTAAAAGATGACATCCTCAGGAACTATAAGAAGAGGAAGAAATTTTTAGATGTGTGTTTTTTATAGTTTTGTTTTTATGAAGATGTTTTATGTTGTTTTTTATAAGTTGTAAATAGGTTTTTAAGGTGTATGGAAGATGTATGAGAGCAGTATGAGGGCATACTGAATGCAGAATGGCCGAGTGTGGAATGGGTGATCGGTAGATGCATGATATGGAACGTGTAAGAGAACGATGTTTGAATTAGGATGACGTGTGAGAGCGAGAGAGAAGACGAATGGCCGCGGACGACGGAAGATGGAAAGACGATAAGAAGATTTTTATTTAATACAAGAAGTTATACAGACGAACGTGGTTTCCTTGCCCCACCATCCTACATAAGGGTTCTATTTTTGTTGCCATTTGAGCTACGGAACCCTGAAAATCAGAATAAAGGACTACCTTTACCATGACAACATGTAGAAGAATTGTATTTTCTGCTTTGTTTATTAGGTATACGATAAATAAACAACACACTTTAAATAATAATTTATTTACTACAATCAATATTAATACTACAATAATATTATAACATAATACTTTCTTGTAGAGCTTGTGAAAACACAATTATTTGGCTAAACTATAAATAGTGCTATAAAACAATGTATGTAATAACATACAATTTATGATCATGATAATGAAATATTTGTTTCGTTAGCCGTGGTTTTACATCTTCAAACACTGAAAATGAACATCTACATACAGATTTATAAAACGTTGATATCGACACAGGCTTTTACTTAAATATTATCCTATGTATCAGTACCTAAATGATGAGAAATTCTCTGGGGCTAAACAATTTTCGTATAAACTAAAAGCGCGACAAAGCAGTTTTGGCCAAAAATTTACATTGATAGTAGTCAACCACACATTTGGTTACTTTGATTTGTTAAATTTATTCAGCTTAATTTCATACAGCTATGTTGTCGATAATATGAAGAAATGCGACTAATTTGCAGTAATCGAACGTGTGGCCTAAGTATGGCTTGTAATGTATATGTCACATCTCAACTCAAAATATCTGCTTCATCCTGGAGGGGTCGAGTACGAAAAGAAGATGAAAATGTTGGGATTTACTATGCCACTGCACTGGTGTAAGGAGGCCACACTTATTAGGTTTAGGTGGCGGAAAATCTCGGCTTTATACTAGGGGGGTCGAGGAAGGAACGAGGGTAGCGAAATAGTATTCCGCCCCGGGCGGCTGCTACATAGATTATATAACAAGTGTTTTTTTAATCGTTTGTTTTTCAAACTCATGAAAACAAATATATTTCCTCAAAATAATGCCTTCCCATACAACTTGGAACAATGTGAAAGTGTGTTCTTTTTTGAGATTAGACTCGTATGTTCCTTGGGGAACAATGTTCGTTTTCATTAGTATAATGTCCTCTTGTCAGACGGTCAAAAAAGCACGGTGTACCAGGGACAGGCACGGTTTTACATATAGGCGGATTTGAGTGCAGACTTAAGCCGGCGCGGGGCCGTAGGGCTGTAGTCGGGGACGGGCACGGGCGGCCCGGCCCAGGGCCCGCGCTGCCACTGTGGTTCCGAGGGTACGCGCGGCGGCGCCGGCGCCGGCCGCTTGTTGCCGTCGCCGAGGTACGAGAAAGGCCTCCCTGGAGGCGGTGGCGCTTGCTGCCATGAGTAGGACCGGTCGAAGCCCGGCCTGTGAATGCAAGGGGTTATTTCACTTTCTGGTAAAACGTAATATAAAAAAAAATCGCCGAATCATCTAGCCTCGAACCAGGCCATTCTCTGAACTATGAGTAACTACCATCTACCGACTAGACAACGATAGCCGGGGCTTTCGCAATTAATATGATAATCGATTATTTGGGCATAATACTCATAGCTTTGAGTAACCCCGATATATCACAATTTTAAACTGAATATCGTTAAAACTAAAAGTATTTTAAAAAGATTTCTTCGATTCTATTAAAAGTAGACACTAAAGAGCATGAAACAGACTTGCTATACTCTAAATAATTTATAGGTACCTATTATTTTATAGATAGGGTAAATTTAAGACTCACGTGGAAAAGTCGTCTCTGTCTCTTCTCGAATTCTCTCGCGTAAGGGTGGGTTCTTCATCATTCAAAAAACCAAGATTGTGTTGTGACCTGATAAGTAAACCATATAAAAAATAAAATTTTAATGTAGAAATAAAGTAAAAAAAACATCATAACTTCCGAGGGTAAGCAGAGTAGTTTTATGTTAAGAGCGCTTGAACGGTATTACTATTACCGTTATAAAACGGCGCTAATATAATTATGTAAATAGTAGCGCCGTTTAATTTTGGTATTTAAAGTGTCAGCAAAAATAAAACTAAATTAACATAGCAAAAAGTTGCTATAAATACTAGGTATTTGTAGAGAACTTATTCGTCTGTACGTTAACCCTGTACGAATACTGCAGTCGTGATTATTATTAGGTAAATCCCCGGAATACACACTTTTTCACATTTCAGTTACATATCCTGCGTAGTAACTATTAAGGACACCTACGGTGAATCAGTCCATAGCAAAAATCGCTTGGCAAACGCATTACCGGCAAGCACACCTCTGCCGCGTGTCCAATTATAGTTGGTGGATCTTATAAAAATATACATTTAGTTACTGAACTAAAGAGCTGAGGAGATGGATCTTTATTATCTTACCCTCTGTTACTGACTGACATGTTTGATTGGCAGTTTTCACATCTTGGCTGAATTGACTGACGTGGATCCTTCGCACTGAAAACGAATAGCAATACAAATAACATCACACAAAACTAAAATTCGGTTGTATATCGGGCAATTTTACGAAAAAGTCTCATTAAATCAATATAACTATGCTGCAATGCAGGTTAGCCAACGTAAAATACTTACCCAAATGCTTTGATGACACCCAATTTGTGAATAGAGTGCTGAAACGAAAGATAATATATGAATTTAAAATACGAAGAAAAAATAAAGTACCTAATTAGTTGACGTTTTGGCTCATGATACTCCAAAGTCAGCAACCCCTTTATTTATTCCCTAAAATCCTGGCCGTATGTAACGTTGTTAATAACTCGATTTAAATTTAAAAATAGTGATCGTTGGTAGATAGGTGCCAAGAGGCAGAATGGATTATTCGAGTAGTTATGCAAGTATACAGAGTAATGTATTGGTAAACGGTGCAGACAATATAGCAAAGTTGATTTATTATCACTAAGGTATCTCCAAGGCATACTACAAAATTAAATGTTCAGGAATTTAAATGTTTACCGGAACATCCTGTATTATATTCCAAGTATACGAACCTCGTATTGGTCTAATATTTTTGAATATTGCACTGCGTAAATCGTTAGCAAAACGAGCAAGACCAAGCTAATGAGATGGCATATGTATCCTTTGAGAGTGAGCGTCATGAGCAGGAACGCGCTAATTCGGATTACGTCGATGGTGTAGTTGACGCTAATGCCGGCCAGACGAATTGTTCTGGAAACAACATGCTCATTAAATGGACCGTACGTGAACGAACAATAAATAAATAGGTATGTTATTTCTGACAACAGCATATACTCGTGATCTTACTCGTATCTCTAAGTACAGTCGCCGTCAGATATATCGTAGCAGACAAGGTAACCATTAATATCTGAACATTCAGTGTTGTATTAATATCTGAACATTCAGTGTTGCATTAATATCTGAACATTCAGTGCTGCATTAATATCTGAGCAGATGCTGTCATTTACTTCTCAACATACAATAACCAATAATATCTGAACTGTCATCCTTCACGCACGCCAATACCAATGCGAGGTTGCCTATCGTTTTAGAAATCAATTTGGCAACGTCGCGTTCGTCGCTCAGCATCTATAATACTTATATAAAGCTCGATTACCACTGACTGACTCACTGATTAGGGCTGTTTTTTGGTGTGTTGGGGTTTATTTTAGCGGAAAAAGTTTTGACAACCCTGAGTGTTTTTTAATCAATCCAGATTTTTGATATTTAAAGAAAAAAAAAACAAAATGGCGGCCATTTTTGCGACATCAACTTTTTTGTTACAGCAGTTATTCGAAAAGTGAAAAGTGTCTCAGAATCACCTGAATGAATTAATGAATCATCAGTCTTATCATATAAACGAATACAATCATATTTAACATTTTCGCTTCGTGACCTCTCGTTGGTATTTAAGGGGACAGAGTATTCATATGTGATAGGTAGCAGGCGATCAGGTGGATCACCTGATGGTAAGCACGCTACATCTTAGACCTCATTGTCACTCTCCATTAGGTGAGATGAGGTCAAGTGCAAACCCATCTTATATAAAAAAAAATAAAAACAAAAAAAAAAATGGTAAACAATTGCCGCCGCCCATGGACACTTGCAACACCAGTGGAGTTACAAATGCGCTGCCTACCTTTTATCCCCTTCCCCGGGCCTCCGGTACCCTCACTCACTCGGCGAAACACAGCACAGGGGCTTCTTAACGCCGGTTTTTATGAAACTCCTTAGTTTCCAATTACTGTTAATGCCATCCTGGCCACACACTTTTAAAAATAATTTTCAGATTCAAATATGTACCTAAGTTATGACACTTTGTTTCTTTTCTTTACGTACTTTGTTTATCCTGATATATGACTGACATCTGTTCAGATATTAATGCAGTACTGAGTGTTCAGATATTATTGGTTAGTTGTATGTTCAGAAGTTAATGACTGGCATCTGCTCAGATATTAATGCAGTACTGAATGTTCAGATATTAATGGTTACCTTATCTGCTACGATATATCTGACGGCGACTGTACCTATAATGACTATCAGAAACAAAGAAAGGGGAACTACACGTATAGGTACTTTTAAAAAAAATATTCAATCAATAAATTTTATCGCATTAAAACGAAATCGGGTGCGTTCACCATAGGGGGCATTACCCACGGATTTCTATATAATTTATAAAACAAATATGGTGTTAATGTAGAGATGATTGATATATTCCATGCAAGTGGTGGTAGATTTATTAAATGCTGTCCAGGTTTGCGTACGAGCCCCCTACGTGCTTGAAACATTTATTTACTAAGACTAGACTAGAGGACCACCGTTAAATGGTTTCATAGCAGGCTTAGCCTTTAAAACATAGTTAAATATGTACACTTACCAATTCACTTGTAAGATACCCATAGTCAATTCCAAAATGCACACCAAAGGTTAGATCAACAACGATTGAGGCGATGGTTACTCCGATATACCCGTATACGACGATGCAAACGTACTGGTAGGCAGACTCGGATAACACTGCTGTAAACATGAAGTACCACATTATAGGCAGTTTAGTGCTAACGATGCGTTACGGGCACAAAACGGGGTAGTTGTATCTTGAACAGCATAGACAAAGATAGATCCTGATTGATGAAAAAAGACCTAATGCCCTATGCAGGGTGTATCTTCAATAATTTTTTGTAGGTAGTACTAGTTTTGGATAAGTATATGACGAAACTTTTTCTAACTCCAAAACGCAATAAATTGTTGGAAAAGTTGAATTTTTCCTCGGCGAATTTCCAGAAGTCATAGTACAGATGTTGGGTTAGTAGACGAGGTGGTTAAAAAAGGGATGTAATAGGCTTGTTTCCAAGGTTAGAGATTGGAAGATTTTTTGTATAAAATGGAGAAATAACGGTAAAAAGACTATTTACAAGAATTTAGTTTGATATTTTTTGTCATCAGTCAATTAAAGTTAGATCTAAATTTGATACGTAACTTGATTTTAAAAGTATTACATTTACTAAATAATTATATAGGCAATTAGATAATTCATGCAATTTTGAACAACTTTTCTTTTGAAACCATTTTCATAAACGCATTATTTAATATAGCTATCGAACAAAGGTCTCCCGTGATGAACACAAACTTACACGCTGTGACGTCACAGCGTGGCAGGGCCGTTGTATGGAGCGTTTTGACAAGGTTTATTTTATGTGATCTTTGAATGGTGATATCTCGGAGAATATTCATGCTAACAGAGTAATCTTTTGCCGATGTTTCTACTTTGGAGAGCTTCTTTGATTACTAATCAGAAAAAATAAATTGGAAACAGGCCTATTGTTTCCCGATGTAAGCATCCTGTAGTGTATCAAAGCAGAATGCAAACAAAAACAATCCAGAGCAAACAACTGGAGAACATCGTTAAGTATAGCTAGGTGCGAGTGGTGTCTACTATTAAATCTGATATCTTAAATGAAAATCAGTGGCGTATAGCATTAATATTTGGTTTTTATTGGGAATGCAGCGTAAAAAGTTCAATGTTCGCGTAACTTCACTCGTTACTGAATCGATTTAAAAAGCTTTTTTATTTCTATAAAAAGGTTTGCTTTAAAGCTACACTAGTGTTTTAACCGAGTAGTATCACATTATTTCTACTGCTGCAAATAACGCTACAGGGACTGCTTCTCTTAAAATAGGTAGAAGTGCCTATTTATCAATTCCCATTGGACGACCGACAAGCAGTTACTACAAAGTTCCTAAATCAAAACACTTGAGCGATGTTATCGACACCCAGCGCCATCTATTGTCTCATTTTGAAACGAATGCCTCCAAACAAAGTAAGAGCGAGGCACTGCTTTCATAAATATTTGACATACGAACCTCCTATGAGAACAGCTGCCGCGAGCAGGCAGACCACCGACGCACACAGGGTGATACACGTCAGCACAAACACGTTATGGTCAGAGGTCAGATTTTCGACCGTAAGTGACGTTGAGCATTCGCTGTCTGAAAATGTATGAACCACGTAAAGTCATATACCTGTAGCCTCACAGAAAACCGGCGTGAAGCAGCCTCTGTGCTGTGTTTCGCCGAGTGAGTGAGGGTACCGGAGGCCCACACAGGGGGGAAGGGGATATAAGGTTGGCAGCGCACTTGTAACTCCACTGGTGTTGCAAGTGTCCATGAGCGGCGGCAATTGCTTACCATCAGGTGATCCGCCTGCTCGTCTGCTACCTATCACAAAAAAAAATTAAAAATCGTAATTACCATTATCAGTTATAGACAATTATAGTACCTTATTTTAATAGATATATTCACGATAGAGAATCGATTTAGGTTTTCGAACTAGAAAGCAAAGGTATACCAGTAAACCCACCTTATAGTTTAAGGTCTACAACGAAACTACCTACTTAACGTACTTACCTTTCAAATCTAAACAAAAGAAATGCACTAGATACGCGTGTGATAAGAAAGGGGATAAACATATATATCTTTATTTTTATCTATACATATGGTTGTGAATTTTGTTCCGTTGTAGACCTGCTACTTGCGATAAACTACTAGCTCTAGGAAAAATTATAGACTTCAATTAGTGGGTACTTTTTGATTAGTTAAAAATACTTCAAGTTAATAAATAAATTTAATTTAGTAAGTTCAGTTACGTACCTTGGATGTAAACTCTGTATAAAGTAGCAACTAAATGTTCTGATCCTTTTAATGTATCAACTTGGATAGTATTGCAGTTATATCGAAATATCAAAGCAACTGTGCACAGCACAATGTAGATTAACGACAATATCTGTAACATAAAATATTATCGACAGTTTAATATATAGGTGTAATGTATTTCAGTTTAATAGGTGGAAAGACATTGGGCCCTGGAGGGAAGCTATCCGTTTTACTTAAGAAACATAAATTTGTAAAGTTTTTTTTATATTTTTGCTAGTTATGCCGCGAACCGAACCGAAAAGAAACCAGATATAACGTGTTAACATAAATAACTAAGGATTTTAGGTTTTTCTTTAGGGCCCAATATTTTGTTCTAACGTGTATAAGAAAACAACATTACGGTGAAATAATAACATAGATAGTAATCAAAGTCAAATAGTTTATTGCTAAAAGCTGCTATTAGAATTTCGCTATACCGCACACAAAAAGTAAATACTTATTTTAAAATAGGGTTGCTGCAGCAGATGAAGAATTCGTATTGTGTCATATACCTACATATTATGTTAGTTAGATTATAATTTAGTCTATGTAAGGAATTTATGTTAGAGAATGTATATAAATAAATACATAGATAAATCTAGCTTGACACTTAATCACAAGTGGCCATGACATCATTGGAGGTCATGATCAATACAAGCAACTACGCCATAAGCGATAGATAGGTATGAATTGTTAATTATCATGTTCGCGGAGCCAGTTACATGTAGGTATTTAAACATAAGGCCCCTTATTACAAAATGGAGACTAAAGTTAGTCTTGGTTTAACAATGATGCTGTCACTTTTATAAAAGTCGCAAATGAAAGGGACAGATTTTTAAACCAGTACTAGTAAAAAGGGGTTCCACGTTTCGTAATAAGGGGGTATAGATGCAACAGCGATGTTTAGGGTAGAATAACAAGTAAGGTAGGTAGTTAGTGCCAAGATCGATTTAGTAAAAAAATACTTACACAAGTGAGGCTGCCGGTCAATACCGCTGTGAGCACTAAGTGCGATGGAGGCTTAGGTCTCTGTGTGGCGTTCATTTTGCTATTTGTTCACCTTATTTACTTATAAACACGTCATGCCGATGTTGAGTCCGTTCGCGAAGGGACTAAGCTACCTGTGTACGTATCGGCATTAATCATATCATGATAATTGTTATCGGTAGTATTAATATGCGCTATCTACGTGTGTATGTGCGTATTTGATCAATATAGTATACTGTTCTTTTATTAAGGAAAGCTTAATTATGAATAACGCTCAAATTGCGAAAATTCCCGGTATCCGTAGTGATTTAACAATTAGTGATATAAATATTAGCTAAGAATATTATTACACTTTGAAAGAAGGAAAGAAATGTTTATTTGGAACCAATATTAACGTAAAATAAACAAAACAACAACCTTAACTTATTAGGGGTGGGAGTGACATAAAATCCAAAAAATCTGTAGCAGTATTACTGTTGAGCTTATTCAACATACCTACGTAATCCAGACACAATATAATGACAATTCGGACAGGCATCTACCTCCATTGTACGACTTTTCCAGTAAATTTTCCGTTTATTTTTAAATAGCAAGTCGTGCCGTCGAACGAGTACTGTTAAAGCAAAAGTGATCCTTGAAATAAGAAAGTTAAGTTGATTTTTATCAGTTATGATAAAAAATAAAAACAGTCATACCTATAACAAACAGCTTCATTAATAAATTGCCCAATATGTATCATCATACAAAGTGGTTATTTTGTCTACCATTTTTGTACTTCTGGTTATCTTTATGTAAAGTTCATATACAGTGTGTATTCTGTAACAGTGTGAACATTTACATCCTTCGAAGAGGTGTCGTATTCTACCAATCATTCTGGACAACATAATTTCAACTTTTCATACAAAGTCTGGCACGTGGCTTGACCATTTTTATAGGGAGTCGAAAACATTTTCGATGAATTTCCAAAATTCGTTGAACAAAATGTTGTTCAGATTAGTTGGTAGGAGACGTGGTTAAAATGTGTTTAATGTTCATAGATACACCCTGTATGTTGATCGAAATCATAAAGAAGTTGGGTATCATAAAGAAAAGGTTTTTAATTGATACCTAGGTAAATACTCAATGCATGAATTTTGTGTCGATGACTCAATGCTCAATGCTCTCGCTCAATGCCATTGGTTGTCAAACTGATGTTATCACCAGTTATCACCAGACGTTTGTAAAGTCATCATCGCATGTCATCACATCACAATAATAAACAGCAAAATGTGAGGAAAATTTTAGAAAAATGTTAATCAAACAAAATTGTCGATGTGGCCTCCGCCCTCAATAGAGTCAGTGTTAACCACGCTACTACATTTGTTCTGGGTATGGCGTATATGCTCTGTGTTCTACGCGACGTACTCTGTGTCGGACTTCATAGCGCCGGCTAGCGCGGGCTCGCTGGCGAAGGCGCTGCTGATGCTGGTCCTCGTGGCCACCTCCGCCGCGCTACAGCTCCTCCCGCGCGAGGACTACCCTCGCATCAGCCTGCTCAACAGGCTCTTGTCCATACCCACCCAAGCCTACGACCTTTACTTCACACATAAGTACATCGGCGGCGCTCTGGACAGCCGAAGAGTATACATATTTCTATATATTGTTTCGGTCATATTGATATTGGAAACACTTTACATGATAAGTATTGATTGGAGCAGAATAGAGTAGGCAGGTTTCAGTCGTGGTAAAATTACTTGTAAGTAATTGAACTTTTTTTAAATCCATTAATAAATGTGCAATGGCTAAAATTATAAAGCATTGTAGGTATATTATACTGTTACTGACTCTCAGCTTCACTACTCTTCCTGTCATCTGGCTTTGTTGATTCGCCATCACTATTGCTTTTTGAACTAATTTTATCTAAATTTGATTTATTTTTATTACTTTTACTTCATCATCATCATCAGCCTGTAGCAGTCCACTGCTGGACAAAGGCCTCTCCATATGCTCGCCACTTTGATTAATCTTCGGCTACTCGCATCCAGCTTGAGCCAACCCTCTCGCGCAGATCGTCACTCCATCTGGCCTGCGGCCGTCCTACACTTCGTTTACCAAGACGCGGTCTCCACTCGAAAACTCCCAACTCTTAGCTTACCCATATAATATTTGACATTCATAAATGTTAAGTATGGACTTAAACTGGATAAAGAATATTTATAGTTCTATTAAATTATAATAAATTTAACATTTATAATAAAAGCTTTTTCATTTTATGCTCAAGATTTATTATTAAAAATTTCGTAACAATTCTTAATAAATAAGTAGCACAAACATATTTGGAAGGCCCAACTCGTTACCTATGTTACTTTTCAGATTCTCATGACAATAATGAGATCTGTAAGCTGGATGAATAGTTGGGGTTTACATTAAAATGGTTCTCGTAGTTGCTACAAGTAGCGCCTATTAATGAATAGGTGGTACTTGAATATACGAAGTTTTGGAACATCGTCACAACACAAAAGAGCTTCCAAGCTCGATACCTACGCTTAGGGAGCGTTCAAGTATTACGTAACGCAATTTTTGAAGATTTTTGACCCCCCCATCCCCCCCTTGTAACGCACTGTAAAGTTTTTCGGTACCCGCCCCCCCCCCCCCCCTCTCTAAACGTTACGTAGCGCTCAAGTGCTATTTTTTACCCTAAAGTCGCAAAAAGTAATTTCGCAATTTGGGAGTTTAATTTCCCTATTTTTTATTAACGTGTAACAATGTTACGTAACGTGTTGTAAGAAAGACCCCCTCCCCCCCTGTAACGCATCGTAACGTTTCACGAGACCCTCCCTCCCACCCAAATGCTTTACGTAATACTTGAACGCTCCCTTAACCGGAATCCAGTCAAACGCTCGAGGTGTATTCTAATGGCCTTTGTAGGTAATTACGTACAGCCACACATCAAAGTATACAAAACTGTCACTTCAATCGACCCTCATCTTACAGTCATACAAATAGGGTATTTGACAATTTTTTTTTATGTGTTTAATCAAAAGACCTATCAATTTAAGAAACATTATTGTAAGAATTACTCGATTCTGATTTGAATTAACTGAGATATCATAACTTTAAGAGCACATATTTTGGGCAAGCCCAAAAACGCTCTATACAAAATGACTACAGGCAAGTGACGTCACATGCTCGTATCCTGTATGCGCGACTAGTAAATTTTGTTTGGTAGCTATATCAAATGTTTCGTTTTAGTAAATGGTTTTATAATAAAAGTTGGTGGAAAATGTGCGGGTAGTTCAATGATATAATTATTTTTTTAAATTGTAATACTTTAAAAATGGACTTGCCCATGAAACTTTGAATGCTCATAAAACCAGTTAGACGTTATATTTTTAACTGAAAATTTTGGCCATTGGTTCTTATTTACCAGTATTTTGGA
The DNA here is from genome assembly GCA_014851415.1 of Cnaphalocrocis medinalis. Classification (NCBI taxonomy): domain Eukaryota; kingdom Metazoa; phylum Arthropoda; class Insecta; order Lepidoptera; family Crambidae; genus Cnaphalocrocis; species Cnaphalocrocis medinalis. The sequence goes on along the minus strand of CM026273.1, from coordinate 8,648,960 downwards.
AATGTATAAATATTTTTTACTAAATCGAGATTAGTCAAATACCCTATTAGGTTGATTATCAATTGAGGAAATGACAGGTTGTGGAAACCTGAAGTGTGGTACATTGCAGGCTAAAATCTCAAACTATGTAGACACAGAACTGTCTACATCGCATGCACAGTGATCGCATCATGTTTCGGGATAAGACTGAGACAGAGTATACAAAACGTATGCTAGGACTGACGCGATATTATTTTATTAACTCTCTGGCGCGTAAGTTCACGATTGTTCAATATTTTTATTCAATAAAGTTCTAGAATGTGAGGTCACTTTAAGCTGTTGATCTCGTCACTTTGATAGGAGTATTATTAATCGACATATGTCGGCCTTAAGGCCAGAGCTAGATGAGAAAGAAAGGCCGGGCGGCTGACCAATTCCCGATTAAACGTATAGTCTCAAGTTCTGGTTTTCTTATCCAAATAACTTAAATATACTTAGGTATGTAGTAGCTATCTTACATTAATGTGTTGGGCATGTACCTACAGTACAGATAGATAAGTTTTATAAAAATAAACAATATTACATACTGTAAAAGTTTCAAATAAGTATTTACATTAAATGACATACATCCTACGTACCTATATATTCTTATTTTATAAAAACTTAGGTATACTTACGTAGTCACTACTTTAAATATTTATTGTACTAGCACTTATGTTAACTGAGGCAGTGAATTACAATGCAAGTAAATTGACATGAAATTCAAAATTTGAATTTTATACATTTGTCGCTAAACTTATTATATGTAAGTATAAGTAAAAGCCCGTGACGCAGACCGTAGCCTTCAATGATTCATAACCCATTATATTATTCTCTAATTTAGTTAAGATACTTATCATACGATAGTTAAGTGCAACATGCAGAAACTTGCAGTCCTTATGAGTTTTATTCATTGAAGTTGAAGGTCGCGTCGCGCGTTCTTGGTAGGTACGGTTAGCAAACGTAGTGGTATTCCTGTTGGTCGGCAAAATCGTTTGCACTACGCTTTGCGTGAACCTCTACGGTATACTATCCCTAAGGAAAAGCAAATTGCGTGTGCAAACGATTATCGCCTAGACGGTATACCGGAAAATTTGTCGACCGTACCACCCGATATAAGTTTTATTTTACGTCAACAGCCACATTAATGTTGATCGTGTTTATTATATAGGTACTACCTAACTCTATTTTCTATTTTAGTTCACATGCTCATACAGCTATTATACGACGATATTATTACCTTAAACAAAGAGCTAGCAAACATTACAACCACACATAAATTAATTTATATAGGTACATGTACGTACAGCTACACATCTTTGTATAGAAAACTGTCAAATTTCTTCAATCAACTTTCATAATACTGTCATATACATACATTAGGTTGAATATCAATTGAGGAAATTTGACAGGTTATGGTAACCTGATGTGTGGCTGATTGTACCTACGATCATTATCAATTAAGGTACCCATTTAAAGAGGAAAGAAACTAAATTACGTATTAGAAAAATCTAAACCAATCGAGTCGTCAGGCTTGCAGTGGCAGGCAGCTCTAATATAACACGTCTGACTGTGTTATCCTCGCTGCAAACAACAATTCCACGTCAGGCAGCCCACAACACACACTTTTAGCTCGTTTTATAGATCAGGCAGCCATGGACTGCTTTATTTATTATTCCTAGATATTTTGTATAGGCCTATACTGTCCACGTATGAGTGATGCCCATTAAGTGCGATGCGATGTCGCAGCGTTTTTCATAATATTTACGCCGCGTTGGCGCGATGACACGCAGCGTAGGTAATGCAATAATGGGGCGTCAACACAAATGCTCTCTTAGCATTCGTCGTTTTAGCAACCGTCGTTTTCCATATAGGTATTTAAATAAGCGACAACGCCTCACAACGCACTATTTGGGCATCGCACTAATCACGGTTGGTCAATTGATGATTGCATGCATGTTACATAGACGTAATTCAAACGCATTCAAGGATCGAAATGTTGCATCTTATGCTTATCATTCGTTAAAGTACATGGGGTAATATCGCAAAAAATTTTGAACGCCAGCAGCCTATCTACATCGCGAACAAAAAAGGCCCCACCCCTCACAGAATACCAGCGTCATTGCTTACTTAAGCAGTGACAAATGCTGAGTGGCAACCATTTTGGTAGCATAAGTTTAATTTTAATTTTAGTTTTAAGTTTGTGTTGTATAATTTGCTCCAAATACATATTTTCTATTCTATTCTATTCACATACAAGCGCGTTTATACTGATTTTAGCGTGTTTCTGCGTGAACTACAGATTTAGACGCGCGGGAGAGACACTATAAGATATGGGTCCTGCCATAACGCTAAATAACTACTTATTGGATATCAATAACAGCTAGAGCCGACTTTCTGTGTAGACTATTTTGTGTCACTAGGTATACCACTGACTCATAAAGAAACCTGAAATATTCGTAGAGCATTTCGTCATTAGTAAGTTGAATACATTCGTCAAATGACGCGTGGACAGTGTGCCCGGCTTTTGAAAATTGTAACAAAACTAGATCACATACATATAAGATAGTCTCTAAGTTTGGGGGTAGACATTATACTCACGACGTGACTGCGCAAGCGCCAGATCCCGCTTGTGCTGGATCAGGGAGCTCAAGCTCGACGCCGCTCGGTGGACAGCTGGAAATTATTAAGAATACGTCAACAAAAATTTAATATATGTTTTGATAGATAAAGTTCAAAATCAGGTGGGATCTTTTTTCCTTTTTTTATTAAGGGTTCCATGATTCACATCTGCGGCCACCGCAGCAGACGAGAGTGAGTGTATAAGAATATACTCTAAAATAGACAATAGACGATCAACTCCCACCGTTGTAGAGCCACGCTTCGGCATGAATGGACCGGCTTGACCGGAGTGATACGCAGAAGAACGGCATGAAGCAACGCCTGTGCTGTGTTGCGTCGAGTGACATGACATTGAAAACGTGTAACTGTTTGAATGACATGACTTAAAAGGGAGTGGATGATAGTGACGAATGACAGCGACGAATAGAAGAAGAAAATACTGCGCCGACCCCAGGTAATCTGGGAACAGGGCAGGATGATGATGTGTAACTGCAGGCAAGCCACCAGCTGTTTTGGCGCCCGCGTTCAATACCCTTTATACCGCCCTGGTCTCCCTACTAACTAGCTACGCTACTGCTGAGAAGTCGCTCAATTTGCCGCCTTCGTGCGATGCCCGCGTTGTACGCCCGCTTGTGGCGGCCCTGTTAACTGTGTGGGTGGGTGACTCACAGGCTTTCCTGAAGGGCTGTATCGCCGTGTAGTCGGGCAGCGGCACGGGCGGCAGGTCCTCGTCGGGCGGCAGCTGGTCGCGCATCCGCGACGCCGACGCCGGGATGTACGCCCACGGCAGCTGGCCCTGCAGCTCCGCGGCCGTCCCGCGGCGGCTCATTGTCACATTGCTCCTGTTATAATACAACCACCTTTACTTTTACTGATCCGGCTAAGCAAGGCCCCCTGAGATGGGTCCGTAACCTTCTAAGAAGTCTTACTACACTCATCAACACGGCAGCTGGCCGGCAGCTCATTGTCACGATACTCCTACATTACAGCACCTATATTTTAACTGAACCACGGGCTAAGTAAGGCTCCCTGAGGTAGATCCAACCTTACTAAAACTCATCAGCAAAAATTTCGTGTTCATAAACTTGGCGACTGAGTTTTTATTGTCACACCTCTACGTTACCTACTTACTTATTAAGTTTAGTAAAATTTAAAGTACCTACTACTACAATCGCGGCACCCCAGTTCGCATAAAAAGTGCCAACAAGCAAAAAATAACCAGACCTTCGCCCAGCCCGTTGGTAAAACAAAATTGGTGCTTACTCTTTGGGCTCTTCCTGTTCTGACGTGGATGGCAGTTGCGGCATAGACTGGGACGCCCGCGGCGGGCTGTTGCGGCCGGCGGTGTCGATGACCGCCCGGTCGAGCCTCCTCTGCTGCTCCGCTATGAGGTTCTCCAGCCGCTGCGGCAGCGACAGAAGGTTCTCTGGGAAGTTCACCGTTCGCTTCTTTTCCATGTCTACGAGTTGGGTTTTGGGAGACCTAGACCAACAAACCAGAATGTACCAATTAATCCATAAATTACGTTTCGACCATTACATTAACCAGTGCTGTTTACACGATTTCTGCTGCCCATTGAGATATGGGAGTGAAAGACAAAATGTTGGACTCCTGCTTCCATGCTGAAGTGAGAGGTGAAGACCCAGTGCAGACACTACGGGAAAGCTTACTCGAACTACTTCTAACAATTTGGTGCTGCCAAAATTCGGTGCATATATTCGTGCTTACAGTAGAAAGACGGCTGAAGATCATCATTCGTGTAATTTTACTACTGACGTTGATGCCTCAATCTAGATTCAAGAACAATAGTGCGTTCGGAGCTAAATTATAATGTGAAAAGGACGTAATATGAAATAGCAGATCATCCATTCAGCTTCAAACAGACATGCTAGCTAGTTACTGTCTTCAGTGAGACGACGGTGATAATTCTCGGAGGATAGGCCATTGAATACAGTGTAGAATATCACGGACGATTGCATCATTGGATGGATTTTTCATGAGACTAAAATGTGTGGTAGCATTACCTTTCTATTGAGACGTTATAGGAATCGGGATTGGAAGTAGATTGTTCCACAGTAGGCGGCGCGGGCGCCGATAGTTTGTTGAAGAGAAACGCCTTCATACGTCGGAACGAGCGGCTCAGGCCTGGGCGCGGCAACAGGGTCAGAGGCTTGGTGTCGCCCGTGTAGCTCGTCTCCTCCTCATCTCTATCACTGGTGCTGGTGTCTTGGGTTCTGGTTGCAGGAGCTTCTACTTGCTTGAAAGAAAAAAAAACAGCCACCTTACTTAATTATCTTCAGAATCATTAAATTCTAGAACTGCATTGGAGGCTTGCGGATTTTCTAGCCTGTGCCGTGGATCGGTACTGGGTTACCAACAGAGAAGTTAGGATTTAAGGCATCAAAAAATTATAAAACCAACTTTTAATACAAAGGTCTCGTGACTTTTTTAAAATATAGTGGGAGACGAAAATATTATCAACGAATTTGCAAAATTCTTAGAACTCATTACCTAAGAGATGTTAACGTTGACATACACCCTGTAAGATATTGAGTCACATGTATTTGACATGAAGGTAAGAGTCGACTAAAGAATATTATGATTTAGTTTCGTGTAGGTGTCCGCACAAATTAGTACAAAAGTAGGTAAGTGAGAAGGTACAAGAAATTGACACTGTACTTATACTGTATACTTACTGTTGCAGTAGTGATAGGTCGGATAGGCGCGTTGCAGTCGACTATCACCATGAGAATCAACAGCACGTTCAAGATGAAGAAGATAATAAACCTCGAGTAGATTATGACCATGATCCAGGAAGCCCAACTCGTGTCCAAAGTGACGCTGGAGGTACCACTCGCTGTCCCGCCTATGAACTCCATCATCTCCGAAAACGTCTGAATTAAAAAAAAAGTAAGTAAGTTTTATTGACCACAAATAAAATAAATACAACACTACAATAGATAGGACTCAGAATAAATTATTAAGCTTAGAAGATACGTACACAAAAAAAGGAAATTAAGTCACAATAATGTGGTCAATAAGGTCCAAACTAAAATATAATGTAACATGCTACAGCTGCTTCATTGAAGCCACTGCAGCGCTGATTTTCAGTTTGGACCTTGAGTGACGTAGAAGGAACAATTAAATTGACACTCATGCAAAAAAAACGTCGATAAAAACAAAAATAAAGAAACAGATTCTAAAAGATAGTCAAATGAACTAACGAAATTAAACAACATTATAGTTCTACAAATGCGCTGTTTGGTCCGAGCTGATATTGTATAAGATCGTGATTACCATGAGCAAACATCACTGAGATGAGACATGACTTACACACCCTAGTGTAGAAAGAATCGTTGGAGTATATGACGACTGCCCACCAGATCTACGGCACTGGCCGCAACCGTCACCAGAACCCAGGGCCATCGGACGAATTTTGACTGCGTGTTCTTAGCACCACCCACTGAAATAATACACAGTTGTGTTCATACTATCTCTTAAAAAATATGAATCCAGATCCCTTTAGTGGCAGTCGGTCGGAGGTCGTAGTTCGATTCCGAGCATGCACCACTTTGTTCAATCTATCCGTGTATTTCTACCTACCTTAGCTAGGCGGTGAAGGATCAAACATCGTGTGGAAACCCGAACGTTTCGCATAGTTACTGAAACGTGTGACCTTGTCCAAGCGTCCTTTACCTAAAGGTTGTCCGGAAGACATCGCTCATAATGGTAAGGCCGCCTTCGTTATACAATACTCTTGTAATATCTAGTTTTAAAGTTTTTACACCTTTTTTTCTTTGTGTGCATTTAAAGTAGGTACACCTATATTCACACATGATTCAGTTGATCTGGTTCCCCTGTTCTGTCAAAGGATTGCAAAGGGCAGACGACAATCAGTTCTGTCCTGATTCATGGTTTAAGTGTATTAGCCCTAGCTACTTGTAGGTACTATTATGTATTCTGTGCCCTAGCTTCTAAACGATTGTTTTGGAGGCAACTGAAAATTTTAGCCAAGGTTATTAGAGGCAAGAGAATCTAAATGTGTACCTTTAAAACTCAACTACAAAAGAAAAAAAAGAGCAGTTACTCACTTATCATGAGAATACTGGCAGGTATCCAGAAGCCAGCGATACCCAGGGCGGTACAGTTGATGAGGAATGTCCGGTATGCCGTGAGAGGCAAGTTAGGGATCAGCACGAACGCCTGGTTGACGACGCCCTCGATCGCGTGCCCGATGGTGACGCGCGCTCCGCAAGGGACAGGGTCTGTTGGCAAACGGCCCTGCAATAAGTGTGACAGATACACTCAACATTCACAGGTCATATATTTTTTTTATGTTATAGGTAGCAGACGAGCAGGCGGATCACCTGATGATAAGCAATTGCCGCCGCTCATGGACACTTGCAACACCAGTGGAGTTACAAGTGCGCTGCCAACCTTTTATCCCCTTCCCCCCGGGTGGGCCTCCGGTACCCTCACTCACTCGGCGAAACACAGCACAGGGGCTGCTTTACGCCGGTTTTCTGTGAGGTAGTGGTATCACTCCGGTCGAGCCGAAGCGTGGCTCTCCCACATTTGAATTTAAAATTCATATACTCGTATTTGTCTTACCTGCAAAGGTAAGCGCGTTTTTTGACTAGTATGAATTAGGGTGCGTTTCCACAGAAGCCGAGCTGCGTGGAGTTCAGCGGAGACTTGTAAAAAGACTTGTAAATAAAGATGATATTTGTGACCGTAGGTAAAGTTACCATAGGTCGCGCGTGGGAAATTCTCTTGATGTCCTATTATAGGGAGGTGTGAGGTTAACTGAGGTCTATCTACAAGGTAATGAAATTGGTTATTTTTACAACTGTAGTTAATCCATACTAATATTATAAATGCGAAAGGAACTCTGTCTGTCTGTCTGTCTGCTACTCTTTCACGCCAAAACTACTCAACGGATTTAAATGAAATTTGGTATACAGATAATCTAGACCCTGAGAAAGGACATATGCTACTTTTTATTGCGAAAAGGGGGATGTAAGGGGTTAGAAGGGGGGTAAAAAGTTACTTTTCCACGCGGACGAAGTCGCGGGCGGCCGCTAGTTTTATTATAAGTTTGATAAACTTACTGTGAAAATACATAATTCTGATGTAAAGCAGCGTGGGGAGTTCCCGCAGGAAGTCTATCACGCAATAGTACTGGGCCAAACCCAGCGAGCAGAAGGTTATTTGTACCAGGGCTTGAATCTAGAACAATATAAGATCGGGTTAGTTTTAGATCAATAACTAAACCTAACTAGTACTGAGAGCGATGACTGCTCCCATAAGAACGTGCATACGAGTAGGTATATGTCTCTAACCTAGGTGTCTCTTAAACATTTACTTACTTACTTTATCGCACCTTTCAGGTGAATAACATTTCCAAGGTTTTGACGCTTTTAATTTAATTATGCATATAAAATCAGATTATATTTTATATAGGTACATAATAGTGAAGACCGATTCTCAATTTTTACTAAACTAAAAGTAAAGTATCAGCCTATAGCCTATAGCCTTAGGTCTCTATCATAGAAATTAAGTCATCGCTACTATGATGGGATAAAGCTTAATCACCACGCTTGCCTAATTGCGGATTGTACTGATCAATCCTAGCTATGTATGAAAAATTACAAACATCTCCTGTTTTTATCGATTCGGGAGTTGAAACTAGGACTCGGAGATCAAGACCTAGAAACTTGAACCACTGGACCCACGTGGCGTTTGTGTACTACTGTTAAAGGATTGGTATTGACCTCAATACCAATCCTTCATATTCCTTTTAACTTTTAGAAATTGGAATTCACGTGTGATACACGTAGTGTTAGTTTATCTCGGACGTGAAACATTTCGTAATATCTGCACATCACACATTTAAGAGCATTAAATTTCTAGTAGATTATCGGGAAGATAAGATAGCACATACCTACGAGTTTTGAAAGAAAGTGCGTATGTGTGTATTGTTAAACAAGTAGGCATGTAATTTAATTACCTACTTAAGTAAGTACTTAAAGTTTTTAAATATACTTTAACACAATTCCTAAAACAATGTCTAAATACTTGTCGATGATGATGTAGGTAATGAGATGAGGTAGGTATAAGATTTTGATGATGCAGTAATTTCTCGAGTCTACGTCTTGTAATAAAATACATTGTAACATTCCTTTAATAATCTGTAGATTCTTGAATGTCTAAGTAATCTAATCGCGTAAATGATTCACACATATTTATGAAGATAAGTGTTGACTCTTCGCTTAAGGATTAAATAACATTCAATGCCCATCTACTTTGACTATACCTACTTAGTTATTGAGTATCTATAATTTTGATAAGTTTCAATCATTTCCGTAAAACAGCTGATTAAGGTGCTAAATTTCTAATAGCTGTAAACTATAAAGTTGTATTGATTAGGGTAGGGGATGGATGTATCATCACGCATGACCCAAATTATCAGCTCATGCCGTAGGTTGTTCATTTTATGGAAAATCATATATCTAAGTACAATACTATCTGGTTATTGAAATTTATATTAGATGCAAGTCATCTATTTACAATAATTACTAATTACCTATACAAGAAGTAGATAATTCTATGGTGCAGATGCACCATAACAATATGAAAGATTTAGATAAGTAAACTTTCCCGTTTAGGTACATATTATCTACCTACGCATTCAAGTATGAAGAATACAAGTTTGGTTTATAAGTGGGTGGTTTGAGGTAACTATGTACCGTTTGCTTATATCTAACTAAAAGAATAAAATACAAGTTTTTTATCAAACGTGTCAATAACAATTATCATCATCATTTCAGCCATAGACGTCCACTGCTGGACATAGGCCTCCCCCAAAGTTCTCCACACAGATCGGTCCTGTGCCACCCGCATCCAATGGACTCCCGCGACCTTTACCAGATCGTCGGTCCACCTGGTGGGAGGCCTGCCCTCCAGGCCATTAACAATAGTCTGTATGATATGATAACTAAAAATTTTTTTTTAGTTTTTGTAGTGAATAAACAAAGGTTTGTGATACAGGTATCTAACTCTTTCTTACTTTCTTTTTGTAACAATATGTGACTCGAAGAAATGTAAACTATGGGGAAGACAAAACGTATGCTGTGGGGATTGTCATTGTCTTTCAACTTAAGTGATATACCTATTTTTACATTGGGTTGAGAATAGGATAATGAAAGTATGTAGATATAAGTAGATCTAAACGTAGGTATTGCTCTCTGCTCGTAGGGAGGTAGGTACAGTAAAAAGATATCGCTTTGCAGGTTCATAATTCCAATTATCAAGGCGAGTGATTTAGTACATACCTTCAAGTATTAATAGCTAGCACAAAAAAGGAAGATATAATTAATAGGTACTCACAATACATACTTAAGAACGAATTAAAACTAGTATTAAAAGTTAAAGGGTTCCAATCCAATCATAGACCTGAACAATTTCGCCAGCAAAAAAACGCATAGCAACATAAACCTCACACATACCTACTTATTGCACATTCAGAAATACTAAGTATTTTAACAAAAAGTAACTATAAATAAATAATGAGTTAAGAAGAAGAGCACTTACTAATGTAAAAACTCCAGCACAAATCAAAATTTTGTTTGCCGCCATGACGATCTCCGATCACTCACTTGGGGAATATCCAGTGCGAACTAGGGGGATCACCCAGGCTTACCCCAGTCGCACGAATTTGAACAGATTCCAGATTTATCTAGAACTACAGTGAGAACTAACCACACGCGCTGCCCGGGTACTTGTCTCAGCATCTCACTGGGACACCTCACGATAAGGCATCTCCAGGCCGCCGCGCCCGATCCAATCCTCTCGACTGATTTGCGATTGATAAAATTTAGATAAAGATGACTGTGTGCTGTTTGAATTCTTTCTTTAGATAGGAATGCGTGATGTGTAAGTGAATGAGTATTTGTGATATTTGGACATTTCGGTCAATGGATTTTACCTACCGGGAGGGGTCATACATGCTAGCAATAAAGTTTACTCATGATGGCGTCAACCAATTATCTAATTTATTATATTACGAACTTAATATATAAATATTGATTTTAAGCATTCATCACTGTTGACATTGACTTGATAGGTACTTAGATAAGTAAATAACTCTATGAAAAAGTAAAACGACTAATCTGTCTACGTTTATCACACCGGTGCTACAAAATGGATATCCTCACCCTTTAGTACCAATTAAGAGCAATTGTCATTTTGTTGCTAATATAAGACAACAAAGCATATAAGTCTGCGCGTTTTCTTATTTGACTCATAATCTAGGATCCCTTTTACACTCCTAACGTAACTAACCAGATTAATTTAATAAAACATGAAAAAGTTGGTAAGTGTTTAATTATAATTCTTTAGTGTTTAACATTAAAGTATACACGGCGTCATTGTGGAGTTACCCTTTATGGATTTCGAACCATTTGTATCCTTATGTTTGATACAAAAGTTTTATTGCTACTGCGAGGTGTAACTCGACCTGCGCCGTCTGTACCTTCATAACATCATTCTGCAAAAGAGCTAGTTTTGTTTTAATAATGAGGACAACCTGCAGGTATTGATTGGAATTTTCGCGCAATGCCTCGGGGTTATTATGTGTATCAATAATACTTCTACAAATTCATCTGATCCAAATAAAGATATGTAAGTACCTGTAATTACATTTTTAAAATACTTATCTCGTAGCTTCTCCCTAACAAAACAAAAAAGGCTAACTAGGAGGGCCTAAAACGAACCGGGACGTTACGACTGAACGGAGTTGCTCGCCCATTCTTACGCGCTGTGCGTCTTCTTTGTTGAATGTGACAGACATATTATTCTCATTAGTTAAGGTTCGGAACGTTTCGTCATAGGTATGCCACCAGGAACATTAAGAACCTCTCGTGTTCAATAGATGAACTATACCTAATCTGTCTTATAATTATAGCGAACGTACGTTTATTAAAATTCTGCAAAATGACTAGGTATTTAATTATTTGTATGAATAGTCTATAAATTGTTACTAATTCTTAGGTACGTCATACATGCCATGGTATATCAAGTGGGGATTATAACCAACAAAACTGATGATAAGCCTGCTAATGACACTATGTAAGTTACACATAAGAAGAATTCATACAAAATTCACAATGAAGTATTAAATACTCTTTTTTAATCCTTTTAGGGGAAATCAAGAAGCTCTAACATTCTTCCGAACCAATGGTTCTAAAGTGGATCTGAGCAGTATTCCGGCCCCTTTGCTTACCAACGTAACCGCCCAGAGCATGATTCAGGTGGCACCAAAGACATCAGCCCAAGATGAAAAACCTAAAGTGTCTTGGTCTGCCTTGAAGGACATTGCCTCTTTACCGCAAAGTTCCCAATCTATACAAACAGGTAAGTGGTCAATTATATCGTCATGAATAAGTTCTGATAGACCTTCTTTAGGTAGGTATTTCTACATCGACTGCCATAACGTCGTAAGGCCCGGACAGCAGACACAATGGAAAATCAATTGTTTTTTGCCTTTTCGATCTTACGACGATAATTAAGTTTTCACGTTACTGTTGCCTGTTACCCAGGTCATTTATAATCAAATGTATGTGCATATTTCATGACGCAAATGTAAGTACATTAAAATATTTTAACAGAAAATGGAGGCCTAAAAATTGTGCGACGCAGAAGCTTCAAGAACGGTATGTCAGATATGATTGGCGACTTGGAATTGAAGGATGAGACCGGCCAAGAGGCGGTGTATAGGAGATCTGTGAGCGAGATGGAGTTATCCAAGAGGGAGGCAACGGAAGGACAAAGCGAACGTGAAGGTGGTGAAAGGTGCTGCTGTGATCCCTCAGGGAGCGGGCGTGCAGTCGGTGGCTCTGCCGCCGCTGCTGGCCCTCAATAACAACCTCTCCGACATACCCGTGCCTATACCCAACACTTCAGTCGTACATTACGCTAAAATTAACACCCTTATTCGTAAGCCCTAGTCCTTGTATACTTTTTGTCTGATATCTGTAACACAAGTGCTTGAGCTACTTAGTACAGAGTCAGCTTAATGTATGAGAAGTGTTAATTTATTTATTTATTAATTATTGTTATATGTATTTTTCATAACAGATGAAGTTAACAGTAGGTTCCTTTGTATATTTGTAGATAAAGCCTAAGACTAAAATAGAGACAAACGCAAGTTGTATGCCAAAATCAAATAAATAAAAAATATTTGAAAACCCTCGATTGTTTAATTAGACCAATGCGTTAAATAAATACTACTGGCGAATCCCGAATAGTCATACTCCCAAAACGATTGTACGAGTATCAAAGATACTTCATTCCGGCGTGAAGCAGCGCCTGCGCTGTGTTTCGCTGAGTGAGTGAGGGTACCGAAGGCCCAATTGGGGGATAGGGGGTTAAAGTTTGGCAGCGCACTTGTGACTCTACTGGTCAACACCAGTGGTAGGTATCTATGGGCGGCGATAATCGCTTACCATCAGGTGATCCGTCTGCTCGTCTTCATTCCATCACATAAAAAGAAATTGAATTGATCTAACCAATAGTTAGCGTTAGGCTGGCAAAAATGGCAAATAAAGGCCTGGGCTCAATTAGGGTTCCTGAGCCAACTTCCCTCCAATCTTCGGAAATGGCCAAATTTTTTCAGGATACCTAACTAAACTACGTAATACTTAATCAAAATCAGTTATCCTTTTATTCATCCTTTTAGGACTCACGAAGTACCTTTCTAGTCTACCTACATTTTTCTTAAATATTTATAATATTTTATATTTGTATTTTTTATCTTATAATTATTTAAGTACCTACTCATTTAGTAGGTACGTACTTTCAGCTTAGTTTTTATAAACTGCGCAAGCCGCAATCCAATATTAGACACTCTACCTAGTTGCCTGCAGAAATTGCTGTAATTTAATAAAACTGCACAGCCAAATGCGACAGTTTCCACTAAAATCAATGAAACTTAAATAATTTATTACTTTCGCCAGTAACTAAGCAGTAAGTATACCCGCTATCGATTACCTAGCGTTTTTAAATTTTACATAACTAGGTACTTTCAATATCGCTTTCAAAGGTATTCTACCTTTTAACTACTGTTATATGCAATTTAGATCTTCTTGAGCACGTCTTTAAAGCTCACAATACAAATGTTGTACGAATGGACTTTGTTGACCCCTTGGTGATATAGACTAGGTGCGTGTGTCGCGCTCGAGCCCGGGCCGCGCATGTCTGGTACGAGCCGGCGGACAACGCCAACTGATACTACGGGCTTTACCCGCGTACGCTACACGCAACACAAAATAAATAAAACCCTCTTGAAAAATAACAAGCCCATATTAACTTACACTTCATAGAAACCCGATAATGGTAAAAACACATTTGCAAAGTGGATTTGACGCATGTGCAATTCGTACGCATGCGCCAACACCCGTTAATGATTTGTCTCAGTCAAAAGAGCAGGTAAACCGTACCAAGCAATGCAAGCATGAACAAGAAAGTTCTCTTTATCGTTTAGTTCGAGTGAAATAGTCGGTAGGGTATGTCGGTGAGGCGTCGGTAGCAGCGCTCCCGTAGCCGCGGCGGCGGCACCATGAGCTCCCCCAAGCTGAACGAGCGCTGCCCCAGCAGCATGAGCAATGGCAAGAAGCTGCTCAGCAACGACTCCAAGGAGGACTCCCTGGACAATTCCGTAAGTCTTATCTACTTGCAACTATTGCATCTTACCTAATACAACTAACGAGATTAGGACCTAACCTGCAACATACCTGCATCCCCAACGATTCGTACTCACATATTACGAGAACAAAGAATTTTGTGCTAGTAAAAAATCTATTGATTTGATGTTTTTTTTCGTAGATAAGGGAATCAGTCAAGTCTGATAGAGCTGGGAAAAGCGAGGAAGATTGGAGAAGGCGCACCATCATCGTCGAGAAGAAAAACGGCAGCTACGGATTCACTCTTCAGAGTTATGGCATACATTACAAAAAGGTACCTTATAAAATACCTACCTACTAACAAAAACTTAATAGTATCAATATGTGAACTGATCTCATACGTTTTACTTACTAAAATTGTATGTCGATAGTGAGTCAAAAGCTAAGCGAATTTCATAATAATGTATGTTATTTTAAGATTGTTGGCATACTTAATCATTTAGGACTCGATGCGCAATGCTGGCCAAATGGCCCAACTGATAAGTGAGTGGAAGTGGAACACAATCTAGTGACCATTTTAGTTTGAGAACTTCGATCCCCCCACAAAACTATTTCTTTCTCGAATACATACTTGCGTAGTTAGACATTACTTGATATGTTATCAAGGGTGTCTGTGAACATTTACATTCCTTGGCTTTAACCATGTGTTCTATCAACCATTCTGGACAACATTTGTTCAACAACTTTCCGAGATTCATTAATCAATTTTTTCGACTCCCAATACAAAAATGACCAAGTCACGTGAACGACGTTGTATGAAAAGATGAAATGTTTTTATTCGAATTTACAAAAGTTATAGAACAAATGTTGTTCAAAATGGTCAGTAGAATACGTAGTTAAAGGGATGTAAATGTTTACAGATACAACCTGTATATAATTGTTTACTCCTGCGTAGCCAGAGACATTTTTTAAACTGAACAAGGATACACAGGCGGCCTGTGTATCCTTATGTATACTAATCGCTCTCACACTAGCTAGTTACGGTCAGCATCAAAAGTAGCTTAAAACTTTAATGCCATGTCAAACTAACCGCCTAATAGTTCTCATGGGGCTACTGAACTGACCAAAAATTAGACACTTTACCATATATATGCAAATACCAATATAAAGTATTAAGCTATTTTTATGCTGACCGTACAATAAGGTGACCTTATTGCTTCCATCTTGCCTTTGTCTATCATCTTCGGCACCATTAACTGTTAAATGAGTGCAAGCGATTTCTGCCTAGCGCTGGTACACCGAAAAATTCACCGACCGTAGCGTTAGAATGTCTTTTAAAAGTTACGTCGTATTATTATCTATGACATGATGAAATCTTTGTCCTCCAGGAGCAAGAGATAGAGGTGATCACTTACGTGGACCACGTGGAGGCGGACGGGCCGGCGGCGCTGGCGGGCATGCGCGAGGGCGACGTCATCCTCGCCATCAACGGCGCCGCCGTGGAGCGCGCCGAGCACGCCGCCATCGTCGACGCCATCAGCCGCTGCGACGCGCGCATGCGCATGGTCGTCATCTTCGAAGACTGCGTCCGCAAAGTCGAACTGCACCTCAAATATATCAACCTACAACGAGCAATCCACTCCAAAATGCGCGAATTAGAACAGTTAACCGTCCGCGAAAGGCAACTATTTGACTCCAATTGGAAAACTCATAGCTTACCGTCGCAGAAAAAGAAAACTTCACCGTCAGACGTTATCTCGGATTCCGAGGAAAATAATGTTGCCGACGGCTTGAATAACTCGTATTGCCGCCCGACTCTATCCAGCGAAAATGTCACTGCCGCGAAACCGCCTCAAAGTAATGTATTTATGTATCAGTATCTCGATTCTAGGTATGGAGCATGCGTCATACAGCCTAACATAAGGACTGGCAGCTTTGTAATTACCGTTGGTTCTCCGCGGAACAGACGCGAGTGCCATCATTACGTAGTGAAGAATCCAAATGAATGTCACCGAGCCTCCTGAAACTTACAAAGCTGCAAACGGAAAACATAATAAAGTTCACAGAAACAACCATAGCCACAGCTGCACACCGTGCATGCCAAATTACAATAACCAAGACGCTAACAGTCTTGAAGCTTATGATCTGGCCAGTCCGTGCTGCGACCCACACTGCGTGCCTAATGCAAAGAAGAAGATGCGCCGTAAGAAAGAATGTTCTAAAGAACATAAGAGAAAGGAGAAATGTCAACAAGTCGATAAATCTACTCAGAAACCGGATGGCTGTAGCCATGCTCGAGCAAAGAAAATGTGTTCGTCGGGTCACTGCTCAAGCCGCTACCGATATCTAACGACCGAGTCGACGCAGACGAGTCAATGCAGCTTGCAGTCATATGCAACTAGTAATGCAACAGTGCCATGTGATAATTCGGCTTCCAGTTATAGTACCTCTCTTAGTAGTGACACCCTCTTTTGGGATAATGATCGTTCTGAGGCGAAATCGTCTCCAAAGATACAATATCAAAGCTCTCACCAACACGCTAAGCCGAAATCTTGGGATAACCTGACAACCAAAGCGTTCGGTGGATACGGTTTTGGGTATGGCTATTTAGATACCGGCACGAAGCACTCGAGCAACCGATCAAAGAGTCACGGTAGAAGCCACAGCGGGCGAAGCACTCAAAGCCACACAGAACATCAGCACCACTCGCAGGAGAAGCACTCCCACCGGCAGAGCGCCACCCCTCATCACTACTCCGTGTACACGAGGAGCCACAGCCACTGCGCGCCCACCAAGTCCACCGAGAGCTTGATCGTGGTGCCCAAGTACCAGCTGGAGAGCAGCGGCTCCGAGAGCCGCCTGGCTTGCGACTGCGGCGACTCTGTGGAGTACTACCGCCGCGTGACTACCACCAAGAGTCCCGCCGAAGCGCACTCTGCCGGATACTACTCCCAGCATTTCATATATCCGACCCATTCGTACAAGAAAAAAGACTCTAATATTAGCTCAGAAATTACAAGGTTATAAATTAAAAGCAATTTTGTCTATTCATCGCTCAATCTAAGGCCTAAGATGGGCAATTAGCATTTTTACCCTATGCTATTATTTATTAATAGGTATGTAATAGTATTGTAATGCTAGGCCCCAATTTTAATGGCTTTATACTTGTTGATTTATAGGTTTTAATAATAAAGAACAAACACATTGTATTGTTTTACTTATGCCGTCGTGAACGCAGATGGTAATATGTATTTGAGGGGGTTGTAGAACAATTCCTTAATACATAATATCACCATGACCCCTGTGCCCTATACGCTTAGAGGAAAACACGCTCGAGAATTTCAAGATTTTTTGCTCGTCATGGCTCTAAACTAACTTTACCAATAATCAGAATATCATCACAAAAATATTGGTTAGGTTAGGTAAGAACAGTAACCGGCCAAAAAATCTTGGAATTCTACGGGTGAGTTTTCCCCACACCCCCATTTACAGCACTGTACGCAGGTAACGAGCGGAAAACTAATAATGACAATAAATGAAAATAGGTAAATTATTTTTGTGTCACCAACATAGTATTTTATACTGAGAAAATAGAGCGAAAATAAATCATCAGGGTATATTAGATCAAAATTAAAGCTAATAACTTACAGCATGCTTACATAGCGATTTCTTTCCACCTACGAAGGAGCACTTGTAAGATCTCATAGTACCTACCTACCTGTAATTTTGTAAATGCAGCTAGCACGACGCTATTTGGGTTACGGTTAGCGGCTTCGGCTGTTACGGCGGTCGATTTGTCAGAATGGAGTTGAAACGAGCTGCATAGAAGCATACCTGATCTACCTAGGCCGACCAACCGGCAAGCGCCCGGCAGAATACAGCTGGAACGGCGAAGTCTCGTGTCAGAGGCATAGTTACACTTAGGGGGGCGCTGAGCCAGTGTAGTAAGTATGTAATAGGTAGCAGACGTGCAGACGAATGACCTGATGACAAGCGATTGCCGTCGCTTAAAGACACCCAGTTACACGTATACCTAGGTAGTCACATATCATGCGCTGCCACACTTGAAAACCCTCCTTCATCCTGATTATACCTCCGGTACTTTCATTCACTCGGCGAAACAATGAATGGATAAAACTACAGATATTTTTTAGATAAAGACTTCACTTCCTTGTACGCGATTTAGAAAACTGGCAAATTTGCGCGCTATCGTCGAAATTAGGTGGGTGAACTTATATCTGTCGTGGGTTCATCTTGGGTTGCGATTTGCGCGGGTCAGATGGCGGACAGTGCGCCTGCGCCGGGAGCCGGGCCGCAGAGCGTCGCCGCGCACCACCGCAGCGCCATGCGTCGACCCCGCGGCCCGCGCGCACCCGCGACCGCACGCGCACACACCCAGCGACTACCTGCAACTCTCTTCGCCATTTCCGCACTTTTGCTACTCACACCAGCATCTTGTCAATCAGAAAATGTAAGATATTCTAATTCAATATATTACTCTCATTATTTTTTACAATTTTAACGACAGTTAAATTCTATATTTCGTATATTTACAGCTTTATGTAGTATGTAAAAGCCCGGATGAGAGGACACGATGTGTCACATGGCCAGTGGAAACCAAAAAAGAAATGAATTGGTTGAGACTGAATGGAGACCGCAATAATTGTGAAATTGGTGAATTATATGAAAACACGACGCCGCAACATAAATTCGCATTGGTAGGTTAAATCATTCACTTTTTAAATTAAATTTCCATACTCTATAAAATGTTTGCATGTTTGATTACCGTAAAGTAACTTATATAATTAATATTTTATTTAATTTGTCAAAATACTATTTGAATGTAACGTTTTTCATAACATTAAAATTTAGCTATGCGAATCTATATAGGTAGATACATACATTTATGTGCTTAGCGATTACTTATTACCTACTTTATAATTATTTTTATTATGTACCTCATTATCAACCGCTAAATATGACACTGCCTAACATTATAGTCAAATCAGTAATATTGTGTCTTAAGTCATGACTTATGCCCACTAGTGACCCAATTTAACGTACATTGCCTTTACAATTTGTTACCAGAAAGATAAGTTATCTTGCTTAGGCAATTCATTCACAAATATGTCTAAATATCCTGGAGTATATTATATTAATACAATGATCAGAGGGGAGCGAAATATGATTCAATGTTGAAAAGCAGATTTCGAGCAGATTTAATGATAAATACCGAGACGAATTAGACAGTAGCCTTACATAATTCATAAGCTGATGGTATCTAGGTGCATAGGTGCACCAGGTTAAAAGTCTTAAGAATATCCCAAAAGTTTTTTTGCCTTTACTCTTGAAAAGAACTGTAGGGAAACCACAGAAAACTCTTGACTGAAAGATCTGTTCTGTATGCTGTAAAATTACATTATTTGCACATCCTTTATTTACCTAATTAAGCCTAAGCCTATGATATCAATTTCTCGAAATATAAATTCTACAGTTTAAAACTACCTAGATTTTATGATTTTTACCAAGTAAAGTGTTAGTTGCAAAGGATCTTTCGATGCTTCATACGCTAGAATATGAAAAAAAACAAATACTTCGATTTTTACCGTGACCTACTTGTATTTGGGCCAAGCCGTTTGGTAGAGCTCTTATTATGTCCGGGACGAAGCTACAGAGAAAATAAGAGAGTTATTCAAAACCCAAATCACTTATGCGTAACCTAATACAGGATAGGTAACTAATTTACGATAGTTCGATCAGTATTGGGAGTTCAAGAATTACACGACAAACGAAGATTTCTTCTTAGGAACGATTATAATAACACGAAAAACTGCATTCATACATTTAGATCAAACCTGTATTCAGTTCGGGAATCGAACCCAGTTCTTCTAAAAAAAAATCCAGAATTCTATTTAGATCTTCATTGCAAAAAATGTAATGAAGTGAAATAGAAATAGTGTACCTCTGTTTTGTTTTCTTTTTCAATAATTCGGGTTTTCTTACCGTACAGGTTTTCTTAAATGGGTATTACCACGAAAGTTTAATATTCCTTCGTAATTGACATCAGATTTGGTCTCTAAGAATGACACAAAATGTAGTAATGCAGTTTTTCTTGTTTTTACATATCTGACTACAGCGAAACAAAAAGGAAGGTTTTGATTTGTATGTACCTACATAAGTATAGGTATATGACGTGTGTATGGATGTTCATCTGATTGCAAGAATTCATAAAATCGCTTACATATACGAGTAAAGTATCCGACTCTACTAAAAAGTACTAAACAAGAAAGTAGTCTCCGCTGAAAATATACAAATCATAGGTAATAGATATGTTGAAAGGACAGCCCTGGTTCGTATGCCACATATTGTATAGCAAAATAGATTCATTATAACAAAAGTGGTCTACGAGTACTACGACCACGGATATAATTTAAACATTGTTATCCTCTGTTGTCTGATATCTGTAACACAACTTAGCTACATAAAACGGAGTCAGGTTAATGTATGAGATGTGTGTGAGTTTATAAATTCCAGCGGAGACTATTTTCTTGTAACGTACGTTTTTGTTTAGGGTTTTGATTTCTTAACTTTATTATTAATTTAAAAACGAAGGTATAAATTCTTGGACAAGTCTTTGTTTCGCATAGTTTTGGACTTCTTCGCAGGTCCAAGTTTATGACTCCTAGTTCGGTTCATTAGAACGCCGTAATTTAATGTTTATTAATTTATAAAGACAGTGAAAGGAAAAATCTGTTTGTAATAAAGTAGAAAAGTATTTTGTACATCATTTTTGCCACTTACGACGAGCAACAATTACTTTAAGTAATGAATTTGCCACTTGTAGTTTATTGATTAATATATGGTCCTTCTTGAGCTCTACTATAACGCTAAGTAGAGATATGAGATATTATAAGACCGAACTAACTGCACTGATTGCCAACTATCAGCATTAGGTATTGTGAGGCCAAAAGTTTACTTAGATATCTAGTCGTTCAACGCCTCAGTAATATAAAGTATAATAACTTTAAAGAAATCAAACCATAAAAAAATATAATTAATTGCAATTTATGAATACCTAATGTTGAAATACAAAAACGTCTAAGCTTCAAAACATTGATAACGAGCTAGGAAAAAAATATTTAAGTGATAACTTCTTTCTGTCAAGGCTGAAGTTATTCCCTTGGCCCGATTAGTTGCACAATTAATATTATCGGGTCTAAGAATACAATATTATGTCAAGGCCATTGTACTAAATAGTTCAAGTACCAAACCTTAGAATACTAAAACGCAAATATTATTCCAACAGGTGAAACTTCTTAGTAACCCGGCAGAAATAATGCTCTGCAAGATTTCTCCACGGAAATGCTGGAGCACCCTCGCGAGTGAGGAGACAGGCCCCTTACAGGCTCAGAGGGCGGTACAGAGGGCAGACACAATCTCAATATTTGTCTATAGACAGCAAAGGCAATGGGAAAGATGAAGGCAAAGCTGAAGCGCATTCCGCAGCAGATTCATCAAGGGCTATAGTCTGTTAGTATTTATTGCTTTTTTAGTAATCTTTAGTCAGACCAAATCTGTAGATTGAACCAGCGCCGAAGCTCACTCAGATTGTATTCTATCATAGCAAAGTCCCATGTGTACATTAGTGACTCTCCATATAAATTGAGCCACCTCCCCTCACCTGTCTTCTACTACACCAATCGCGTGTGAAAAATCCACTATATGGCGTACTGTTAGACCGGGTTCAAACTTAACCTCGTTGGTTGTTTACTGACATTTTGACCTCTACGTAAAAATAACCAATCACCGTGTAAACCTCAGTTACTGTAGTACGCCATCTAGAGAAGTATTCATAATGCGATGGCCCCCACTTCCAAATAATAGACTTACTAGTTACATACAAACATCAAAAAACCCCTAGTCCGTAAACCGTTTAGGTGAGAAGCCCAAGAGACCTATACATAAATAAAATATTAAACATTTACGAGGATCATTTTACGTGTAAAAACATGTGTCATGAATTCTAATGAAATTGTAAATCTTGTTTTTGTTATAGCTGGCAATAGCGGCATGGGACAAGCACAAAGTCAAACAATATACGACCCAAGTTGCGAAGACTGTAACGGCAGACCTGAACAAGATGGCGCTAACCCACATGGACCAAGCATTTCCAATAATGCTATGAACAACAAAGGCTATAAAGAACCATTTTTAACTCCAGAAAACATTGTCAGTCATCCAGGGATAGTTGGTAATAACAAATGGACTGGCGGATATCCTACGGGTAACACCGGTTCATCTAATGGGAACCGACTTCCATCAAATAATATTTATATGCCAGGACAAGGTGGCGGGTTGCCAGGACAAGGAGGGGGCTCGCCAGGACATGGCGGAGGCTTGCCAGGACAAGGCGGAGGCCTGCCAGGACAAGGCGGAGGCCTGCCAGGACAAGGCGGAGGCCTGCCAGGACAAGGCGGAGGCCTTCCAGGACAAGGCGGAGGCCAGCCAGGGCAAGGCGGAGGCCAGCCAGGACAAGGCGGAGGCTTGCCAGGTCAAGGCGGAGGCCTTCCAGGACAAGGTGGAGGCCAGCCAGGGCAAGGCGGAGGCCCGCCAGGATATGGAGGAGGCGTACCAGGACAAGGCGGAGGCTTACCAGGCCAGGGCGGAGGCCTGCCTGGACAAGGCGGAGGTTTACCAGGACAAGGCGGAAGTTTACCAGGACAAGGCGGTGGTTTACCAGGACAAGGCGGAGGCCTGCCAAGTCAAGGTGGAGGTCTGCCAGGATATGGTGGAGGCCTGCCAGGACACGGAGGAGGCCAGCCAGGATATGGCGGAGTCCTGCCAGGGCAAGGCGGAGGCCTGCCAGGACAAGGCGGAGGCGTGCTAGGATATGGCGGAGTGCTGCCAGGGCAAGGCGGAGGCGTGCCAGGGCAAGGAGGAAGCCTGCCAGGACATGGCGGAGGCCTGCCAGGACAAGGCGGAGGCCTGCCAGGTACAGGCGGAGGCTATCCAGGACATGGCGGAGGCTTGCCAGGACAAGGCGGAGGCCTGCCAGGACAAGGCGGAGGCTTGCCCGGACATGGCGGAGGCCTGCCAGGACAAAACGGAGGCTTGCCAGGTCAAGGCGGAGGCCTGCCAGGACAAGGCGGAGGCTTGCCAGGACAAGGTGGAGGCTTACCAGGTCAAGGAGGAGGCATGCCAGGGCAAGGCGGAGGCTTGCCAGGACAAGGCGGAGGCTTACCAGGACAAGGTGGGGGTAGTTACTTACCTGTTCAATTGGGACCCGGTGGTGTGCCATTTAATCAAGGCGGGCTTACGAATTATCCATCAGGTGGTAATAGAATCGTAACAGAAATTGGTAATCAAGGATGGCCAATAATATCAGATTTATTACGCGAGAAGGGTGTAGTATGCTGTTTTGTACCAGATTCACAAAGTGCATTAGGCTCGGTGAACAATCTTTTAAATCGTCTACCGGGTACTACGGGGCAAGGAGCCGGAACGATTGGATCTTACAGCCCAGGTGCTGTGGGGCAAAATGGATATCCAGTAACTAGTAGTTCATATCCAGGAATTGGTGGTTCCGGAGTACAATCTACATATTTACCATATGGGCAGAACAAGGTAGTAGCACCAATTCAAACCGGTCAAAATGGTTATCAACCCTCTAATGGGCAATTGCCCGGGGCAGGCCAAAATAATTTTCAATACCCTGGAACCAAACCACCTAATTTACAATCTTCTACTGGTCAGTACCCAGGTACCGGTCAAGGCGGTGGACAGTACCCAGGTACAGGTCAAGGCGGTGGACAGTACCCAGGTACAGGTCAAGGCGGTGGACAGTACCCAGGTACAGGTCAAGGCGGTGGACAGTTCCCAGGGACAGGCCAAGGCGGTGGACAGTACCCAGGCACCGGTCAAGGCGGTGGACAGTTTCCAGGGACAGGCCAAGGCGGTGGACAGTTCCCAGGGACAGGCCAAGGCGGTGGACAGTACCCAGGTACAGGTCAAGGCGGTGGACAATACCCAGGGACAGGCCAAGGCGGTGGACAGTTCCCAGGGACAGGCCAAGGCGGTGGACAGTACCCAGGCACCGGTCAAGGCGGTGGACAGTTTCCAGGGACAGGCCAAGGCGGTGGACAGTTCCCAGGGACAGGCCAAGGCGGTGGACAGTACCCAGGTACCGGCCAAGGCGGTGGACAGATCCCAGGGACAGGCCAAGGCGGGGGACAGTACCCAGGTACTGGCCAAGGCGGTGGACAGTTCCCAGGTACTGGCCAAGGCGGTGGGCAGTACCCAGGAACAGGCCAAGGCGGTGGACAGTTCCCAGGTACTGGACAAGGCAGTATACAGTATCCAGGTACAGCTCAAGGAAGTATACAGTACCCAGGTACTGGCTCAGGCACCGGACAATACCCAGGGACAGGCCAGGGTAGTGGACAATATCCAGGAAAAGGTCAAGAAAATGGACAATATCCAGGAACAAATCAGGGAATAGGACAAGGCGGCGGCCAACACCCAGGAACCGGACAGGGCAGCGGTCAGTACCCAGGTTCAGGCCAGAATAGTGTTCAATACCCAGGAACCGGTCAGGGTACTGGACAGTACCCAGGAACAGGCCAGGGTAATGGACAATACACAGGAACAGGTCAAGGTAATGGACCATACCCAGGAACAGGGCAAGGGAGTGGCCAGTACCCGGGAACAGGCCAGGGCGGAGGGCAATACTCAGGAACAGGCCAGGGCAGTGGACAGTACCCTGGAACTGGCCAGGGTGGCGGACAATACCCAGGAACAGGCCAGGGTGGCGGACAATACCCAGGAACAGGCCAGGGCAGTGGACCTTACCCAGGGACCGGGCAAGGCAGTGGCCAATATCCAGGTACAGGCCAGGGTAGCGGACAATACCCAGTATCAGGCCAGGGCAGTGGACAGTACCCAGGAACAGGCCAGGATAGCGGACAGTATATAGGAACAGGCCAGGGCAATGGCCAATATCCAGGAACTGGTCAAGGCGGAGGCCAATACCCAGGGACAAGCCAGGGCAGTGGACAGTACCCAGGATTCGACGAGAAAGGGGTAAGAATTTAATAATAATATTTTTACACGTTACTAAATAGTTCAAATGCCCAAATACCTACCTTCTGCTTACTTTTTAATAAGTTATCTGGTAATCTTGTGTTTAACTATTTTTTTCTTTTTTTACAGAATCCCCTAAATAAGGACGAATATACTGGTAAGTGAATTAGTAAAAAAAGATTTTTTGAGACGCTTTGCAGACGGCGGGACAGGTCGGGTCCGACAATTTGTCCGCGAACCATAAGTAGCGCAAAGGGAATCTTATACCTCCTACCAACTCACACGATGGGTAAAATTATACATAAGAATGGCTTATAGTGAAGAGCGGAGGCTCCTGGCACAAGCTTCTTATAAGCTTAAAAGGAGACTCCAGCCCCTATTATTGTAATAATATTAGCATTATGTGAATAAAGATTTTATTTATTTATTAATTATCAGTGCCGCTGCTGGCATCTCCGTGGCAGCCCAACATGGTTAGCACAAACCATTTTGTGTAAAGTAACACAGACGTTGGCGCGGCACAGCTAGCTTAGTCTGCGCCGCGCACTTCCTAGTGACTAGAACCAAACGGTCCGTTGGGTTGGCGGCGCGGACAGCGGCTACCTTTATTACATCGGGGACACGCCCCACCGTCTGCAAAGCGCCTTAATCTATCAGGGTTCCTGAAGAACTTGCGGGCAACACTCGCCAAAAACTAAATTTTATAGGGGTAAACACGCATTTATTTGCAAAAGATAAGTACAATGTTTTCATTTTACATTGTGCAGCGAGCGACGTAAATTTTGAGTTACAAAAGCGCGCGCTTGCGGAAAAAACTACGGGCGGCAGAGACTACATGCACTGACGCAAACCTCGACGGGCTTAAAATTGACAAAACATTTTTTTTACTTAACTAATAAAGTTAAAAAAAATAATAATATAGGTTACAACGTATTATGAGCCGTCGCTAACAGTTCCGTCGTCCGCAGTTCACAAGGAACCCTTGTACCGCCATGTCCGTCCATCCACAGCTTAGTTCTGGGACCCTTAGTACATACTAGAAAAAAGTGGTTTCACAAGAACATTCATATTTTATAATTATTACGCCAACAACGTGTAAGAATCGAATAATATCTATTTCACCGTTGCGACTTCCTAACATACAAAAAAAGCACATTAAATACTTGGTTACTACTAGCTCGTGGCAAAAAACTTGTGCGATATTTGACTTAAAGAGTTTTTTTTTTTCAGGTGCACCGCTAAATGTATTAGACCCTAATTCAATATCCTCCACCCTGGATGACTACGATTCGGAAGCCCAAGCAAGTGTATCACAGGCCATAAATGGAACAACAGCGTTAGCATCTTCAAAGGGTGGTAATGAAAAAGGCAGGGCACAAACTCAAGTTGAAGGTACATATACGGGTACCGGGTCATTCTCAGCCAATGCAGAAATAAGTGATGATAACAAAGCAGCACAAAGTCATGTGTCGGGAAGCAAAAAAGGAGCGTCCGGTAGTGCAGAAGGAAGGGGGCGAAAAAATAAATCGCAAGCGTCAGTCAAGCTGGGATCTGAAACAGGCTCAATTCTTACCGATTCACAGAGCAGCGGAGACATGCATTCATCGAGCTCGCAAGTCCAAGGCAGTGTTAAAGGAGGCATGGCTGATGCTCAAGCTAAAGGACCTGGAAGCACCTCCTCTCAAGCACAGATAGGTTTTACGCCGTACAAGGAAGAAGATAAAGAAAAACACGACCAGCTTAAAGCACCGTTTGAGGGTGGCGGAACAGCTTCTGCTCAATCCAGCAAGAGGATGGGTACATCGCAGTCTCAGCTGCGGGGAACGTTTAAATATGGTATAAGTTATAACGGAGCTGCACAATCTGGTGCAAGTTTAGATAAAGATGCAGTATTTTCAAATCTACTTCCCTTTGACAAAATAGACGTATTTGATGAAAAAAACAAAAACATCAACGTTGACCTAAGTACAACGGAAAAACCGGTGGATGCTACGATATCCTGGACGGAACACGATGATGTAAGCACAACTGAAAAAGATGAAGAAATAGTGTCCGAAAATACCGAAAATGAATTAACCGATCATGCTCATTCCGATCACCACAAAGATAAACATTTTAATAATACTACTCCAAGTCCGCCTATTAACAATCAACCCGGGAGTTATCCTCCCGTTGAAAGTCCACCAGTAGGTAATAGGCGATCATTCAACAATAATAATAGCTATGGAAGTACTACTACTAATGGTGCCGATTACGAATACCCTGATAAAGAAATACCAGAAGAATATGACATAGATGATGGCTTTGGTACAGATGGTGTTGACAACACACCTGTTGAGCAAGGTGAATATGGTAATTACGACGATATCACAAGAGACACGGAAGCAACACATCAATCACTACAAAATGCGAATAAAAAAAGTTACGAAATAAAACAGACAACGGGAGGCAACACGCAACATATTATTTTAGGTTCACTGAAAGACCATGACGCAAAAATAATTCAGAGAAATTCTGAGCATCCTGACGAGAAACGTATTTACCAGCCAGGCGAAAGGGTACCAGGCATGGGTGGTTATACAATCCCAGCAGGTTTCACTGGAAGTGTAAAATCAGTTGCTTCTAAAGACAAAACTTATGTGGTAGGTTCTAAGTATTCTCCGTCTCAAGCACAAACGGTTAAGTTAAGTCCAGGAACCGGGAAAATCAATACGTTTATCCTAGTAACTATGGACAAAACATCAATCCTAAAGATTTAAGGTCACTGCTTCAATCCTAAAGCCAATGATAATAGATATGTTTCCGTCTCTAAATCGGTGACACGCGATTTAGATAGTGAAAATAATATAAGGAAACAGTACTCTCACACTTATTATACTAAGTCATCATCCTGTGGATATTTTACTTTCACCTGTACCATGGTAAGCAGCGCGGAAGGCAAAAAGAAAGTATGCAAGCCAAAGATCCCAACCAATCCGGATGGATCGCCTATGAGATGTTATTAACTAGTGATAAATTGTTTGTTTTTTAGTATTTCGTAAACAAATAAATTCTTGTGTCGGTATATTAGGTAATAAAGCTTTGTTGATATGCCCCCTGGCACACGAACTATGCAATGAACTGATAATGATGTATGTAGCTAATTATGACTGTGTGATATTTTAAATGTAATAATAGTGCTTTGTCCACAGAGTTCTTAGAATAAATGAATTTAAATTACGTATATTAATTATTAGCCTTTTACTGTAAGCACTGAACACAATAAAATTAAATACAACAAACCCAGTTCAGAGGTTTTATAATTGCCTATTTCTTTTAAAAACGACAATTAAGGGGTTTAATTAAAAAGCAAATAAAACAAGATATTGATATTTTGATACAGTTTATTGGAAATAATTTAAATAGGTACACATTCTTTAAGATAGGTAGTAAGTACATTTAATAATTTAGTACATGATCATCACATCGACTGGTAAGATTAATAAACTCTGAAATGATTATTACATTCACTATTATATAATTAAATTGCTTATTTCGTAAAATTGAGTTAATTCTATCTGCAACAGTCTGCTATCCGAAAATAATAAAATAATTGCTTGACAAATATTTCGTGTATCTGTTTGTATGATCGTCGAAATGTGGACGTTAAAAGTTGATTTTATAGTCGATATCCAAAAATCCGGTTATCGTTAGATAGCCCATCAAATTTAGAGTAACATTTGTTAAGAAAGTGTTTGTCTAAACACAACATTCACACAGCTATCATACACAACGCATACTCCACGCATACAAAATACAATTCGGTGACGTCACGGATTATGCAGCGATTTTATATGGAGCGTTTTTGATCAAGTTCAA
This sequence comes from Cnaphalocrocis medinalis, assembly GCA_014851415.1. Lineage (NCBI taxonomy): Eukaryota > Metazoa > Arthropoda > Insecta > Lepidoptera > Crambidae > Cnaphalocrocis > Cnaphalocrocis medinalis. The sequence goes on along the minus strand of CM026273.1, from coordinate 8,619,702 downwards.
AAATGTGATTTTCAAATCGTGATATCTCGGAAAGTTTTTAAGATATCTAATTTTTTACCAATGTTTTTGTGATTGAGGAATCTTACAATGGCATAATAAATAAAAAATAATTCGTCTTGCCTATTTTCACATGAGATTTTCGATGTTGCATTTGAATTTGCACTACCCTGTCAGATCCAAAATGCAGAACTGCATCACGCCTTGCGAATTTAGCATCTTTTTCTATCTATACCCTACTGGGCTATATGGACGAAAAAAGAAGACATACGTGTCCCATTAATCATTAGGTACCTTTTAAAATCAATCTGTAAACATTAAAATGTGACTATTTATACATATATTAAATTATAATAACAAACCCTATAAATAGATTGACTTCTACTTTCCATAGGTAATTTTGTCTGTAAGGACTGAATTTTTGACAATTATTATGGGATAATTTAATATACTTCTTCCTTGTTCTTTTCTTAATACATTATAATTTACAAAGTAAACCTCCATATCCTATATTCAAAAAGATAAACTGACTCGGAGCAATTTTTACTACGACACAAACGTGATACATTCTCGATGCAGTACCGATACAGTCAATCACACATTTGTATCGGTAAAAAAAGCTCAGTCAAATGTCTCTAAAATTTTTTATTGGAAAATCACTTTTTTTGTGTTGGAGTAAATCGGGGTTGAAATCAGTATAGTGGTATAGCGGTTTAAGTCTTTAATTTTATTTTAAGGCTTATATTAGAGAATAATGAAATTAGTTAAAACATTTTAAAACTCATCCCCTAGAGGCTAAAATGGGGATTGAGGTAAAATATGGAAAACCCTTCATTTAAAATAATGTATTTCAAAAATTTATTTCACATAGCTTAAAGCACAGTGAATCTATGTGCACATGTAAATCATAATCTGATCTGATCTAATGATTGTAATTCTTTAGGATCAGTCTGTTATTATTTTCTACAAATAAATATATTTTCTATTATATTCTATTCACTTGGGAGTTAGATACTACTCCTTTGTCTCTTGAAGACCGTATACAGAATGTTGACATATTAAACCGTGTTTAACTATGGCAGGCCAAAATCACTGGGATAAGCTGGGTAGTGTAATAATAATATACATTCTATGAGGCAATCAAAGTGAGAATCAGATCAGATTATTTCCTTTTTGAATGAGTATTTCTATTTGACTTAAAGTATATTTTCCTCTGCTAGGTAGGTACACAAGTATTTGAGAAAAAGATACAAATAAATAACTATAATATAACATCTAATAACTGGGATTTGATTTTCATTTACTACTTATATTCGGCGTTGGAAAATAATATTTCTCATTGAAGCAAATCGATATGGGTGAATTTTGTTTTTTAAACTGTTCGTAGTTTTTATTTCTCTTGAAATAGAAGTTGACAGCTGTGACAAATCTATAGGAATCTTAGGATAAGACAGTTACATCAGTACAAAAATATGTCATATATCATGTGTACAAAAGTAGATCAAGGTACCTAATACTGAAATTATTAACAAGAAAATAAGTTAAAATGGAATGTATTTGGGTAACAAGTTACATAACGAAACTAAAATTATATATAAGCAATAGGTACAAATATGTCGTTCTTTTTGTCACAAGCAGGCGTAAGTGTTCAGTCGTGATTCACCTGTCTTAATAAAGTGCACTCGTGTTCAGGCGGGAGACCTTTATACGACCCTGTGAAAACACGGACTCCCTGCCTTATTGCATGTTGATAAATAATAAATATGTACATCAAAGAATACTAAAAAAGTAGGTACATAAATAATAAAGGATTTCTTAAATCGCGTTAAAGTGTATTCATAAATTATTAAGATCCAAATATCATTTAGTTAACTAACACTCAGATTTTCAGTATTGGATATAAAATAAGTTTGTGTGTGTATATCTAAAATGGCAACCAACATTTGTACATCATAAACGGAATAAAAGAGGTCATTGTCTGAAACAATAACAAAATATCTAAATAAATAGGTTTTTTAACGGAGTTACTTTATACTTACTTTATATTATTTGAGATTCAACAAAGTCAGACAAAAAAAATATACTGAAAGATCATTTAATAAATAATCATTAAATCTCCGTATTTTGCCATACCCGTTGTGATATTTCCATAAACGGTATAATCATTCGCAATCACTAACAATATGACATCACACATCAGTAACTAATTCTTGTCATTTGACAGCAACGTTATTTTGCCTACATTGAGAGTCGATTAGACTTTCATTGACCAAAAAAACGACCTTATAATGTAAAGATACGCTATTAAAAGTATCAGAACCGTCAAGACGAAGATATAGGTGTATGTTGCTTTATAAAGTAATCGCCTTGGACGATCCTAATACATTTAATAATAGCGTATCTCTTCTATTTTAAGGGAGAGAAGTAAATCACGGTTTGTGAAATTGTATTAGTGTTTTATTATGTGACTGTTATTTTATCTGACTACGACTATTGATAACCCACTATTTCAATGAGGGTTTTTACAAATGAAAAATCCTACAAATGTTACGTGACAACTGGTCCAGAAACGAATGGATTAGTCACATTTTAAGGGTAGTTCTGAGTTCAATATTATAGCAAAATGTAAACACAGGTTTAACTTTATAGAAACATCTTTTAAATTAAATTGGTTGATATTATTTTATCGTTTAAAATTATGATACCTGCATTTGCAGCACTACTTGTCTATCTATCTACACTAAAGTTGTTTCTTATGTCGTAGTGAACTTCTATTTTAACGAGACGAAGTGAACTGTATTTTTTTTATACCAGCCAAATATAAAACAATTTATTTTATACACAAAAAGCCACTGCAAAACAACGTTAAAATTATTTAATAGCAGACAAATTATGCTCGTATGATTTAACTACATAAAATATTATAACATTATAAGCGAGGAATTGAAAATTTTATGAAATGTCAAATAGAGCTATTGAATTGGTATTAAAATTATGGAATAATATTCAAGTAATTTAATTTAAGGCTTTCAAGCCGGAAAAAATGGTTTCGAAATTTATTTAATCCAATTATTTGTTACCACTATAAATGGTAAATCGTTCAATATCATAATACCTACTAAATAAAATCAAAAATATTTTACTGTATTTTTACAAACATGTTCTGGGGCCACCCTGTATTTATATAATTTCGAATAGCCTCTTTTAGGAATAATTATCTAATAAATAATTTGTAAATAGCTGTTCTAGCGGCCTCCGTGTTGCAGGGCTAGCTACCTGAAGTCGCTGTAATGTAAACTGGTTCTACCTATTATTTTACGATTAGTTTTATTATTATATCAACATTTATAATAATTTAGACATTGCTTTAAATAATTCTATAAAAAGAAAATAAAATGTACTTACTTTCTAAAATTGTTTTAGATATATTTTTAAAAAGCGTTTTAAGCAACACCGATTGTTTTGACCAAAATATGTAGATCAGGAACACGCACGACAATGTACACAATCCATACAATAATACCCAAATCATAAATTATATTTAACACACGCACATTTAAATATACAGCAAATATGCTAAAACAAATAATGAGAAACACGGAAATATAATCCAACTTTAAAAATGAGATCAATCTTCAAAGTACAGTTAAATTTAAATATTAAGTACGATTATGAGATTCATCAAAATGGCGAGATGAAAAACATTCATAAATACTGATGGGTTAAGGAACTTGGATTTAGATGGCTTCATAAAAAACAGTGATACGTATAATTTTTTAAATAACTTGATTAATACTTATTAGTATATTGACTTTAATTTTATCAAATTCCATAGTTATAGCTACCTAATAAATAATTAATATATTCTACTCGAAACAATTTGAGCTCTTGGGATTAAAATCATGCGTATCATGCAAACATTCCACATAAAATAGCCAATCTTTGCCCCCCTAAAATCAGACATATTCTTATTTGAATAAATAAGACAAACCAAACTAATAAAATTGGTCCATCCATAGTTGCGTGAAGACGATATACTCGCACCTACAAAACTATGTAATAAATACAATGTGTAATCGCCGTATACACTACCGCAGTTGACTATGTTGTATGTCATGATGAGTTTTGTTCTGACTGACATGCATCAAATGTGTCGGCTCCGATATCCGATATCTGGCCGGACAATATGAAAGACAGGTACATATTTCATACATATTACTTACCCCGATATCGGATCGGCGTCCTAAACCGATATCGGATCGGATAATGTGAAAACGCTCTAACATGTCATTTTTGTTAACAATACGAATTGACTGCATTAGTAATAATAACATTTCTCAATGAAATCTGCGCTACACTAACAGGGGCTAAGGCTAGGGCAGTAATAAATCAAGGAATGTGCGATGTGGTAACATCACTTGACTACTTTATAGAAGTTAATATAATAGGAATTACAGGAATGTTAATTACTTAAAAAGGACTGGTATTCGTGTACACCAACCACTTTTCAAGATACGGATGCTGTATAATGGAGACTAGATTTTTTAAATAATAAATTAATATGACGGTGGGATAAAATTCCTTGATTTGTTACTTTATAGCCCACGGTGTTTGACCGATGCTATACGTTCATACTTTAAAAGTAACGTCGAGTTTTCTAATGAAGCTAGAGAGAACTTTATCGAAACTCGTATTTTTAAAATCACGATTTTAACGATTTTTTTATACGTAAAACGAGTATGTGACTGGGAAATTACAAAACTGAGTAGGGGTGTTAAAGTGCAAGGTAAAACCTTAAGTAGCGCCGCGAAGTCGTTTCAGTCGCTCTTTCTCTAGCTGGTCGACTGGCTGCTCACGCTCGAATGAAGTCAATTCCAGACCTGGAAAGGATTTTCATTGACTTTAATAACAGTGTAAAGATATACATTTACACAAGTACTCAACTCAATACGAAATGTAAAGTCCTTGAGTGGAGACCGTGATTCGGTAAGCGTAGTGATGAACGCCCTGCGACAAGATGGGAGAAGATTGTTTTATATGATAGACCGTGGCAGACGAGAAGACGGATCCCCTGATGGTAATGGGTTGCCAACATTTCAACCCTATTTCCCCCGATTGGGTCTCTGATTTATTATTTACTAGTGGCCCGACCTCATTTCGTTACAAATTTGACCAATAGATGGCATTAGATGTAGATTCCATCGCACAAGCGTTTCGGTTTTTTCGGATTACCTAAAGCCTGGTGGTTATCTATAGAATTTACCTCTTTATAAATAGTATAGAAGATCAGTGTTTCCCAAACTTTGTTATGCCATGACCCGGTCATTTTCACATTGACCCTTCTTGACCCACCAAGTACCTACTTTCAAACTCAAGCTAGTTCCGTACTCATGTTTTTAAACTAAGACGACAATGTCGCGACCCGGTTATTTCATTTTGGTGGCCCGGCACCGGGTCGCGACCCGGCTATTGTAGATAGTAGATATAGATACCATGTTCTGTGAGCGTGGGCCGGTCGTTGAGGAACCGCCAGACGGGCAGGTGCGGCGCGGGCGGCGCGGGCGCCGGCGGCTCGTCGCTGGAGAGCCGCCGCGCCGCCAGCTGCGTGCTCACGTGCCGCGCCAGCAGCGAACACTTCTCGAAGTTCACGCGGTTACCGGATAGTCTGGAACAGTGAGAAAACATTTAATGACCATGCCACATTTTTACAACAAAAAATAAATAAAGTTCAGCTTCATAATGCAACCGGCGCAAGCAGCATTTTATTCTAGGAACCCCACAATACAATGAAGTGACAACCATTTGTACTTCGCAACCTTAAGGCTGCTTTTCCACCAAAGCAGTGCGAGTAAAATGTGTCGTACAAGTATGTGTAGCTGTGCTGTGGAAATGCGCATCAATCTTCGGTGCGAGGATGCGTTGTGATTGTGAAGCTGTGAAATGTATGAGCGGGGATCGTCGCAAACCTCGAATCATACCTATTCCTCGCAGCACATTTCTCGCAATACATCCGTCGCAACTCGCACCACATTCTTCGCACACATTTCTAGCTTGTTTTGTACAGTGATCAAGCTTCGCTAAACCCATTTCCAATAGAGCTGAGCTTAGCGAGGCTAGAAAAATTATGTGATTCTCCTGTTGGACTTTTTCGCTTAGCTACCTTGCATAGCTCCGGTGGAAAACCAGCCTTAGAGTACCAGGGGAACTAGACCAAGTAGATTTAAAAAATGGAAGTTTTATTCTAGGGACAAAACACAGATCATTAAATCTTACTTAGATGGCGAGCCCTGGTTGGCGAAGTGCAAATCTCTGCATGTGACGGATAATAGCGGCACAGCCGTTTCTGTTGGAGCTGCTGCCAGCGCCGCTCGGTACCTGGAAAAGAATCAAAGAGTTAATAATTATGTCAAAATATATAACCAACTGTCAACATTTATATACATCGCAAATAAAAATATAATCATTACCTTGCATGATTGCAACTGGGCTCTACGCACAGTTCCAACTGTCGTAACTGTTGACCACATACGCCGGACGTACGTCCCCACTGAAATATATTTATAGCATAAAATACTTCCAAATTTTATTTATGAAATAAAAACATCAATTTAATACAGTTAAATGGATTTTAATACCGTCTTTTTGAGCCTTGTTATTGAAGACATATTTAATGCGCTAATGATGGCCATGAGTGAATTGAAATTTCCGAGATTGAAACACTCCCGAGCAGTCATCACCCATTGCTCTATCACTCGAGCTCTATATTTGCTTTTCGCACTCTGTAGACAAAAATGTTTAGGTCATTTCAAGAAATAAAATAACAAATCTATAATATAAATGTATAAAAGTGTACCTTCAATATGTCACTTGCAACTAGATAACTGAGCCTATTAAACCAATCCGCGTACGCTTCCAAGTTTCTAGTAGATTTAGTTTCAATATGATGCAAATTGATAGTACTCTTTCCACATGTAGACGTCGACTGGGACGGCTGCGCCGGGGCAAACGTTTGCACGAACTCTTCGGGACCCACAAATGACAATCGATGCAATTCCACTACTGTCAATTGATTTGCTAACTCCACCGGTGTTAATCCAAGTGTTAAGATATCCCCCTATTAAACCAGTAAAATTATTTTTAACTTCAATTCATACTTTTATTTCAAAATACATTAACATTTATAAGATTGGGAAAGACTTTAAGAACCTGAGTCAACTGATCCACGGTTAAAACTTGCGGTATTTCCACAAGTGTCTCCTCATATTGTTCTAGAGCCGTTAATTTATCCAGAAGTTTTTCTAACATCGTGGACACCTCCAGCCTGACTGACGACATGTGTTCCGCCGCGCACCTGTCAAAACATAATATTTGTGTATATTGTTCGCCCTAGAACTGATAACATTAAACAACTAATTCGTTCTCACCTTTGTGTTATACTGCGAACGAGGGCCATAACTCGGTCGTCGCGGAAATCATATGGAAACATACTCGTCCATTGATTCAATACTCTAACCAAGGCTACCATATCATTCAGCTCCCTTTCAACTAGATCCTTGACTTCACTTTTACCCTGTAATAAATTAAAACCAGTTGAAGGTGGAGTAATAGTACCAATAGATGGCGTTGGGCATCGATTACATCGCGCTAGTGTTTCGCCATTTCGGTTTCTATACATTATATAAGATTTGTCGATGTCTATAGAATTTAGCTCTTCATAAATAGTATAGAATAGAAGATATAGATAGAAGGTACCTAGTACATAACGATAACTGAATGTGTGTATGAAAAATAACTTACAATTTTATCATAATTCTTGAAATATCTCTTGCATAATTTATTAAGGAGCTCATGTGGTTTAACGTATAAACGAGAGCAAAGAAGGAATGTGAACATAAATGATTTGTTGGCGCCAGGTCGAAGCATATCAACCAAGGTCTCCAATGGAGCACTTATTATCTGGCCATCTTTATACTCTATGTCAGATTTGTCAGCCGGTGGATTGGCATATGGAAGTGTTGATAATGCTTTTACTCCTGGAGCTAAAACTGTAGCCAACTAAAAAAGAAAATACATATTAAATAAGTTTTTCTTCTCATCTAAAATTGCAAATCGCATATTTACTATTACGATAAAATAAACTTTACCTGAGGTGTATCTACTTTCTGAGTGGCAACAAAATTGATACCACCATTCATTACGATGTGTTTACATGTGGTCTCGGACATGAATTTGTTCCCTCTTACCATGGAATAGTAATCATCATTCTGAAATGAAATGTGTCAATTAATTAACACAAAGGTAATAATTATGGCAGATAAGGCGTAATAAATAGAAAATTCTCTATGTGGCGAGCGAGAACGATGACGGAACCGATGTGACTCGACTGCTATGTCTTGTCCATAAAATGAGAAGCTAAATACTCTAGCGTCTAATATTTCTTTCCCCGCGCGTTTTCACCCACCTGCGCCGATAACATCGATACTGGCAAAATGGTCAACGCAGGAGCCTATGAAGGGCCTAGCCCAGGGAAGGCGAATTTTCAGATGATCATTGACGAGCCCAAAATATTACGTTGCCTAGCCCAAATTGATAATAAGTTCCACTTAACTCTCAAAACCGTCATTCAATATGGAGTTAGCAACAACGGTGGTGTTTTCGAAAGTTTAATAATAAAATGTGCAATGGAAGAGACATGGAAGATGATTTAGCGATATTACAGTGGGAGGTGTGCAACGGGCGTGAAAACCTTCCGGCCGATCTCCGGGCAAACTTGGCGGAAGATCACTCGCGGGACATTTTCATATTTATTCTGTTCCGCCGCGGAAAAAACTGGGTTGTGTACTTAAATCTAACACTAAGTAACTTTAATTTTTAAATATAAGAAAGCTTACTTACATCGTAATAGGATAGTCCAGTGCCATGCAATAATGATGGGTCAGGAGGTAGAGGGGCATGATCAGTGGGCGGTGGGGGCACCGGGGCGGGCTCTGTGGGTGCCGGGGGCACTTTGGCATTGCAGCCACTACATGAGGCTTCGTTCAGTTTACTTGCGTAATAATACATAGCCATTCAATTCCTCAATGGCAATTAATACTATGGCTTCAAAGGAAGCTACACTTTTAGAGTTTAGTTGAGGAACCCATTAATCTGTTGACAAGTTTCAATTATATTAAAATTTATTTATAAAAATAACAAATGATAATCGCCCTATATCGCCGTATCTATCCCGGCTTATCCTTAATTCGCCGCTTCGGAACCCGGAGGATTGGCAGTGCCTGCTTTTTGGTTTACTTACACACTATATCAAGTCAATATCCCGAAAATTTGCACCACTTAAATCAGATGTTGGGTAAACGCAAACTGTAAAATACCTGATTTCAAATAACATTCTACACAGTTACAGCACATGAGTACATAAGTGGTTACAGCCTTGGATTTGAACGTAGGGCTTACAAGCGGCGCCCCATCGAAGGCAGCGCGGTCGAATGATTATTTTAAAGGTACATTTATGGGGCAGCAAAACTTCAATTTATGTAGGTCAGTTTTGTAGTAACCTGAGGTTCCGACTTCATTGAAAGACAAGAAATACATATAATTACCTACTTATAATATTAACAAGTATGTATATAATTATTATTATTACATTTCTCTATTTGATATCAAAACTTAAGCTATCATGTTTCAATGTTCCACTAACTTATTAGTAAGGTTTCAAACTGTTACCTTTTATAGCTGTCAATATAAGATATCAATCCGTATCCATATTTGATTTATGAATATGACGCAATGTAACCTGCGATATGGTATTGGGTACCTACCTGCACTCATAATAATATAATAGTAAACGAGATTGAAATTTTATTATGTCTGTGGTATAATTTAGACGATTTTGACTCTATTAACTTAATCAACCTGTTAAGGCGACGGGTAGGGCACAATAGCAAAACTAATAAATTAAAATTATTAACTACTAAGTCAAAACAATTTTTAAAATTTTTGAAGCGACTGCCTCTGGATAAACACTTATACTTTTTATTTAATGATTATGCAATAGTTACGCGTCTTACTCGTCGCCTTGGCAATGCCTGTAGGGTCTGTCAACCCACCCCAACGCGCGAACCGTCGTAGTTTCGTTAAATTTGAATTTCGCGCCCTCACCGTTTCAGTACTGGCCGTTACTAACCAGGAATGTACTCCGTCCAATTCCCCAGTCCACGCGAGCTACGAGCGTAAAATTACGGTGCGTAAGTGCGTGCGGGTCCCCACGGACCCCACCAGGCATACGGCGTTTTTTTTTTTTGTCTTTAACGCACAGGTGATCAGGTTGCCCACCGTTGAAAAATCAACTCCTAGATAAAGGCGAAGATGCCATTTTTGTACCGCGAAAAAATGTCGGTAAACCCGACCGAACCGTACCTTTGTGAGACATGTATTGTCACATTTGTCTTGACCACTTGATTCTTCAATGTGCGGGTGTTACCAAACTAAAGCCTTACAAATGTAAATGCAAGTGATGAAGACTAATTAATTGTTATTTAGATTATGTATATGATAGTGCCTTACACTGGTTAAAGTCTGATTATGATCTCATTACTTTTGATACTAATTATGATAACAAGTTTAGTCACGAATGTTCTTAAAATATGAGTTAAAGTTTGATTTCAAATATTTTAACGAAGTTGATTAATTTCTAATGTGATTTTTTTTACTATCTCTCTTTTGCCCTTTAAGCATGCTCTTGAATCATTAAATCACCTTACATAATAAAATTTACAGAAAAAAATGCTATTTTGAAATCGGTCTGAGAGACCCACCAGGCATAGCGTGTAACTTATGCCCACAGCATGCCAAGGGTTAAATAAAAAACAATAGCCCATAACATAATTAATCCAGCAAATGTTGACTGGCACATATGTACTGCTCACACACTAATACTCTGCTGTAAGTTGGTGAAGATAGTTAAGCATCAAGTTAAGAGTTTAGTAACCTTTGTATAGCGGAACTTTATGGGCCTCTAGAGAGTGTAAGAATCTGCTGATGCTTTAGGGCAACAATAGTTTTCCCACTTGGCCCACCATTGCTGCTCTTGTGGGTTGTAGGGTGGCTTTAATGGAAGTCAGCGGTTATTTCTCGCTACTCATTCTGCCCTGCAGCCAGCAGGATATGTGTGTGAGGAAAGCTGCAGTTATATTCTGCAGTTGCGCTGCAATCCAGCAGTGTGGGTGCAACTTGATAGGGTGAGAGAAAGAGAGTGAGGAAGTGGCCCTAGCTTTGCTGGCCATTGAAAACAAAGAGAAGGGAAATGTCGACCTTTAGGCTGGCTTCATTTAACATATATTTTGTAAAATCACTAAGTCACAGGATACAAAAAGTTATATGCCAAACAGTGCGTAAAATGCTGATAGAGAAGAAAAGTATTCCTTAATGCTTGTTATTGTGAAAAGCTTATTGATTATAAAAAGTGTGATGTCTTAAAAATAATGCTAACTATGAATATTTATATGTTAGTGGCATCTTCTAAATGTAACTTCAGATATTTGTATGGTTTATAATATTAAGACATAGTTTAGACACTGAACTAGCAGAATTATAACAGTTTTCACTCCTGAACTGGAACGATTTGTAAAATATTATGTAGGACTAAGTTACTGTAAAACATTTGCAAATAATGCAATACAAATAAACAAATTATAAATCCAGAAACATTATAAACACTCCTTGTATTGAATCCATACCTTCGCAAACCTTGAGTAATAAAAATTAATACTACACTCAAAAATTAATTCCAATTATTTGTTTTAAATGAAAACAAGCATCACTAAAATAAATAATATGGACAATATGATTGAATTGGTTCAAACTCTTTACACCTATCACATCCACGAACGCTTGTATTTAGGTTGCGTAAAAATGTAGCTTAGGCAAGCAATAATATTAAATCTCTTAGTGGGCACTTGTTAGCTCGAAAATTGTAACAACAACGCAAGTATACGCTACAGTGCAATTGTGCGCAATTATGCTGATTGAGACTATTATTCAACTTAATTTCGGTGATAACAAACTTTGTATTGCAGGAATATTGAAAAGCAGGCTGCTTTAATTCATTTTTATCGAAATTTCTTCTCGTAACATATCGACAAGCGAATAGGTACAGTTTCTCGTTGAAAGATGCGATAGGTGAAAGTTGACTACAACATGATTTAACTGTTACCCTACCTTTAAGGAAATCCACTGCTTCCAGCTTTTATACACAGATTTTACATAATTTATAAGGTACCACTAAATGAACAAAATAAATCTATACTTCTTATTTATTATAATAAAAACCGTAAACGCAAATAGCGCCAATCGCTACCGTGCTCACCTTTACTTTTTTTTCCAATGATCACAAGGTGTTGCCATGCTAATAAAAATAATGCCAAGCAAGAATGCAAGAAAATAGGGATGTAAAATTATGTATTATTCCATAAAATATTTTATTTAAAGTAAAGATTATAATCGAGTAAAGTTAAAGTTCTGTTGTAATACAAAATAATTACTCTACAAGTCGTGTTTTGTGTATAGCTCTTCTGCCACCCTTCATAGGGTATGGTAGCCCTATTGGATATAAATAAAACATGGAAACTCCGTGAGTTACCCAAATATCCGTTGCCACCACAACTTGACGCATTATGTTTCATGTGATACCGATTAAAATTCGGTTTCTTTATGGTTTCACTCCAAAATTACATGATTGTGTCATTGACATTTACACTAAGCAACACTAGAACACATAATAAATTAATAAATATAGGTAGGAGTTTGGGTAGGAGAACCGAGACAGTGATTGCCCCGGGTAAATCCGTTAAAAATAGCACTCGGGTTTTACTAGGGCAACATTTTTAAAAAATTAATATTATAATAGAAGTTTATGGTAAGCAGGTGTCTCTTAAAAAATTCAAATTCACCTTGTGATTCTGATGTTTGAGTCACTTTAATTTTATTTTGTTGAATGTGAAAGTATGTACAGACAGCCGCACATCAGGTTACTACAATCAGTCCAATTTCTTCAATCGAACCTCACCTTTATGTCAAACGAGTTTGGTTCAATATCAACTGAGGAAATTTGACAGATTGTAGTAACCCGATTGTCGGCTGTCTGTACAACAACGAGTTAGTAAAGGCTTTGATGTTTAATTTGATTGAAGCAGTTATCGTGGTAGAAAAAATTTCCATTAGGTATTTAGAGGGGGTGGGCAATCACTGTATTTTTAGAACAAATTTTAAGTTTTTCTTTTGAAAAATGTATTATTATGTACAAATATTCCTTAAATATTATTTAAGAATAATATTATCCTACCTATCTCAAAGCTAAAAAGTCAAAAACTGCTACCCAGTTGTTAAAATAAAGGATTACATTGAAATAAAACTATGTATATATTTTTTAAGTGGGCAATCACTATCGATTATTACCCTAAAAATATTTTTTGATGTTACACCCTGCCCATCCGTAATGTGGTCAAGTGTGGTCAAGAGCGGTGTTTGTAAGTGGAACAAACGCAGAATAATGCCTGTCTGTCATTTGCTGTCTCATTGACACAGTCAGCTGACAGTTTATGTTTAAAAAAAGGTAAACAATACAAAAATTTTGTATCCAAGAGAAACGAAAAACAATTGAATGTGTTTCGTCGATTTTATATTTCCTGTGTCGATTTTGTCCTGTGGGTTTGTGGTATTTTGTAGGGAATAAAAATACCTAATTTATAATTGTATGTATTGTTAAACTTTGTATAATCATGGAGAAGTTCTTAACTTCATAAAATATATATTTTTGAAAAAACGCGGACTTACCTGATATAAAATGTTGAATGGAAATGGAAGGAAAAGAGGTATTTCTACTACTTTACCAGCTATCGAAACCTTACAAAGGAACGTGCGGAAAACTCCTACTTTTTACTTGAGGTATGCTATTTATTTTGGTATGATACAGCCACAATTTTCTACTTTTTGATACAGCTATAACCATTCTGTAGATATTACTCTATTTAGGTACATACTGTTGCTATTTTCTATTTCTAGGAAATCTCGTGACATCCCTTTTCATTTGCCACATAAGAAATTACTTGAAAAGATTGAATATGTCAAAGCTGAACCAGAACCATTGGTAAGTTCATAAATTAAATAAAGTTTCAAGGGAATTTTTCAGGCAAAGCAGTGATTAACAACATGCACGGAAGTAACTCAAAGGCTTACAAAATCTCAAACCAGTTCTTAAGTTCTTCATAATGCATTTAATTAATATGATGATGATGCATGGGGATGCATTAATCAAGATTGTTGTAATGAAATATTGTATTTTGTCAACAGACTGGTTTTAACGCAGCCCAGGAAGAGAGATATAGGAATGAAAGAAAAATTGTTAAAGTACAATTGGAGCCCATTTGTTTGGATGGTTGGTAAAATATATACAGCCTCAGCAGACTTTTGAAATATTTTGTGATGAAACATTTGTATTGAGTCTGGGTGCTTGTTGTACCTTTGGTATATCTGTTCTCCATAGTACAGTTGAGTCCAAAAATATGTATACGCTTTAGGACCTTGTCACAATACATTATGTATAAGAACAACTTCTACTTTTTATAGACACATGTATTGTGACAAGGTCCTAAAGTGTATACATATTTTTGGAGTTGACTGTACAAGTAAACACTTTAGTTAGGACAAGGGCAATGTATGTGATGTTGCCTCAATTTATTTATTATTCCCTATGAAATGTTTTAATCCCGAAGTCATATCAGTTTAGTAAAATTGACAAATTTTTTCTTGTTAGCTAAAGATAAGAAGAAGAAATTGAAAATACGGGAGTCCAGTGCAGATCTAGCTGATGTTCCTACATCAGACCCTCTCAAAGTCAAACCAGTTGTGGCCTCACAGAAAGAGGTCATTGATTATGTAAGAAACAATCCATCCTGTGGTTTCTTATACATGATATATGCAGTCCATCCAGAAAATGTCTACTTCACTCCATATTATTTGAAGTAAGTTCAACATAAAATAATATTTCACTAATTTCTATAAGTCTGCTAGAAACTATTGATTCGACATCTATCCATTCTACCAAAGATCAATTGGTTGGGTAACAGTTGTAGTTGTTATAGTTAACAATAGCTATTTCTGTTTAATTTTCAGAGTAGTCCCTTATGAAGATATTGATCGAAAAAACTTTTTGACAATTAGCCCATGTGGTGTCACTCATTACACCAATGAAATGGTATTCACCAAACTGCAAGCCTGGGAACAAGAGTACACAATTTTTGTTAAACTGACTGATGTAAGTTTGTTTAGAGTTACTGGTTTCCTTACATTAGTTTCAACCACTTCATAGCAATATGTTTATTTCCAGATAAAGTTTTTCAAGCTATACAGATATTGGAAAGCATTTTATGTGTGGCGAAAATCTATATTGTTTAGAAAATACAGCAAACTTCGCACCAAAATTGCAAAGAATCTCTTCATTCTCACCCCTGTACTTGGGAAAGCTCTGCTCAACATACAATCTATGTGCTGTGAAATGTATATGAAAAGTTTCGCTGATTTGTCCAAGGACATGGATACAGCTTTCTTCTATTTCATTGAAGTGCAGGTAAATACTATTACAAATACAAAATATTTTCACCTTAATACTTTATAATAGGTAATTCATCTCAGCGTGTGTTTCCCGGTTGCGATGCGTCCAAAGCCGTCGCTTCGAAGTCCGGGGCACGCTTAAGTAGAAGGATGCAAATTTATTATAATGAAGCGACGACCGTCGTCCACGTTGGGTCCAGCTGGACCCACGCAATCTTCGGAAAAAGGTTTCAGAAATTGTCCTAAAACGTGCAGGTTTGCTCCGCATGTTTTCCTTCACTGCTGAGCTAGTGGTAGAAATGCGCAAATTGATTTGAAAATTCCAGAATTTGGACCTACGACCTCTCGTAGAACGTTCTTATTCACTGAACTAAAGGTCGTCGCTTCATTTTTAATATCAGGCAACTTCAAACATGCTCATGTTAAGTGAAGGTACTCTTATCGTAATATTTATTAGGTACTAGCAGAGCGGTCACCAGCAAAATTTAGTTTATTTAGCCACAAAAGTATGTTTGATACCAAAATTAGTTCATTACGATTTGTGTCGATTGGCATCAAAAACAGCGATATTATTTATTTCCTAAAATTGATTCATATTTCATTTCAATGTTTCAGATGAAACGGGTAGAATATATAAGGGATAAATTGGTAGAATACCGTGTCGTAGTACTGGACATAATTACCCAAGCTTGCCACACAGCTCTTTACCTGCAAGGGTTCGTATGGGACGACCGTAATATACCGCCGTTTCAAATTATTAGGGGGAAACCTACTGGAGGCATGTCCTACACAGAAAAAGCCAATAAAAGAAAATATTGTGAAAGACTGGCAAGGTACGAATTTCATTTATACATAACATAACTGTGTCTTCCTAATGTACATATAATATTTCGTAGATATCGCCATTTTTTATCTTTTTGCCAACATGAGCCCATGTTTGCCTTTAAAAACATACACAATTTTATTACAGTTTTATCAAAGTTACTGACTATATGACAAATTACATGTTGTATCGGCTAACTAAACGGTCTAACAGTATGATGGCTTCCATGTTAAGGAAACATGTTGAGTTCACCCCTGATAAAGCTCTATTAGCAGGCAACGAAGTTGATGAAGTCCTAGAAGTTTTACCCAGAGATACTGATACATGCAAGGCAAGTCAATATTTCTATGCCAACCATATCTGTGATTCTGCATACACCATCCAAAATCATCTTTCTCTTTTTACTTTGCAGTGGGCTCTTTTCCAAGTTGATGCCTACGTCGTACCGAGTGGGGAGGTGGAATTGAATCCTAGTCAAAAAATTATCACGACTTATCTAGAAAGAATTACAAGTTATTGGGATGAATATGTACGAACCTTCCATAATTTCTTAAACGAGGAAACATTGCAAGTTATTGTTCAACCTTCGATCATGGGAAAACAAGTGGAATGGTCTGCAGGCGTAGCCCCTAACTTGTATTTCTTGATGAATCAAGACAAAGTGATGATGGCCGATATCGCATTCATACCTTATTCGATAAATTACGCATACGAATGTGTGTGGACGTTCCTCCGAAGAATGAAAGGGTTCATGGATAATTTTAAAGAGGCTCATGATATGGATATTAACATTATCAAGGCGGAAAGAGACCAGAACGAGTTCAGGAAGCTTTGCGACAAGTTGAACAAACAAATGGAAGCGATAGAGGATGTCGTCAGTTATCAGCCTCTAGGCCTTATATTCCTGTGCTTGTGTCCGTTCCAAGAGTTGTTCAGACCGCAACCTAGACGTCTATTTGAAGTAGTTGTGAATACTACTCCGGAGTGAGTGAAAACATTTTCATATTACCTACTTGTATAAATAAATTCAAATATGCCTGACCACTGATCCTCCGACAGCATACCAGTAGGGAGTTTAACACAATATTTTGATTGTAGCATTGGGCGCGATTGCATAGACGAGATCCTGGCAGGCATAGAGAACATAAACGACGATATCAGCAAGGAGCCGGAGACGGCCGGGGAGCTGGTCGCGTTCAACTTCCTGATGGACGGGCTGGAACCGCGCGTGGTGTACCTGGAGGAGCGGCTGGAGTACCTGCGGGAGATGTACGATCTGATGGGCGAGTTCAACATACCGATACCGCCCGATGACATGACTGAGTATTTAGGTAAACTATCTTTGCTTCTATTTAAAAAATATTGGTATACTTCAAAACGAGCGATGGAGCACAATCTGCTTGGAGTGACATTAACAAAACACATACGATACACTATTTTGCGATCCAAGCCACGACGCGGCAGGACGGGAGAGACAAAATTCATAAGGCTCTTGTCTCATGGAAATTTAAAACCATGATGGATGTGTCGTTCCTTTTTCAAATTCAGTAGACTACGTCACGCATATACTGGACCTATATGTCAGTGTATGCGTGACGCATGCTTTGACCCTGTTTGCATCTATATGCAGAGAGGATAAAAAAAACAAACACAATATCCAAAGGTGTTAGTCATTTGCAAGAACTAAATGTACTATTGTGTACTCCTCGACTTTCAGGGCTAAGTGTAGCTCTGGGGACGTTGCGACAGAATGTAGACGCTCGCCTGGAGACCCGCAGCAAGCTGGCCGGCCTCTTCGCCAGCCAGATTGGCAAGGACATAATGGAACTTATGCTTGACGTCAACAAACTCAGGGACGAAGTCGCGGTAATGAACTTTGCAGTATTTTGGTTTAGTTCTAGGCCCTATAGATATAGCTACAGATTAATTAGGTTCCTTGGATATAAATATTGTGTCCGATTCGCCCCTCGTGTGACGGATAGCTCAGGTTCATTGCAGATGAAAAATATATTAATCGTACTATGTCGTTTAAGATGTAGACAAATTGGAACTACGAGCAGAGATCTTTTGCCTGTATCATACAGTTCGGGACAGACACTAGACGCACTTAAAATTTTATATTAATATTTTTAGGCAAATTGGTTGTATGACATAATTCTGACATGGAAAAAGTTATGGAAACCTTGGACGACTTGATGGAGAAGCTTCAGGCGTGCGCTGCGAGAGACAAACAGATCCGAGAGTGGCAGAAGATCTTCAAGATTCCTCCTGCGAGGCTGGAGGCTCTGGACGAAGCTATCAATGACGTAAAACTTAGGCAGCTTCTTTGGAAATCTTCTAAGGAATGGAACGATAACTTCCAAGCCTGGTAAGGATATATTTTCTCAATAAAAATGCTGACCTTCGGATTCTTTCTATGTTATTTTTCAATGACGGTTTTTGCAAATGAATAATGTGGACCAACAAGTGGTTTGGGTTGGTCACTTTTTGATGTATCATGTCAAAATTAAGTTTGCCATGAAACAACCAATGTCGTCAAAGTTGAACATGACGTCTTGGTAACGCCATCTGATTTACATTAGCAAAAACTCATTAATTTTCCCTCACGCCCTCACTTCATCCGCGCGCCTTTTTAAATAAAATCCTAATGGGAATATATCGTAATGGAATCCCAAGTTGTCCCTACCCTTATAATAGTGATTATGTATATAATTTTACAGTCTTACTAAAGGTAGCAGCCCAACGCACTTTTCTCTCCGCGCTCCAACTGACTGTGATTTTTTTATTTAACTTTATCAGGTATGAGTTGCCATTCAACACCTTGGACATGGATGAAATTCAGACTACAACCATAAACTTCGGCAAAGTATTCAATCAGCTAGACAAAGGAGTGCCGCCCAACAAGATTGTACCGAAATGTAAAGAGACCATTGATATTATCAAAGAGAAGGTGCGTGTATTTGGTGTACAGTTCGGGTGGTAGTTATTAGTGAAATGATTTTTGAGTTTTACAGGCTAAGCTTTTAAGATAAATTCTTACTGTGAATGAGTGAATGAATGAATATACTGTTCATTGCACACAAAACAGAGATATAAAACTTAAAACTAGATATTACATGATTATTTAAATAAGTATTAGGGCCTCGTTCAAAATCTCTGAGTAAACTACAGTTCGGAGAAAATTGGCCCCTGGTCTTTGTATTGCATAAATTATTTAAATTGTTAACTAGGCCGCGGACCAGGGGCCAGTTTCCTCCAAAGCCACTTAAATTGAGGAGTAAATTACTTGAAACTTTACTCAGAGCTAGTGAATGAGGCCCTTAAGCTAATTGGTCTTATTCATCAACCTTCAGTAAAGTATTCAAATTTGTTGTTAATGGTTGTATGTCCTATATGGTCTCCTTCCATTCGACAGATCCCAGTGATGTCTTACCTGCGCAACCCTTCGCTGAAGCCGCGGCACTGGGTGAAGATCGAAGAGATCCTTCACACTAGGTTCACTCCGGACCTGGTGGTGACGCTCCAAGTACTAGAGGAGCTGCACGCGTTCCAGCACGCCGAGGAGCTGATGGAAGTAGCCGGGCAGGCCAGCTCCGAGGCTGGACTTGAGGCTTTGCTCAAAAAAGCAAGTTACAGTAAAACATTTTTACAAATAGAAAAAAAAAGACAATCACACCAATCAACCTGGTGTCAAACTAGGCAACCACTGTACTATGAGTACCAGATGACGATAATTAACTGGGGGTGTCAATCCAGTACACCAGACCCAAGACAACTTAGAAAATGTAGTTTTCTAAATTGGCTTGAGTAGTAGAATGCACACAATGTAGTGTCATAATGTCCATTATGACAACTCGGGGGTGGTGCTAATTATCATGTTTTTTAACCCTTTAAGGTTATGAGTTTATTAGTGAACAAAATTTTTCATAACGTTTCGCTCTTATATTATGATAGATAAGGTTGAAAATTATGTGGGAACTATTTTGAATTTTCTCACTGACTTATTAATGGTTAATTCAATAGGTGGAAGAGATGTAAGTACCTAAGCCTTGAGTTCCCTGTCCTACTTTGAATTATTAATGATTAATCCTATAGTTGGAAGAGAGGTGGGAAAGCCTCGAGTTCCCTGTCCTACTTTGACTTATTAATGGTTAATTCAATAGGTGGAAGAGATGTGGGCAAGCCTCGAGTTCCCCGTCCTACTGCACAAGGACGCCCGCGACGTGTACGTGCTGGGCGGGCTGGAGGAGGTGCAGGCGGCCCTCGACGAGAGCAACATCCACATCAGCACCATCCTCAGCTCGCGCAGCTGCGGGCCCATAAAGAGCCGCGTCGAGGAGTGGTACAAGAACCTGGAGCTGTTCGCCAAGACCCTGGTGAGGAGGTTTTATCTGACTTTTTGTATATTGGCTCAGTATATTGGCCCTTGACGAGAGCAACATCCACTTCAGCACCATCCTCAGCTCGCGCAGCTGCGGGCGCATCAAGAGCCGCGTCGAGGAGGTGGACAAAAACCTGGAGCTGTTCGCCAAGACCCTGGTGAGGAGGTTTTATCTGACTTTTTGTATATTGGCTCAGTATATTGGCCCTTGACGAGAGCAACATCCACTTCAGCACCATGCTCAGCTCGCGCTGCTTCGGGCCCATTAAGAGCCGCGTCGAGCAGTTTTACAAAACCCTGGAGCAGTTCGCCAAGACCCTGGTGAGGTTTTATCTGACGCAAACGAGCAGGCGGATCATCTGATGGTAAGCAATTGCTGCCGCCCATGGACACTTGCAACACCAGTGAAAGTTACAAGTGCGCTATTTAGTGCGCTATGGGGTCTAAACTATCCAGCTGTTTTTTTATTTAAATCCAATTGTAGCTATTATATAGGATTGGCTTGCCTCATGGGGACTGCTGAACACGAACCCGAGTTATGTTCATAAATTCTAAACATACTTTTCCCTCGACCTGAAGATCGAACCCAGGACCCACAGAACACGTCCTGGCACTTAAACCAGTGCCCTACTAGGCGTACTATATTAAAAAAAAATATAACGTGATACCTTACAATTATTACAGGAAGAATGGTATGCTTGCCAGCAAACTTGGATGTATTTGGAGGTTATCTTCTCTGCCCCTGATATTCAAAGGCAGCTGCCAAATGAGACTAGACTCTTCACTATTGTCGATAAGTCTTGGAAGGATATCATGCGGAAATTGGCAAAGGTATGGACCACATACTCTTTATTATACTCGTATGAATGGTATTTATTTAGCCTATAATCCTCTGTAAGTTAGGTACAGTGCGGCAAATCTATTTTAGCTGATTGCACAAATTAGAACTAATGATGACTTCTTAGGTATGATAACACTCAGGAATGACCATAATTTCTTCAATGTTATTTTTCGTCCAAAACAGCCTTGTATCGGACAACAATGTAAAATAACATCATTTTGAATATCAGGTCCCGTTGGCGATGCCCGCAGCAACTCAACCAAAATTGTATGAAGAATTCGTACGAAACAACGAAATGCTGGACCAGATCATGAAGTGCCTTGAGGCTTACTTGGAGACCAAGCGAGTTGCATTCCCCAGATTCTTTTTCTTGTCCAATGACGAGTTACTGGAAATATTGGCTCAGGTAATTTAATTGTTTTCAAAGAAAATAAAAATAATTTTAGTCAATGCGCATTTGTTGATATTTTTACGTATTTGTTAATTATCTTCTAGGCTTGTCACGTGGTTTTCCCCCGCGTTGGAAAGAGACATGACTGCCGTGTTACGCACAACTCTGCTATCTCAAAAAACATAGTTTTGAGAAAAATGGCTTTGAAGTTTTAAACAAACATTTACTTGTAGCGTATTAAGGAAACATGCTATATAATTGAAACTGACAGATTAGGTGTGTAAATGCTTCTAGAACATATTGACATATAATTTTTTTTTATATCTATAAAACTTAATTTTTAAATTGAGATAAACGAGTTTCGCATAACCAGAACTTCATACAAATGTGGTTACGCGTCGTGTGATAACTTAAGTTAGAAGAGTTGGGTGCAACCAAAACACACGATGCAGGGAAAGCCTATCTATGTTATCTACTTAGTTGTATTAGATGCGTTTGACTAAAATGCCCTGTTTTCTGACTAGTGGTTAACCAATTGTCAAAAAACCTTAACAAATTGTTAAATATCGCTGAATTGTATTTTTTGACCAATAGCTTTAGCTGAAACAATAAAGCGATTGCTAATCAACGAAAGAGGCCCTGGCGAACCACCCACCAACCCGTACTGGTCCAGCGTGGTGGGTTATGGTATAATCCTCCTAATGAAGAAGACAATAAATTGCCTCGGCCCCCAGTTCCCGGCAGCCCTGCTATTCTGGTTTTGATAACGACAGGCATACAGGCAGGGGGTGCTAAGAATCTCCGGGATAAGGAAGGCCGCCATACCACACTGAACGAAGAACTCGACCAAGTGGTGAAAATCCTTCGGGACGAGGGTGCAAAATTCTGTGGGTTGCGACGTACGGGCAAGCGGTCCAAACTTTCGAAAGAGACTCTGGGCCTAATGGACAAGAGGCGGAACGATCCATCAGTCACTTCGGCAGAACAACGGGCTCTGAATAAGTCCATCTCCAAGCTGTTAAGACGTGACCTCCGAAACTTCAATGCACTCTCAATACAGAGAGCAATTAAGCAGAACCAGGGGCCCAAAGTCTTCGTACAACAGCTTGGAAGAAGCCACCTGTCGAAGTTGACCATAACAAATGGAGAAGTCACCACGTCAAAGTCAGAGATTCTTTCGGAAGTTTACACCTTCTATAGCCAGTTATAAAGTCAAAGCCCCGGGAGAAGACGGAGTCACAACCGAGCTTCTGAAAGCCGGTGCTGGAGGAACTTTTCTCCGGAAGAACTCTTAGGGCGTGGCAGCGGAGCTTGGTCGTATTGTTCTTCAAGAAAGGCGATAAACCTTACTGAAGAACTATCGACCAATTTCACTCTTATGTCACGTCTATAAGTTGTTCTCAAGGTCATTTCGAATCACCTTACACGAAGACTTGACGAAGCTTAACCTGCAGAGCAGGCCGGGTTCCGACGGAGTTATAGCATCATATACCATATTCACACAGTGAGACAGGTTATACAGATGACCAAAGAATATACCAGCCCCTGTGCATGGCGTTTGTGGACTAAGAAAAAGCTTTGACTCCGTCGAGAACTTCTCGAGGCCTTACAGAGGTGCAAAGTCGATTGGCGATATATCGAGGTGTTAAGGTGTCTGTATGACGCCGCTAATATGTCCTAGTAATCCAAAATGGCCAAACCGAGCCTGTCCTGCTGCGACGTGGTGTGAGACAAGGAGATGTTATATCTCCGAAACTCTTCTCCGCTGCGCTGCAGGACATGTTCGAAACGCTTAACTGGAAAGAGCGCGAATCACTCTCCAGCCTATGAACTATCTGGGCTAAAATCTTCTCAATTCGTCTCTGCGTTTTGCCGTGAAAAATAGACAAACTTTTCACTTTTCTATTTATAATAATACTAGAAAGGATGCTCATTTCTTATTCTAGTATGTAGGCTGATACAGGTAGGCTTTACATATGAAAATAATTTTCGCAGACCCGCAACCCCCACGCGGTACAACCACACTTGCGAAAATGCTTCGATGCGATCGCCAAACTCGAGTTCGGTGTGAAAACTGCCTGAGAGCGAGATGGAGATAACGGAGGACGGCACGCTGGTCGAGAGGGAGATGTCCTTCAACACCAGGGATATGCTGCAAGCCAAGCTGGCCAAGACTGCCAAGCCGGACGACCTGACCACAGACATTATAGCCATGCTCTCCCCTGAAGGCGAGAGGGTTAACTTAGGGAAGGTACGTTTTTAAAAGGCCGATTTTTAAGTCGTCAAAAGTTAAGTATTATACAGCAAAGGAAAGATGTCAAACATCTGAGAAACAGGATATTCCTTAGGTTACAGGAAATTGTTCTCTTAGTTTAAATAGATTATTATAAGTCTTTTGTAGCTCTTAACGATTTTACAATAAAGTTATTTTGCATGTTGTGTGTGACCCTTTTAATCGGTTTACATTTTGTCGTTCTGTTTACTGTTGTCAGACTATTGAAATGCGATTCTATAAATATGAAAAAATATCATGGTTTGTTAACTAGGGGTTGAAAGCACGAGGCAACGTAGAAGATTGGCTGGGGAAAAGTCGAGGAAGCCATGTTCGCTTCCGTGAAACGCTCAATGAAGATCGCCTTGCGGGATTACATGGTCCGAGCTCGCTCAAAGTGGGTCCAATTTCATCCGAATCAGGTTGGTTAAAGTTTCTATTTACTGTTGCTTGGTTGAAGGCTGACTGAGAACAGTCGCTGAGTGGTCAGCGCTCATCGCTTTCTACTGCGGTTTGTTCTAAAACGCTTTATACCTGCTTACTTTATGGTCAGCGCATACCGTCAAAGTGCGATCGACGCGATTCTAAAATTAACAAACCTAAGTAAGGTTTTACAACTGTCTGGTTATTGCAACTAAAACTAAAAACTTTCAGCTAAAAACTTTAAGTAGAAGCATAATGTCTTGCTTGTCAAAGATCGAACCGGAGATCATAGAGGGAGCTTTGAAAATTAGTTGAAATAACTAGACAGTTGCAATTGCAAGACTCCACCTTATCTAAAACTTACCCTATCCCTTTAGGTGGTGCTAACAGTCTCTCAAATAATGTGGGCTAAAGGGGTACACGAGTTGTTCGACCTGGAGATCCCTCTGCGCATAGACACTGCTCTCTTAGAGTATGAGAAGAAGTGTATATCGGACCTGAACGACCTGGCGGCGTTGACGCGGCAGGACCTCACGTCGCTCTTCAGGAAGGTCCTATGTGCGCTCATCACAGTGGATGTCCACGCGAGAGACACGATCACGCATATGGTGGAGAAACATGTGCAAAAAGCGTAAGTTTAATGAGGGTTTTTGCAAATGAAAAATCCGCTAGATGGCGTTAGAGGGCGACTGGTCCAACAACGAGTGGATTGGTTAACGTATTATGTCAAAATTATGAAGTTACGTACAAAACGGCCAATGTCGTTGTCGATCAAAACTTGATTTGGCTGGCCACCGTACAAAACCGATCAATGCCTGACGTCAATGCAACACCATCTATCGGATTTTGCATTTGCAAAATTAAGTATTGAAATCTTTAAGAAACTAGCCTACTAATTCCTTTGTATTTTGTGTTATAGTATACAAAACAACCAATATATTAATTTATGTTTCAGGACTGACTTCGAATGGCTGAAGATGATTCGATACTACTGGGAAGAAGATATCGACAACTGCGTAGCTCGGATGTCTAGCGCGTTATACATTTATGGACACGAATATCTGGGAGCGGGCGGTATGACTTTTATCGTTCTACATTTATTAAATGAATAAGGCCATATTCGACCAATGTTGATTCAAGTAGAGTATTTACTTATTTCTTAAATTTTCTGTGCAATGTATTATATACTGGGATCGAATGTGAATTTAGGCAGGTTTAACTACAATACTCGTTGGGACATAACATGGAGCATGTTAATACCACCTAATTTCAAATGCGAACAACTGATTTGTTAGGTCCACTTGCACGTTTCGCTGCTGTGCTGTAGTTCATAGTGTTGCAATTAAAATTATTACTGTAATTGACTGAGAAGACTACAAAATAGGAGTTTATTCAGTGGTATTAATGATCCATATTTAATTGTAGGTAAATACAATCTACCTATTACGATCTCTGTTAGGTAATTTTGAGGCATATGTCCAATAGTGGTGTTAAGCGAGCTGCTGCTTGCTGATGAAGAGGTACATGTTTCGCAGGTGTACTGGTGATAACTCCCCTAACGGATCGTTGCTACCTGTGCCTGATGGGGGCTCTGCAGTTGGACCTCGGCGGCGCGCCGGCCGGGCCCGCCGGCACCGGCAAGACGGAGACCACTAAGGACTTGGCGAAGTCCCTGGCCATTCAGTGTGTCGTATTCAATTGCTCTGAAGGTAACTGCGATCGAAGTTACTTTACCCTAAACACCACGGTTTCACCCGCGTGGTAATTATAATTATGGTTATATTTTAGATAAGATACTATTCATATAAATATAATTTATGAAATCCTGTGTTCTTGTGATAAAGTTACCAGCTTACCTAATGCGCATTGGTAATCATCACAAACCTGAGCAATGTTCGAAAAATTTAAAAAACCTCGACCCGGGTATCGAACTCAGGACCTCAGTTTTTTTTAGTTTTACAAACTAACATACATCTTGACAAACATAGCGTTATCAAACTAAGACGATATCGCAGAGCAATTAATGTTAATATTGTAAAAATTAAAAAGCACGAAAAATTCACGAAATCAGGGTCCGTGAAAATTGATGTAAAAGATAAAAATACATACTACGATGATAGTATTATCGGAGAGGTGCGAGTCGTCTTCCGAAACATTAAAAGTGGGTACTGTAGTACCACTACATCATAAGCTTGACATAATTTACTGTAGGCCTGGACTACAAGATGATGGGCCGGTTCTTCTCCGGGCTGGCGACGTCGGGCGCGTGGTGCTGCTTCGACGAGTTCAACCGCATCGACATCGAGGTGCTCTCTGTCATCGCGCAGCAACTCATCACTATAAGAAATGCTAAAGTTGCTAAACAATCCAGGTATGTCTAGCCTTTCATTAGTAAAGATCTTGTTTATTAGAAAATATGCAAAGTAGGTACATCCGACTCCAAACATATGTATATAGTCTAAGATCCGAACTTACATCGACCTTCACCGGGCTGATAATCGAATGAAATATCCTTTATGACAAATTTTATATGCTAGAAATATATTAAAAATAGGTTTGCTAAAAAAATCCTGGACAGACTATTTTTAATCAATTTTTTAAAAATAATATTTAACTAAATTTAATATTTAATAAAATTTTCATTCTTACTTAAAGTATTAAACATATAGAATGTATCATTTCAAGTGAAGGTAACTGCCATCGACATACCTGTTTATACCTGACAACCGAGTACTCTGTCCAGGTAAATAATAGACAACCCAATGGCGGCACATTCTATACGTTTTATACTTTAAGTAAGAATGAAAATTTTCTTATTATCTTAAATGTTGCAAAATTTAGTTAAATATTATTTTTAAAAAATTAATTAAAAATAGTCTGTCCAGGATTTTTTTAGCAAACCTATTTTTAATATATTTTCTAGTATATAAAATTTGTCATAAAGGATATTTTATTCGATTATCAGCCCGGTGAAGGTCGATGTAAGTTCGGATCTTCTACTAATAGGACCTTTAGGACCTTGTGACAATAGAAAGTAGAATTCGTTCTAATTTCTTATATGTATTGTGACTGCGTCCTAAAGTGTAAACGTAGTTTTGGAATCGACTGTCTTACCTTTGCAACATTATTTTGTAACTCTTAAGTTTTTTATGATTATTGAAAAATCGTTAGACAAATAAAATTTTGAATTATTCCAGATTTATGTTCGAAGGGCGTGAGATAAAATTGGTTCGCACATGCGCTGCGTTTATCACCATGAACCCGGGGTACGCCGGCCGAACCGAGCTCCCTGACAACCTGAAGGCTTTGTTCCGACCGATATCCATGATGGTGCCAGATTATGGTAAGTTTGCTTTCTTATAGCCCCCCTCAGATTTGCATGAAAATTAATGAAATTGTAATGATGATGGTGCTTTTCGTATTTCTACAAACCCATTGTTGTGATAAAGCGCTGATCGCGGAAGTAATCCTGTACTCCGAGGGGTTCGAGTCATCGAGGGGTCTCGCGAAGAAGATGGTCCAAATGTACAAGCTCTCCAGTGAGCAGCTTTCCAAGCAGGACCACTACGACTTCGGAATGCGCGCCGTCAAGAGCGTGCTGGTAACTGCTGTTATCTAGCACTGGTAGATACGGGGTTGTAGAAGCATTAGTAGTATACAGTATACATACAAGTAGATTGAGTGTTATCACAGTGCCTATCGAAGGAGACGGTGGTTCAAATGTATAACCACACGGAAACAGCTGTCCAAATAGGACCACTACGGCTGTCGAACACCGATAGATTGCTGAGGTCGTAGATTGTGATGCACATTACCGAGGTCGTATATTGAAGCACTAGTAGATAGACTACTATCACAGTATCGAAGATGGTCCAGACATTCTGAACTCTCAGGCACTAGAGTTTTAACATGATGGCTATACAGTCAGCTGCAGAAGTCACTTTACACTCCAGGTGGTCAAATCCAAACGATCAAAATACATATGTTTTCTTGGACACCTTGCCCGCTCAATTAGCCTACATCAGCTGCTGACTGTATGTACCGTACATCTCGTTATCAGAAATGTTGACTCTATGGTTCATTATTGACGTAGAAAACATTGACAGGTGATGGCCGGCGCCCTCAAACGCGCCAGTCCGGACCAGCACGAGGAGATGACACTGCTGTGCGCGCTCAACGACAGCAACCTGCCCAAGTTCCTGGCCGCGGACGCCGTGCTCTTCGGGGGCATCCTGTCCGACCTGTTCCCGGGCGTCAGCCTGCCCGTGCGAGACTATGGGGTCATGGAGGATGTTATCGGTGAGTCTTATAAGCTGAAGACGGTGAACTAATTAATGATACGTTTTTGTAATTTTCGTTCCGTCCACACGCGCTGTGCAACGATTTTTTAAAAATAGCAATGGTGTATCCAGCCAATTGGTAGTACAGCATTGAAAAATATTACAGAGTCTTCCATTAACCATTCTGAACAACATTTGAAATACAACTATGAAAGTACGTCGAAGATTTTGAGACGAACAGTAAAATATTTTTGCGAATATCCAAAAGCTATAGAACAAAATTTGTTCAGAATTATCAGTTGATAATTTCTTAGCAAGCCAAACCCGCGGTCTTACCCCGGTATATGTCGACAGACGACTGTCGAGTGTGAACTCACTTGCAACTTTAAGTATTAGATTTTTAGGCCCCATATGTAACATGTCCACAGGTTAGGCTTTGGTTCTACGTAAAACATAATGATAACATTTTTTGACAGTGACAATTCTGCTCGAAAGGAAGAAACAAGTGGAGATCTGTCAAATTCGCAAAGTGATTCAGTTGCACGAGACGATGATCGTGCGTTGGGGCGTGATGCTGGTCGGGCCGACAGGCGGCGGGAAAACTGTTGTCTTGCACGTTAGTATACGCACCATTGATACATAACACTAATTAATTGATACAAATTGTGACATTTAAAGTAATGAACGGACACAGACGTTTAGCTTATAACAAGCTTCATCCAGATCTATTCTTTGTCTTGGTTATCCTCTTTGAGTTTCAAATAATTGTCATCTGGTGATGTCTAGGTATTGGGAGATACTTACACCCGCCTGCACGAAAACGGCGAGCCGGGCCCCCAGAACCAGATAGTGCGAAAGTACATAATGAACCCCAAAAGCTTGACCATCGGCGAGTTGTACGGCGAGGTCAATCTGCAAACGCTGGAGTGGCACGATGGCATTCTGCCACTGTCTCTCAGGACTGCTGTACAGGTGAGCTTAGTACACTACAAGAATATTAGTCCAATATACCCGTAGTCTGAGACCCGTACATCTGATGAAATCTAATCAATGATAGGTATATCTTCTATCGATAGTCTTGTCCTTCCTCCCTGCCGTCCTGCCGTGCCGGGGGCTAGTGAAAAATCCGTTAGGTGGTTGTACGTAGACTGAGGTCCAACTTCAACAAGCTTTTAGCTGTACTGCAGTGGGGATTTTGCGTATACCACGCACTGGAGCGCGTTTTCTAGTTCCCTTAGTTTTTGCAAATGAAAAATCGGATAGGTATTTGGTAAAAATGTTGATAATCGGCAGTGCGAACAACCAGACCACCAGTGGCTGATATGCGACGGGCCCGTGGACGCCGTGTGGATCGAGAACATGAATACGGTACTGGACGACAACAAGATGCTCTGCCTCTCAAACTCCGAGCGGATCAAGCTCACGCCCTACGTGCATATGGTGTTTGAGGTAAACTCATCACTAAACGATTCATGTCCTAATTTATTTTGTATGAATCTTCATATCTCGCCCTCTCTCCGTCACTGTGCTAATTAAAAGGAGTCGGAATCACTTTCGGATTAGACCTAAACGCCCGTAGCACACCTCCGCTGCAAACCGTATGACAAATGCTGTCGACAATGGTCAATTCGCATTGTCTCTGTATGCTTGCCTGTAACAGTAGAAACAGAAAACTAGTAAAACTGCCTCTTCTAACTCTAAAACAATACTGTAAGAGTAGTTTCAGATTAGCTTATTATTCTGAGCGTATTTACTGTCCACTTTTACCCAAATAAGTGACGTTATTCCTTTATAGGGCTGAATCGTTATATCCACAACATATTTTGAGCCTTATACGCTAGTAATACGGTCCAAATCCTAATGAAACCATTAAGTTGTTTGCTTGTAGGTGGCAGACTTAGCTCAAGCTTCACCCGCTACGGTGTCCCGCTGCGGGATGGTGTATATCGACCCTAACGAGATGGGCTACCTGCCGTACGTGCGTTCTTGGCTCGAAGAGGGCGTAGAGAAGAATCTGTTCAATGCTGAGAACTCGGACTTCCTTTATGAATTGTTCAAGATGCTCGAAGTCGGAATAGACCACGTGAACACTAAGTGTTCTGTGGGAATCAAACAGGTATTTAGGTAGATTACCTACTCCAATGACTTAGCGATCCGAAAATCTATCAGTCTAACAGTACATCGTCTAGCGGATTTGGTGCCTAATTAAAATTATAGTTACCAATGTTATGACGTAACTTTTTTTATGTGATAGGTGGCAGACGAACAGACGGATCACCTGATGGTAAGCACTAGCCGCCGCCCATAGACACTTGCAACACCAGTAGAGCCACAAGTGCCAACTTTTAACTTAGAACAATAGGCTCTAAATAAGGGACCAAAGTCCCTGGTACAAAGTAATCCATTTCCAATTTTCGTTGTTTTATAGGTGGACATCAGCAAAGTATCTGCGCTTTGCTACCTGATGGGGGCGCTGCTAGCGGAACCTGGCGAGAGATTCTCCGACAAGGCCGCGATCAAAGTGTACATTGCGTACAACTTCATCTTCTGCTACGTGTGGTGCATCGGCGGGAATATCCTGGAGGCCAACAGGAAGGGCTTTGAGGAGGTCATCAAGCGACAGTTTGAGAACTTCGAAGAGGCTGAATAGTAAGTACAGATTTGATGACTCCGGCTTATCGTGTCTTTCTAGCGTTTTATGTTGTAGTTGTCTTTATTTTAGAATAATAGAAAGTCCATCATCAACATCAGCCTGTTGACTATGTCCAGCAGTGGACTGCAACCAGTCCATTGCTGGATATAGACCTCTCCAAATGCTCGCCACTCTGATCGATCTCGGCTACTCGCATCCAGCTCTAGCCAGCCCTCTTGCGCAGATCGTCACTCCATCTGGCCTGAGGTCGTCCTACACTACGTTTGCCAAGATGTGGTCTCCACTCCAGAACCCCAACGGTTGTAAGTTCTGCGGCATATATGGCTAGCCCACTGCCACTTCAGATAAATAGTTTTATATAATTTACGTACATACCACTACTATACTCTGATTTATAATCATGTGGAGTAAACTGACAGATGAAAATTACAAGTTTCTAAGCATTTTGACATTTTGCATGTTGCAAATTGAGTGATAATGTATGACACATTGACAGTCAGTTTAGTCCGCATGATTAAAAACCAGAGTATAGCTGCTACTGTCATTTGCCCAATGTGCCCAAAGGTTGTCTGCCAATGATAATCCGTTATACAGGGTGCTGAGATTAATTATTTATTATTATTATTTTTCCTACACAGCTTCCCTCAAGGGTTCAACTTTTTCGACATGTACATGGACACGAAGCAGCGCAAGCTGAAGGTGTGGGCGGAGATCATACCGGAGTTCCTGTACGACTGCAACAAGCCGTTCTTCGAGACGCTCGTGCCGACCATAGACACGGTGCGCTACGGGTACCTGTTCGACAAGCTGCTCAACTGCGGGAAGCCGGTCATGTTCACTGGGAATACGGGTAAGTGTATTGACAAACCTTTACAAAACGCGATTTCATCAAAAATCAAAATTTATCAAGTAAGGCTGAATAGAGTTTAGATCCGGTACTTAATAAATTTATAGTAATAAAAAAACTCTAAAATTTTTTAATGAGGGTTTTTGCAAATGAAAAATCCGCTAGATGGCGTTAGATGGCGACTGGTCTAACAACGAGGGGATTGGTTACATTTTTGACATATCTTGTCAAATCATGAAGTTACGTGCAAAAAAGTTGGACCTGACGTCAACGTAACGACATCTATTGGATTTTGCATTTGCAAAAACCCTCATTGCACTATTGCCCGAATAAGATCATCGATCGTCAGTGAAAACACTGACACGACATGAATCTAGAGTTGAGTCGATTAACCGGATAACAATCTTAAGTATTTTTTTTTCTAAGCAGTGTTTGTTCCACTTACAATAAAAAAATGTGGATATCAGAAGATTTTCTGTAGAAAGTCGCACTTGTTAGTGAAAGATTTTTCGTATTTTTCAGGCGTCGGAAAAACTTGTGTAGCTGCAGAAGTGCTGAACAAAATGTCTGCAACTGGGTATTTTATACCCATTATATTGAATTTCTCAGCTCAAACTAGCAGTCAAAGAACACAGGTATTGCCTTCCTATTTGTATAGATCACCATCTTTTTTGGGTTTCACAGTCAAATGGCAGAAAATGCTATTTTTGCACTCTGGGGAGTAACTCGACCTGTCTTTACCTATAGTACTATCTGAAATTCCCTCCCTCTACAGGAAGTAATTGAACTCCGGTTGGACAAGAGACCCCGCAAAGCAATCGGGGCTCCCTTGGGCAAGAAGGTGATCATTTTCATCGATGACGTGAATATGCCGAAATTGGACGTGTATGGGGCACAACCCACCATAGAGTTGTTGAGGTAACTTGGACGTCGAATTATAAATCTAAGTACAGGAGGCTACTTCTCGGTTCTCGCCTTCTATGTCGAGTCGACTTCATGGAACGCACAACCAATAGGAGAACACAGATACATTCCTTATCTTGTTTCTCCCATTGGTATATGCGTTCCATGAAGCGAGTCCGAGTTCCAAGAACCGAGAATTGGCCTCCTGGGGTGCACTCGACATTTAAATCTAATTAGATATTTCTTACCATAAGGTGATCCGTGACAGACCATTTTTACCGTGGGAGAGCCACGCTTTGGCATGAATGGGTCGGCTCGACGGGAGTTACAGAAGTCCGGCGTAAAGCAGCGCCTGCGCTGTTTCGTTGAGTGAGGGAGGGTACTGGATGCCCAATCGGGGGGAAAGGGCGGAAATAAAACTCTGCCTGCTGTTGCGGGAATCGCTTACCACGTCTGCCACCTATCACATGAAAAAAAATGACGTTAACTTTAGACTATCATGCCTTGTGGTGCGTATAGACAATTCCTGGACTTCGGCGGCGTGTACGACCGCGACAAGCTGTACTGGAAGGAGATCTTAGACGTGGTGCTGTCGTGCGCGTGCGCGCCCCCCGGCGGCGGCCGCAACCCGCTCACCGCGCGCTTCGTGCGCCACTTCGCCATGTTCTACATCTCCGCGCCTAATGCTGACGCGATGAAGACCATCTTCAAGGCTAGTTTTAACTTCGTTATAGTTATTTATTTATTTTAATTTATTTATATTTCCTTAAACTATCTTAATACAGGTTTACGGAACGTAATGCGACAGTATAACTATCCGTTTTCTTTATCCGTTATAAGCTAACCTATAACGCATTATACACTTGTGTTATGTTTGCTGTTTTCTACCTCTTGTTGATGTATATCTTTATTGTCTGTGGTCAATAAATCTTCTTACTTTACCTACGCATAGCTGTTACTCGCGACTTCGTCCGCGTGGAATAGTATCTTTGGGGAGCATTTTTAATTATAACCCCATACAACTTTTTAACCCTTTTCGCAATAAAAAGTAGGCCATGTTCTTTCAAAGGGTCTAGACCATCTGTATACCTAATTTCAATCAAGTCAGTTCAGTAGTTTTGTCGTAAAAGAGTAACAGACAGACAGAGTTACTTTCGCATTTATAATATTAGTGAGGGTTTGAAAAAATCAGAGATGCTGACCTTCTCTTCACAATCTTGTTCACTGAGCTACCATTATTCTATTTGAATATTCGTAGGTAAACAGTAATTTGAAATTTACCAGGCGATATTGAAAGGGCATATGGAAGATTTCGTGCCGGAGGTGTCGGTCCTCGGCGAGCCGATCGTGAACGCGGCCGTGGACGTGTACCTGAAGATATGCGCCGAGCTCCTGCCCACGCCGGCTAAGAGCCACTACGTGTTCAACCTGCGAGACCTCTCCAAGTCCATGCAGGGCGTGCTGCAGGCCGACGCCGCGTACATGCGGTCCCCGCAGGCTATGCTCAGGTATTATAAAACTATGATTAGATAAATCATTAAAATTTAAATAATTTAGGTACGGTGGCCTGCAGATCAAGTAACTACAATCTGTCAAATTTCTTCAATCGAACTTCACTTTTATGTCAAACGTGTTTGGTTCAATATCAACTGAGGAAATTTGACAGATTGTAGTAACTTGACGTGCTGGCCACTGTACATAAAATATTAATAACCGTTTTCTTTGTTCTATCAGAAAATATCTTTAATTACAATACAAGCGATGCAGGGTGTACCTGTGAACATTTACATCCCTTTATCCACGTGTTCTATCAACCATTCTGAACAACATTTGATCAACAACTTTTTCAAATTCTTCGAAAAAATTTTTCCACTCCCTACACTTAAAT
The DNA here is from genome assembly GCA_014851415.1 of Cnaphalocrocis medinalis. Lineage (NCBI taxonomy): Eukaryota > Metazoa > Arthropoda > Insecta > Lepidoptera > Crambidae > Cnaphalocrocis > Cnaphalocrocis medinalis. The sequence goes on along the minus strand of CM026273.1, from coordinate 8,584,397 downwards.
GACCAAGTCACGTGACCGACTTTGTATGGAAAGATGAAAAATTTTTATGCGAATTTTCAAAAGTCATTGAACATAATTAAATATTGTTCAGAATGTTTGGTAGAACACGTGGTTAAAGGGATGTAAATGTTCACACATACACCCTGTATCTATCTGAGGAACTAAAGCATTAATTTCTTAATATCCATTAATGCACTTTAGTGAGAATTGGTAACTAATTTTATTGGACAAAATAATGTGCAAGGAAAAACAATACTACCCGTGCGGATAAACACTGGGATTAGAAATGGCGGACCGACGAGTCGGTACCGTCAGCATATAAGTAAACTGAAAAACCACGGAAAAATCAATCAATCACAAATTTTTATTAAAACGCAGCTTTTTTTTGTCAGTCTGTACCCACGTGTCCGATCTGTGTGGAGAACTTTGGGGGAGGCCTTTGTCCAGCAGTGGACGCCTATTGGCTGAAATGATGATGATGATGATGACCCACGTGTGCGAGTATAGACGCAAATAGTGTGCGAGCGAGAGGTGAATAGTTGCGCCGCCATTTCTAATCCCAGTGTTTATCCGCACGGGTAGTAACTGAAAACTGAAGCTAAAAAACTACCAAAAAGAAAAATGTTATTTAAGTTAGCGTTATTAACAAAAACGTTATTTCCAGGCTATTCTACCACGAATGTCTGCGCGTGTTCCACGACCGGCTGATCAACATTGAGGACAAGAGCTACTTTCTTCACCTCATGTCCACCGTCTGCACGAAGAACTTCCAGCAGCCAATCCTGGAAGTGCCTGAGGAAGCCATCATAGAACACCCGCCGCTGCTCCTCTTTGGAGATTTCATCAATTCAGCTGTACCCAAAGAGAATCGGGTTTATGCTGAAATACCAGATATTCAAAAGTTGATGGTTGTGTTGAAGGTAATAAAGTGATTATTACGGTAGGCTCGGACAATATATGAAACGAAAATTATACATTATCGTTTCATATATTGTCCGAGTTTAGTTGCTGTCCTGTTTTTTAGATTAAAGTGTGGTGGTGAAATCTAGGCATGGTTCTCGGAACTGTTCCACTGTTTATGCGGCAGTAGCAACCGCATTGGTACCGTAATTTTTTTATTTATAACTGACTAAAATTTTAATATTTTCTTTAAAACCCCGACAAGTTGTCCTAATGCACAATATTTCTATTACTCATGACCTTACATTTTATATTACGGAAGTCAAGTGAAAATATGAAATTTCAAACAAAAAAAAACTAAAATTTAGTTTTTTTTGTTTGAAATTGATGAACTGATTTGGATTTAATCCAAATCGGTTCATCAGTTAAGCGAAGATGCGGCAGACAGACACACACACAGACAAACAGATAGACATTTTAAACTTAAGAATTAAAAATGGACTCCTCACGAAATCATCACTGCAATCTACTCCGGTAGGGGTGCTAGGTGCTTGCGTATTACTCAAATTATTTGACAGTAGCCTACCCTATGGGGGCTACCGCGTGTGAAAATTCCGTTAGATGGTGTAACTGTAGACTAAGGTCCAACTACTCGGTGATTGGTTATTTTTGAGGTGAGATGTCAAAATGTCACTTAAATGACCAATGACGTTGAAGTTGAACCTCAGTCTACACGTACGCCGTCTAACAGTTTTTCCACACGCAGTAGCCCCCACTGCAAACGTTCAACAGGAGTACCTGGAGGAGTACAACTCGACGGCGCGCGCGGAGATGCACCTGGTGCTGTTCCAGGACGCGGTGGAGCACGTGGTGCGCGTGGCCCGCGTGCTGCGCGCCGAGCGCGGCCACTGCCTCATGGTGGGCCCCGGCGGGTCCGGACGACGGAGCGTGGCCACGCTCGCCGGACACGTCAACGAGTGCAAGTGAGACTGGCGCCGAGTACAGTTGTACCCAAAAATTTAAATCGTTAGATATGCCCTCACCATACTTTGACCGCGCCGATATGAGTCCAACCTCAAATAACCTAGTGCCGTTAAATATATACGGTGACAGTTGCACGTTACAGTTGCCTGAATTTTTGAAAGGAAAGGTCACTCAAAATGCCTTCATGTGCCTTTTTGTTGTGCAGAAAAAAAAACCGACTTCAAGACTATAGCCACATGGAATAGAATTATACTCCATTAAACTTTTTTTTTTGGTTATTGTTGTGACCGGACACGTCAACGAGTGCAAGTGAGACTAACGGCCGCTGTCAGAGACATCATTTAAGCTAATGTTCAATTACTTAAGTATCGGTAGTCTTTATGCGTATTGAAATAAGTCTCAATATATTTTCTTAAGTAACCAACTTAGTTAATCAACCACTCTAACTGCGGCAGTTTGAGTGCTTTTCCACCGAAGCTGTGCGAGGTAGCTAAGGTAGCGAAAAAAAATCCCCCAATAGAATCACTTCATTTTCCTAACCCCGCTCAGCTCAGCTCTGGTGAAAAAGGGTTTAGCGAAGCGAGGTCATTCTACATACAAAACAAGCGAGAAATTTGTGTGAAAAATGTGTTTGGACGGATGTGTTGCGAGAAATATGCTACGAAGAATATGTTGCAAGGTTTGCGACGATTCCCGCTCATACATTTCACAGCTTCGCAATCACAACGCATCCACGCACCGCACATTGATACATGTACGACACATTTTACTCGCACAGCTCTGGTGAAAACCCTTACACATTTCCACAGCACAGCTACACATCCTCGTACGACACATGTTACTAGGAAAAGCTTACTTCACTGGCTCAGCCAGCCACCCGCAACGAGTCTTGGTCAACAAGAGAACGCCACTTTCGTCGATCCTGCACTACTTGTTGCCATTCATTAGCCTGAAATTCTCGCAGATTATTTTCGATAACGTCTTTCCAGGGATACCCAACGATATCTAATGTCAAAGCATCGGTCGGCTCTGGTATGCATGCTTCATATATAAATACAAACTCCCATTTATCTGCAGATGTATGGGCATGGAGCTGAAGCGGAACTACGACACGCCGGAGTTCCACGACGACCTGCGCAAGATGTACATGCGCGCCGGCGTCAACTACGACGACACGGTCTTCCTGTTCACAGACACGCAGATCACCAAGGAGGAGTTCTTGGAGGACATCAACAATATGCTCAACTCTGGTATTTATGAATTTACTAGCTTTTTTTCGCCTGCGCCACCACTTCTCTAAAATGGAGGTTTAGAAAGGGGCAAAAAGATACTCTCCATCCTTTCAATTATCTCCACTTAAAAAAATCACGTCAACTCGTCGCTCTGTTTTGCCGTGAAAAAAGACAAACATACAGACAGACAGACACACATTCCCATTTATAATATTAGTATGGATGTGATTGTGTTTCCGTGGTTCTAGCATCTTTAACAAAAACACTGGCTGGCGAAAACCTGGTGGCCTATAATAAAATTTTCCCGTACCTAAAGAATGAGTATATACTTGTCGCATTCATACAAATATCGCGCGCATATCGCATGTGAAAGGGTAAGCTTCAAGTTAGTTTTGCTAAAATGTTGTCTGATATCTGTAACACAAGTGCCTTAAGGAATCAGGTCAATGTATGAGATGTTGTGTGAATTTATTTTTATCTATCCTATTTATAAAGAGAAAACTTCTATAGACAACGACAAGGCTTATATGTAAACCGAAAACACGAAACGCTTGCGCGATGTAATTGGACACAGCGCCATCTATTGATTTATTTCTGAATTACGGTCCCGAAGCGAAGTGAGGGCGGGCCACTAGTTTATAATATTTGCGTAATTGTTAGGTGAGGTACCGAACTTGTTCGAGGGCGACACGTACGAGCAAGTCCAGACGGGATGCCGCGGCGACGCGGGCAAGAGCGGCATCAACCCGGCGGACCGCGACGCCGTGTACTACTTCTTCATCAACCGAGTGCGCTCCAAGCTGCATCTCTGCATCTGCATGAGCCCCGTGGGCGAAGCCTTCAGGTACATAGTAGCAAGCCAAGAATTCACATTGAGCTCCAGAGAGGCGTTTTACTCGCGCGTTTTACCCGCGTTTGCTTTTCATTGCTCTTTAATAGGCTAGCTTTGTTAACAAGACACAGAACGTAAACAGCAATGAACTAGAAATCGCGTGTAAAACGCGTATCTGGACCAGGTCTTACAGAACATCCACGGAGCTGCTCAGGTATAGTAGCATCAACATTAACTTAAAGTTTAAACCTATTCATGGTAGGTTAGTGATTTTTGTCATCAAAAATCACTTTTAGCACGATATCCTTAGGGTATATAGGTACATGTCATTTGTTATCATTTGTTCTCGCACCACAAGTTAATTTTCACCATAACATATTGATATACCCCTGACTACTTTTATTGCAGACGACGATGTCGCATGTTCCCGTCCCTAGTCAACTGCTGCACCATAGACTGGTTCACTAAATGGCCGCCAGAGGCGCTACTGTCAGTGGCGGCGCAATGTTTGTCGCCGATGGGAAACGCAGAAATTATATCCAAGATCTCTAGACTCTGTGTCACTATGCATCAGGTGATAATTTATACATGTTGCTGATAATCTCTGTAATAAAAAGATATTCTTGTTAGTTATACTATTTAGAATTCAAGAACTGCTGGACCGATTTACCTGAAAATTGGTGGAGAAGGAGCTTGGAACCAAAACTTGGAACAAAGGATACTTTTTATACCGTTGGATATTCGTTTCTTTTTACTTCATGCCTTAGATAACTGGCTCCTGTTTGAAGTTTTACTTTATACATGCGCTTTCTGTCTCTATCTCTCGTATTTCTGATGACTTTTAATGAAACCGTCCCGTAACGAATGATAATATAAGTATACCTGTCACATTCAATCCAAAGAGACGCACAAAACGTGTAAGATGGTCGGGGATAAAGATTCGGTTGAGATTTCCGATTTGTTTTAAGCCCTCTGGTATGCAGAAAAAATACTTATACGTAATGGGGGCTACCGTGGGTGGAAAATCCGTTAGATGGCATACGTGTAGACTGAGGCCCAACTTCAACGTCATTGGTCGTTTAGTAACATTTTGACATCTCACATCAAAAATAACCAATCACCGTGTAGTTGAATCTCAGTCTACACGTACGCAGTCTAACTGATTTTCCACACGCGGTAGCCCATTACCAACAAATATGACTGTTTTGTAATAGAAAGATGAGAATCAACGTGTGTGTGTACAGGATGTCGACATAATGACGGACAGGCTATACAACGAGATGAGGCGTTACTTCTACACGACTCCCAGCAGTTATCTAGACTTGCTGAAACTTTACCTGAACCTGCTTGACAAGAAGCAGCAAGACATCATCCGCGGCAGGGATAGAATCTCCTGTGGTTTGCAAGTATGTATATTGTTAATTTTTAAACACTTTCTTTTTATTCGTTCATTATTTTGATTCGTTACTCACTGATCTATAAGCTTACCGAATAGAATATAAAATTAACGTAGAGTAAAAAAATACACTTATCGTGTCTAACTTGTTTTTTTATATTATCGCGCATCTCAGCGTGTGATTCTTGGTTGCGTTCAAAGCTGTTGCTTCAGAGCCTAGGGTACGTTTAGATCATTATTCAGAATTCTTGGAGTGCGGTAAACAATAAAGAGACTGCCGACGGGGCATTGCGTTTACTTTTACTTTTTATCCCAGCGACTGCATTGTTTCCTACATTTTATAGGCGTAGCCGGGGAGTGGGAAGAATGGGGGCTACCGCGTGTGAAAATTCCGTTAGATGGCGTACCTGTAGACTGAGGTCCAACTACACAGTGATTGGTTACTTTTGAGATGTCAAAATGACACTAAACGACCAATGACGTTCATCTAACGGATTTTTCACTCTCCCTTCCCTTTCTAACCCCCCCCCCCCCCCCCCGAAATTAAAATTAAAATGACTCTCATGAACAAAGGGATTACTTGAAAATAATTATTTTTTATCAGAAACTATACGAAACGTATGAGGTGGTAGGCGTGATGGAGCAGCAGGTGCGCGACATGGAGCCGATCCTGGCCAAGAAGGCGGACGAGGGCATCGCGCTCGTCAACCGGCTGAAGGTGGAGCAGAAGGCCGCGGACGAGGTCAAGCAGGCCGTCATGAAGGACGAGGCGGCCGCGAAGGTGACGTGACAACTTTATTATGATGACTAGTGGCCCGCCCTCACTTCGCTTCGGGACCGTAATTCAGAAATGAACCAATAGATGGCGCTGTGTCCAATTGCATCGCGCAAGCGTTTCGTGTTTTCGGTTTACCTATAAGCCTTGTCGTTGTCAATTGAAGTTATCTCTTTATAAATACGAGTAGTATAGATGGATTCTGTGGGTAACTGTGAAACAAGCCGCATCGGCTGATGCAATCCAAAGATTTTAATTAGTATCTAGTGGTTTTTAGTGTACAAATTTGGTGTTACTTTGTGCAGTGAAGTGCCGCAGAGTAATATTAATATAAGAATCATTGAATTGTGTCGTTTTTAACACTGCTATTGTGTGTCGAGTGAGTTGTCACGTGAACAATTTGCTTTGACCTAATAGAGTCTTAAAACCTACGGCTTTGTTAAAAATAGTCTCCACAGAATCCTTAGGACATTAAAACGCTAAACACCGGCGTTTTATTGAGTGACTATGACTTCGACTGACTTCGACTGTTGACTACACTTTATCAAACTACACTTGACATTGGCAAAATTAAATGTGTCATGAACACAATACAGGCCATTTAAAAAAAAAATAAATAGTATAGATAAAATGTATAGATACCTACATACCTATCTATTTTTTTATGATATAGGTGGCAGCCGACGGATCACCTGATGGTAAGCAATTACCGCCGCCCATGAACACCTGCATCACCAGTGGTGTCACCTCACTCACGCAACGAAACACAGCGCATGCACTGCTTCACGCCGGTTTTCTGTGAGGACATGGTATTACTCTGGTCGACATTAATGCCGAAGCATTGCTCTCCCAGTGCTACCAATCAACCTATCTATTTAATTCTTTAATGATAAATTATTTGAAAGGAGTACTTGGTGAGTTTCTTCTTAATGGACAACCTTCCGAATCAGTGATTAAAATGTTGATGAGTGTCAACACTGTGTGACTTTACGAGTAAAGTCTTGTGTATGATGAGCTAAGTTATAATAAACAATTTTCAGTTTTTTCGTACTCGTGGAGATAAGCAACCTCCGCCAGGGTGGAGTGGAGTATAGTAATATACATTTTTAGCGGAGAAGTTTCTGAGATTTAGCGATTAATTAAGAATCGGTTACTTATTTGAAGCGTAAATCACTAACGTGTAAAATTTTATGTATGTATGTGAGTGTAGGAATAGTAGCTGTATGACTTGATTTCTGCAGTGGGACAGTATATAGGCTGATATTTTTCTTTTTTTTTACTTGTGGTTATGTCACCCGATAGATAAAAGCGGAGGAGGTGAAGCAAATAGCAGACGAAGCGAAGGCGGACCTGGCGCTGGCCATGCCCGCGATGGAGGCGGCGCAGACGGCGCTCAAGGCGCTCAACAAGGCCGACATCAACGAGCTGAAGGCCTTCCAGAAGCCGCCGCCCCTCGTGCGCTTCGTCATGGAGCCTATCTGCATACTGTTTGGGGCCAAGTTAGTATAGTTAGTAAACTGACAGATACAAATATCTGTTTTTTTATATGGCTGCTATCGTGCTTTAACGAGCACATTTAACTCTGCCAACGTCGAGTGATTAAGGAGACACGTTGTTTAAAATAAAATTGACCGGTGTGACGAGATTAGTTATTCTGATTTTATTATTAATTGAGTTTTTACACCATTTCGAACAAAATATAACAACAAATAAACAAACACATATAGACGACACAATGTTAAGAGGGAGATTCGTTTGATACAAATATCAAGTTTCTATAAATTTTGACATTTGCAGTCTGTCAAATTCAGTGATAATGTATGGGGATGACACATTGACATCTGTCAATTTACTCCACAAGATAAAAAATCTGAATTTAAATAGATATTACCTACTCGCAGGTAACGTGTAAATCGACGGTGCTGCCAACTGGTGTCATCAATTTGAATTCTATTGAACCTGTTAGTTTGCACAATGGCAACAGTATAAGGCACCGCTTACGTACGTTCCCTACTAAGTCAAATTCGTCGTAGAATACTAACATTTTGATAGCGAAGGCGAGGAGGCGTAGTCACGCTTATTTCACTGACTTAAATCGGCTTTGACGTAAGTAGGTACTCGTGTAGGATGGTCATGGTCGAGCTACTGGTGATTGTTACACTGAGAATTCAAAGAAATATATTGACCGAATATTTTATAATTTATTCATAATTTTTCTTCACTGCAGACCTGACTGGGACTCTACGAAAAAGTTACTGGCAGACGTGAATTTTATCCGAAACTTAGAAGAGTACGATAAGGATCATATTCCTGATGCAACTCTCAAAAAGATCAAAGTCTATCTCACGCACAAGGATTTCAACCCGGACACAGTGGTAAAAGTATCCAAGGTAATAGACAATTTGGTTGTTATTTCCTTTTGTATTAACATAGGTATTTTAGATTAATGTGTTTTTCCTATTTTTCAAGGTGTGTCGTTCTATGGTTCTTTGGGTGCAAGCTATCGATATGTACGCCAAAGTATTTAGGGTAGTGGAGCCAAAAATAATCGCGTAAGTTATGAACGTTTCAATTATTGACTCTTTTATGCTTTTAAAATATTTAGATAAAATAAATCTATAAGCAACAAGAGTAAAAACGTCATGAGGACAGAGATTTTTCCTCGGATTCAAGCAAAAGGCCCGAATATTGAGTTTTATTCAAAGACCAGTGACCGGGCCCCCACGTCATTTTGGGACTTCATTTTATTAATAGTCAATAGATGGTGCTGGAGGTCGATTACATCGTACAAATGTTTCGTTTCGTATAAAATGTTTTCCCTTTGATCATACAGGCATAAAGAAGCTGCGGCTATATTGAAAAGTGTGATGGCAGTGCTAAAGGCTAAACAGAAGGAAGTGGAAGCTATTGAAGCGCAGCTGGCCAAAATGTTGGACGAATTACGAGTAAGTTTTTAAATATAGGCAATATTTATTGACACCTAATGTTTTAAAATATAATACGTGTTATTTCAGCGCAGACTATTGCCTTGTTACGTATTTTTTAGGGTCTTCTTAGTAGTCGGGTTTTAGTTCTTTAACTTCATTTTTATATTCGGCTACAGAGGCTAATCTTGACGAACAGCTACATATGCAGGATATACGGACAGCCACATACCAAGTGTGTGCGCAAACACAGGCGCACTCTCTATTCCCTTACCTTTTTAATTCGATGGGAGTCCCATCGAATAATCGAGGTTAATCTATGGTAACACACAGGTGGCTGGAGCTGGATGCGAGTAGCCGAAGATCGATCAATGTGGCGAGCATTGGACTGCAACAGGCTGACGATGATGATGATGATGATGATGATGAACACACTGGTGTGTGTTATCATAGATTAACCTCTTTATAAATTGCAATAAAAAATATTGTATTCGGTAGGTGGTGGAAGAAGAACGTATAAAGCTGCAAGCCGACGTGGACTTAGCTGCGGCGCGGCTGTCCCGCGCGGGCAAGCTGACGCAGGCGCTGGCTGACGAGAAGACCCGCTGGGAGGAGAGCGTTAAGGTACCTCACCCCTAACACGTTGCAAAAGTCAACTTATTATTATTATTTTTTATCATAGAGGCGGCAAACGAGCAAACGTGTCACCTGCTATTAAGTAATTACCGCTGCCCATGAACATCTACGAGATCAGAGAGGTCGCTGATGCGTTGCAGGCCTTTTATGAAGGAGTACGCTCGTTTCTTGAAGGTCCCTAAGTCATTGCCGTCAGGCAATACTGCCGTAACTAAACTATTTCACAAGACTGAATTTTAAAATAACATAATAGGTATTATGTTATTTTAAAATTTAACCAATGAAGTAGTAGACCTTGTTCTACTGAACTTTCGATTAGCGAAGAATTTGACTAGTGCCGCATGATGGTTATCATTTCAGTCAAATAGACATCCACTGCTGGACATAGGCCTCCCCCAATATTCTGTACACAGATCGGTCCAGTGGAATCGGTCCAAGGAATTATAGCCTAATATATTTTTTATCTAAATATCTGTGCGCATAGGCAGCAACATACAAGCTGTACTGCACGACCGGCGACATCATAGTGGCGTCCGGCTGCATCGCGTACTTCGGGGCGTTCCCCACGCCCTTCCGCCGCGAGCTGGAGTGCCGCTGGATCGAGCAGTGCAGCAGCCTCGAGATACCCTCGTCGGACACCTTCGAGTGAGTCTTACGATACTGTACACCATCCATTTTCCCTCAAACAGCAGGGGTTAGGGAGCAATACGTTCCAAAAACCTCGTCCCAGAATTTTCAAGATTTTTTTTCTGGTCACTGTACTAACGGAACCATATTTTTTATCATGATAATATTTATTAATTTCTACAAAATAAAAAAAAATGTAACGTTGGGCTAGGACAGTAACCTGCAAAAAATATTTTGAAATACTGGGACGAATTGCCCCCAAGCCAACAGCAGTAGTGGATGGAGAAGAGGGACTGTCAGAAGGGCAAATTTTTAAGGAGTGGTAAATTCCGGGTCAAAAAAGACGAAAAGGTGGCATCAAATACCACTACACAAAGCACTGATATATGGCTGACGGCACTTTTTAAGTTTAGGGGAACGGCTAAATCTAGTCTTGATCTCGCGGGGAAGGGGTTTATACCTAAACCCCTTCCCCACCCCTCCCTCCCTCCATTTGCCTCTTTACGAGAGGAGGCAAAATAGTCTTTCGACCTAGGCGGTCGATACCCACGCTACACCACTGATCTAAAGGCTAAAAGCAGTCATAGCCAATGTGTAAAGTAGACATCGTAAGTTATGAAGGAGCATAACTTTCGATGCTTGATTTTTAATTTACTTTTGGAAGATCATGGTTTCATATTTATTAACGTTGACAGCAGTACTAAAAAACACAACAACACAGATAAATACTTGTCGACTACTGGTGAAAACAAAACGTTCGTCTATACGTTTTCTTAGTTTAAGATTTTTACCAATCTTTACTCACACATGCTTTTTTCTGCAGTTTAATTGCAATAATGGCAGATTCCTACACGGTCCGCCAGTGGAACTCGCAAGGCCTGCCGCGTGACTCGATCTCCACAGAGAACGGAATCCTCGTCACCAGGGCGGGTCCGGTGGCCTCTGACCATAGATCCTCAGGAGCAGGTGCTTAGTTACCGTTTTTATATGTCAGCAAATTTTAGCGGACTGAGGGTTTTTGAAAATGCAAAGTCCGTCAGGTCCAACTTTAACGACATTGGTTGTTTCATAACATAACTTCATAATTTTGACATGATACGTCAAAATGTAACCAATCCATTCGTTGTTGGATCAGCCTGCCCTCTAACGCCATCTAGCGTATTTTTCATTCGCAAAAACTCTAATGAAATACAGTATACTTGACAAGGTTTATTCACCTCCTGGTCCTATTCTAGACTAAGCTAGACCACTTGTCGTGCCATTGTGACTTGCGGCGGGCGTTGTACAACATTTTTTCTATGGGTTACCTACTGACAATTAGTTTAGTTCCTGAGTTCCGACTTTTTCCGGGAGCCTAATGACCAGAGCGAATATAACTCTGTCAATATTACTCAGCTGTCTCCCATAGTCCAAGATTTAAAAAAAGGCGCGCGTTTTATAATGTTACCTTGAATATGCACTCAATAACTTAAGGCTGTTTTCCTGTTTGCTTCAATATTCGCGATCACTTTATGGGTAGGTATAAGGAAATAAATATATGTAATTATCATTAATGACTCAATAGAAGTGAGGTAAGTAAAAACGCATTTTGTACTTCATCTAGGCTAATAGGTGGATAAAGAACATGGAGCGCGATAACGGTCTGCAGATCACAAAGTTGAATGACCCTGCGTACCTGCGCATCCTGGAGAACTGCATCCGCCTCGGCTGGCCCATGCTCATCGAAGACCTGGGCGAGAGCCTCGAGGCCACTCTGTCGCCGGTGTTGCTCAAACAGACCTTCTTGCAGGTAACTATACAGCGTGTTTTTGTAATGGGAGCTACCGCGAGTGAAAATTCCGCTAGATGGCGTACGTGTAGACTTAGGTCCTACTACGTCATTGGTCGTTTAGTGACATTTCGACATCTCACATCTAAAATAACCAATCACCGTATAGTTGCAGGTGATTGGTTATTTTAGATGTTAGATGGCGTACCTGTAGACTGCTACAGGTACGCCATCTAACGGAATTTTCACACGCGGTAGCCCCCATAGTCTTATAGAAGTCTGGGCGGAATTATGTGGCCGCAAATAACCATTTTTCCCCACAGATCATAGGGATGGACAGATACTCAAAACTCAGAAAAAAAGATTTAACTATCCCATACAAAATAATGTGATCTGACTGATTATAGATAGATAGATATTCTTTATTGCACAGAAATAGAATACATGAGTGAAACAACAGCTATAGACAGTACAATAAGGTGGTCTTATCGCTTGTAACGTTTTCTTCCAGACAAGCTTTACGATTATGGTAACTGGAAGTCGGTAACTATGTAACTAATAAAAAAAAAGATTATTTAAATCTCTTTCTTTGATAAAAATCTGTCTCTTTCTTAAACAAAATTTTGTAACGGCGCTTGTAGAAAGCTTAAGCCTAGTGACGTCATTATCTAGCGTATCGCTCTCCTTTTCTGATTGGGAACTTTGCAAGTCTATATCTTTGGAACTAATGATGATAGATAAAAAATTAAAAGGGAGCTGTGATTCATACTTCAAAGACTTTACATTAAATGAATAAAATAATAGTAAAATATAGGGTATTTTGTCAAGATTTTTTCAGCAGAAAAATAAGTATTTCCCTTACAATCCAGGCTGGCCGCCTGCTCATCCACCTGGGCGACAGCGACATCGAGTACGACCTCAACTTCCGGCTGTACCTGACCACGAAGCTGGCCAACCCTCACTACCTGCCCGAGATCTGCATCCAGGTCACGCTGGTCAACTTCACCGTCACCCTCTCCGGCCTTGAGGATCAACTGTTGGCGTTAGTCATTTTATAAATACGATTACTCGTACCAGGCGACCGACAAAGCGACGCGACGCGATGTAATGCGACCTGTAGGCGTAACATGCGCAGTGCGACAAAATTTTGTCGACTCTCGTTCGCGAGAGCGCTTCCTTCTATCCCGCTCATCGCTCAGTCAGGTGAGCGAGAAGCAACTTGCGCCGACACAATACGAGTGTCGACAAATTATCTCGTGACGCGCATGTTAGCCCGGCAGGGATGGTAAGGGTGCGTTTCCATAGAAGCGGAGCTGCGTGGAGTTGAGCGGAGACTTATAAAAATTTACCAATCGCATTGCTCGTCAGAGATGAAATGCGAATTGTGAGCAACGTAATTGGCAAATTTGTACAAGTGTCCGCTCGACTCAACCCAGCTCCGCTTCTGTGGAAACGCACCCTTATGCGCTCAAGCACTCTTATGGTCACCCAAGCACTCTTATGCCAACGTCGAGTAATTAATGGCGCACGTTACTTTTCAATATCATGTAAAAAATGTAATGTAATACATGTCATGAGTAGCGATTGCGATATTGTTTTACTATAGGTAATGTATAATGCAGGGTAACATTATTTTTATATAAGCTTTAGAAATATATAATAGTTGGTAATACGTATACGTAGAAAACTTGTGTATTATTTGTAGCGTAACTAAGTGATAATGAAATAAAGTTTTCTAATGAAACCGTGTTTGCTAGATTGTAGTTTAGTAGAAATGTATCATCACCTCTTTTTATAGTAGTAATGTCACTAAAAAAAAAAAACTATGCATGCGAAATGTAGGTACAGACAGCCGCACATCAGTTTACTACAATCTGTCAAATTTCTTCAATCGAACCTCACCTTTATGTCATGTGCGGCTGTCCGTACCTAACTTTGTATATTTTTCTAAACTACTTACAACATCTCTGGCAACGAAAATCATACTATCCACCGTATTAGTTAGTAGAAACTCACTCACTGGCGGTAAGTCCAAGTAGCACACGAGTTGTGTGCAGTTTGATAAATAAATAAGGGTTCGGCTTTATTCCAGCCGCAATTTTTCACTACCGTGGTCCACCATCTCAGAGCGCCAAATTAGAACTTTCGCCAAATTTTAAAATAAATGGAGGATGTTTATGAAATAAATAAATAAAGCCTGGATTTACCGCAAATGATATAAATCGTAAAAAGAAATCGCGTCGCCATGTGAGGGTACTGTAGGCTCGGAGGGTTAAAGGTTGGCGGCGCACTTGTGACTCTACTGGCGTTTTACCATCAGGTGATCCGTCTGCTCGTCTGCCACCTATCACATAAAAAAATGACAGATATAGCCTAGAGCCTGGATTTATAATCTGGGGGTGATTTTCGGGGGATGTTTGTTACTATACACTATACACTTAGGCCGGGTAAAAAAAGCTTTCCCCAGTGGTCGCAAGGGTAACAATATCGGACAGGTTAGAACCCTATTCTCTGTTTTTTAGTCATGTGGAGTAAACTGGCAGATGCAAATGTCAAGTTTCTATATACATTTTGACTTTTTGCATCTGTCAAATCGAGTGATAATGTATAGGGATGACACATTGACATCTGTCAGTTTACTCCACATGATTAAAAATCAGAGTTTAGGGTGATTTTCGTGGTGACCGCAGCGACGTGGTGCGGCTGGAGCGGCCGGACCTCGAGCTGATCCGCACGGAGCTGATCGTGCGCATCAACGCCGACAAGGCCACGCTGCTGGAGATCGAGGACAAGATCCTGCGGCTGCTGTACGCCTCCTCCGGGAACATACTTGACGACGAGGAACTCATAGAAACACTCAACGAGAGTAAGGTGAGTCACTTTATGCGTGAGGCGGCAAAGTCTGATCTACCTAATAGGAGCTATCGTATGTGAAAAATGCGGAACATGGCTTATCCACCTACCGTTCGACTTCAACAGCATTGGTATTTCGTCGTCAAATTATCATTTTGACACCTAATTATAACATGTACAAAAAAAATAGGTACCTACATTCCGCTATCCCCATTGGGAATCTCCTTTATTCTCATTCGCCCCTTCAAGTTCGCCGCCGCGGTGGCGATTGAGAATTTTTAATTCCCATTTGCCCCATTCAAATTTCCTGGTACTTTGAAACTGTAAAATTGTTTAAGGCCACGATGTTTTTCATTATTAAAGTTAAGTATTATTTTATTGCTAGTTTCTGACTTTCTCTGACCCTGAAAATCAGTGCGACGCGCTTAAGAAAATTAATTTTATACTAAGAATAATTATCTAACTCCAGGTGGTTAGAGTAGGTAATAGAATATTGAGACTTGTGATACCGTGTCGTAGGCTAGCTAAATAATACCTAATCAATTCGTAACAACAATTGGCCTTTAGGATTACGTTACTCGTATTCCTATAGTGTAAAGTAAGTATATAGGTATCGCAGGAGCGACGTGCGTCACGAATGCACTATTGATCCTGGCTAAATCAGATAGACCTTCATTAGCCCGCGCATGCGTTTGAATAATATATCGAAGAAGTACTTTATAAACTACTTTTAAATGACTAGGATACCGTTAACACCGTTAGGGACGCAACAGATGTTAGGTACACCGCTAAAGACACTGGTCATATTTCCAAACAGCAAACTATTCGGCTACGATCTTTCAAGATTACAAAATACAACAATAGTTCGTACCTTTAGCCATAGGTACCTACTTTCGCTGCGGCTTGTTATGACCAAAAACCTTTTCGCCCATTCAACAGGAGAACCATACTAACTGAACACACATGAAAAAAAGAGAAGCGTTCAGGTTTCCTCATATTGTTCACTCACTTGCGAGCTAATGATAGAAATACGCACATCGATTTGAAAAATCCGGAGGTGCATGCTCGGATTCGAACCTACTACCTCCCATGCGCATGGAAGGCGCGTTCTTATTCTCTGACTAACATCGCTCCTAGCAAGTCTAATCCACCCAATGAAACTCGCACCACTAATTAGTTTTAATGATTTTCTCTTGAATAGGAAACATCAGAAATCATCAATGCTCGGCTTGAGGAGACCGAAGCGACCGAGATTAACATATCTGCAGCCCGGGAGAAGTACAGGACCGTGGCGACCAGGGGGGCGGTGCTATACTTTGCCGTGGCCCAACTCGCCGACATAGATCCTATGTACCAATTCTCCCTTAAGTATTTTAACCAGGTAGGTGAATCTAACAACTCGCCTCGAACGCTTACGACAAAACAAAGAAGCTCTTTAAGAAATAATTGAAGATATTTAAGTACTAGAAAATGTTACTTCATCAAAGTTACGTAATTAGGAGCTGTACAATTAGTTCTAACATTTTTGTAAGTGGGATTAGTAGAGAATTATAAATGATGTAGGCCCTACATTGATGAAATGATCTGCTATACCCACTTTGCGAATCGTAGTTATTAGGAAAAGAAAACCTTTTTACCAATGCTGTATATATATGAGCTTATCTAAAACGATGTTTCCCGATTCGACTCCCATTCTCAGTAAGTGGGTCTCGGAACTCTCGGATGTAGATGTTAAGCCTTCATAGTCGTTGAACTTAACGGGAATTTTTAAATTTAATTACTTGATAGGGGCGATTCCTCATTTGGTCGTTTATCATGCCCGGTAGCATATCTCGTGCGAGGTTGCCCAAGGACATTTATTACAGCAAACAAATCAATGCTGCAATAATTGCACATGCGCTCTAAGGGAGAAATTCGATAGGTAGGTAAGTGGGTCACGTAGAGCGACATATCTACCTACCTATTGATAAGTAGGTGTTCCATAAAGAATAATTTTTCGTTGCATCTTACCGATGTGACACAGAAAAGTTTGTCGACACCGTACCTACTTACTTACAAGCCAAGGTATATTTTGCATCCTAGACATGTATTAATTAACTAACTAAAATCGGTTAACTATTATCGGCACCAATCATTGTTGGTAGCGAATCTCCAAATATCCCCCATAAGTCCGAACCAATTCCATTGATAATCCAAAGCTAGCCTGTTTGATTTTTATTACCTACACACATTGTTTCTTCAATATTAGGTACGTATGTGGGGAGGAACATGTCACACAATTGCCCAAAGTGGTTGGCAAATAAAAATGATGGTCATGTATAGAGATGTGAATGGTTATCTGTCGACATGTAGGTAATGCACTATGCACCTATTTACCTTTTCAAGTTTATGTTGGTACCCTCACACATTTATTTATTTAAACTTTATTGCACAAAATTTGTAACAATAGGCGAACTAATGCCCAGAGGCATTCTCTACCAGTTAACCTTTGGGTCATGCAGAAAAGACAGTGGTGCGGCGAGAAGAGTAACAGTGTAAAATAATTATAATATATTTTATTATAATACTAAGTAGGTACAGTCGCCGTCAGATATATCGTAGCAGACAAGATGACCAATGTATCTGAACAAATCAAATGTCAATAAGTTCTGAACGCTACAAGTAACCATTAATATCTGAACATTCAGTACTGCATAAATATCTGAGCAGGTACCAGACATTAACTTCTGAACATACAACTAACCAATAATATCTGAACACTCAGTACTGCGTAATATCAGAGCAGATGTCAGTCATATATCAGGATAAACAAAGTACGTAAGAAAAGAAACAAAGTGTCATTACATATTTGAATCTGAAAATTATTTTTAAAAGTGTGTGGCCAGGATGTAGGCATTAACAGTATTGGAAACTAAGGAGTTTCATCAAAAAAAAAACCAAGATATTTATTACCAACGAGCGGTCACGAAGCGAACATGTTAAAGATGATTGTATTCGTTTATATGATGAGATTGATGATTTTTCATTCATTCAGGTGATTCAGAGACACTTTTTACTTTTCGAATAACTGCTGTAACAAAAAAGTTGATGTCGCAAAAATGGCCGCCAATTTGTTTTTTTTCTTTAAATGTCGACCTCGATGGCGCAGTGGCTTAGGTGTTCGCCCGAAGCGCGAAAGGTCCCGGGTTCGATTCCCGGTCAAGTCAACTTAGGAAACTGCATTTTCTAAGTTGTCTTGGGTCTGGGTGTGCTGGGTTGACGCCCCCAGTTAAATCGTCAACTGGTACTCATAGTACAGGGGTTGCCCTAGTTTGAGACCAGGTTGATTGGTGTGATTGTCAGGCGCATTTATTTATTTTATTATTTATTACATCAAAAACCTATTATTTTTTGATATGATTAATTAAAAAACTCTCAGGGTTGTAGAAACTTTTTCCGCAAAAATAATCCCAACACACCAAAAAACAGCCCTTATCAGTGAGTCAGTCATTGGTAATCGAGCTTTATATAAGTATTATGTTGAGCGACGAACGCGACGTTGCCAAATTAATTTCTAAAACGATAGGCAACCTCGCATTGGTATTGACGTGCGTGAAGGATGACAGTTCAGATATTATTGGTTATTGTATGTTCAGAAGTAAATGACAGCATCTGCTCAGATATTAATGCAGTACTGAATGTTCAGATATTATTGGTTAGTTGTATGTTCAGAACTTATTGACATTTTAATTTGTTCAGATATATTTGGTCACCTTGTCTGCTACGATATATCTGATGGCGACTGTACATATACATATTTTACACATAAAAATATTTCAATAATCTTCAATATCAATAAAGAAGCACAAGTTTTGTGTTTTTGGGTTGGTTCATTAAAGTAAAAATGTAGGATGGTGGGGCAAGGAAACCACGTTCGTTTGTATAACTTCTTGTATTAAATAAAAATCTTCTTATCGTCTTTCCATCTTCCGTCGTCCGCGGCCATTCGTCTTCTCTCTCACTCCCACACGTCATCCTAATTCAAACATCGTTCTCTTACACGTTCCATATCATGCATATACAAGCAATTCATCTAACAAATTTAATTAAAGCGATGTAGCTGTTTGACGCCTATGCGTCTAAACACATTTATCAAATAACACTTAATTCTAAGAATGAAACAGGTATTCAACGCCGTGATAGAGAAGAGCGAGAAGTGCGACGTCCTCGAGACCCGGCTGGACATCCTCCACCGGGAGATCACGCTCTCCGTGTACCGGAACGTGTCGCGCGGCCTGTTCGAGCGGCACAAGCTCGTGTTCAGCTTCCTACTGAACATGGCCATCTTCCTGAACGCCGGCCTCGTCACCCCCGACCAGTGGAACTTCGTGCTTCGCGGGCCCGCTGGCACTAAAGTGGTCAGTACCTACCTACCTTAACATTTTACATTACAGCTACCTACTCATAAGATGACCTAAGTACATAAATACTTCACTCTTTTATCGCAGCGTGTCATTTCTTCAAAGCCCGGAGTTCGCTCGGATCCAAGATTTGGAAAGTCTGATACCTAATAGCAATAAAGCGACTGCCGTATAACATTCGCAACCCTCATAATACAGAGGGTAACCAGACCAATGATGACACAGTTATAGTTTATCCTAACAATTGAGAAAATCGATGTTTCTTTTTTTATCGCCAAGCGAATGGTAGAAATACGGACATATTTGGATTTGAAAGACCTAGAGGTGCATGCTCGAATTCGAACCTGCGACCCACGCGCACTCTTTATTAATCCCCTCAACCACATTCGCCCATGCGCGACATAGGTAAGGTACCTTAGGAAGGATAGGTAGGATATACCTACTTTAGTACCTACCTACCTATACCGTGTCTGTATAAGTATATTAGGCACGCCTACGGTTATTTGGTTTCGAGAAAGTATCGACACAACCTTGGACCATGAAAGGCTATTGTTTAGTCACGTTCACCTTGCCTTCTTTGTGTAAGGCAAAAAATATAATAATAATAACATAGCTAGTGATTTGCTTAGAATAGCGGGTATTAGAGCCCTATGCCTATCGTACGTAACTAGATACTTGATAGAGCTGTAGGTATTAGGTCGGTACCTACCGGGACGCTAGGCAAGTTTGCTTGCTTAAGGCTGAGCACCAAGCCACCTTTTTATTCATTCTTCCTTTTACATATACATCCATTTAATGCCTCCTCGACCCTATGTATTTCATGGGTCATTTGGCTAATAGTATCTAAATCCAGCCATTACCACTATACATAGATAGATAAGTATTTAGGGTCTGTACACCAGTCCTTAACATTTTATACGCGTCGTTTCATAAAGATACTCTATCTTTAACACTGTGTCCTTACAGTAGATTAATATGAAAAGCTATTAGGTAATGAGTTCAAAGTTGACAACAGATGATTGCAAACAGTTGCTTTTATTTAGTCGTCGACCCTTTTCCCTTAGCCTTGAGTGACGCAAGCGACCATCGCACAAAGCCGCGACTCGTGCCAATCTCCATGGCGACTGAAATCAAAGGGAAAATTCCCCACTATTTCTATGATTTCCTACCTATAATAAAATTTGTTAAGGCCACGGTCGGCAATTCACCTGCGAAGGACGTTGTGATAATGTTTGAAGGCGTCATAATACCTATTTCTTTATAAAATATTTTTACCCAAATTCTAAAGTTAAAATATGACAACAGGCGATAGAATTATTTCCACCGAGTTATAGAGTAGGCTTTTCACGGGCAAGCATGGCTCACCTTAGACCTCATCTTCTCATTTACGTCGTAAAACACAAAAGCCTTTTAAAAGGACATAAAACAACCATTCTGATCAACGTTTGTTCTACGACTTTAAAAAATTCGAGAATTGATGGTGGTTGGTAGAAGTAGTGGATAAAAGGATGTAAATTTGTACCGTTACAACATGTATTCAAATGATATTGCCGTTTCTGTAATGGTACTTACTACGAGTATAACGAAGATAATCATCCAGGTACCTCCGAAGAAACCTCTCCTGGAGTCGCTGACGGATCAGATGTGGCTGGCGGCGAACCACTTGAATGAGACAGACGAGAACTTCGCGGGAATCGTAGACGACTGCCTCAAAAAAATTCCGATACAGCTGGGCTCATTTTATGTCGTATGTTTTATCTTACTACCTATATCTTCTTTTATATATTTATTTATAATAGAGTAAATTCTGTACAATACAAACCGTAGAGGCGAAACACTAGCGCAATGCAATCGACGTTCAGCGGTACCTACTTATTGGTACAGACTGAGGGTGGGCGATTATCAAAAAATAAAGTTATCAAAATCTAGATAAAAAAACTAACTTAACTCTTGACTGATTTTCAGGTCCAATTGGACCAAAATCACACATAGTATTTCTCTCTATTGTGGAATGATTGATTAGATACACTCCCTAATTAAACTAAAAATCTGGTGACTGGTTTATTTCTGACCGTCGCAACGAAATTTAGTAGTTAGCCTAGCTTAGTACTCTAAGTAAGCTAGGCTAACTACTAGCTCTGATACTACTATCTCTGATAGTACTAGCTACTACTGTACCTACAACTGTATCAGTCATATACCTACGTTGATTGATGATGGCTTACTACAGGCAGGAACATCTTAGAAATCATGGTTGCCTTACTTACTAACGATATCTACGTGAAGTCTAAAGTTTTAAATCCATTTAATGGTTTTCAGGATATTCACGTGAACAAAGCTGATAAAAGAGAACCGCTTATAAACTGGAATGAAAAGCTGTCGACGTTCGAGAAGCTGATGATAATTAAAGCTCTCAGGGAAGAGAAACTTGTGTTCGCCATAGCTCAGTACGTCAGCACTAGCCTTGGCTCCGTATTCATCGAGAGCCCCACGGTGCAGCTCAACACTTTGTAAGTACCTACTTAGAAGAAATATATTTATGTCTAGAACTTAAACAATGGAAACTTGATACTATTATTAAGATAATACATATGCTTGTGCTTCCAAAGTCGCCACTCAGGATTACGTTACTGCTTAGACAGCAATGACGCTGCTATTCTGTGACATCGGACACAGCGCGCTAAATTCTTGTTTAAGGATATTCTTGTAAACGGGCTAACATCCAATTATTATTTCACACCGTACTATTTTTTTTAACCGTCTTACTTCACGTGGGCATTATTAATGATGAAAACAAATCTTTATTCCCAAGGAAATAGGGTATAAACTCAAATAAAATTCAGATGATCTCTTTTATATGGGAAGATGGAGACAATTTATAGAAAGATTTGTTGAAGTCTATAATCTATAATATAAAAATGAATCGCAAAATGTGTTGGTAAGCGCATAACTCAACAACGCCTGGACCAATTTGGCCAAATCTTTATTTTAAATGTTCGTTGAAGTTCAAGGATGGTTTTTACGGCGAGAAAAATTAGAATTACTTTTCCACGCAGACGAAGTCGCGGGCGGCCGCTAGTAATGAATGAATATCAAGTTTTTGTCACATGCAAACCGTCCATAACGAAAGAAAAGCGGTAACGTAGCAACCAAACTAATGTCAAACTTTAATTCTTACGTTGAATAATTAATAATCAAGCGGATGATTAACAGGCGTACAGAAATTCATTTTTTTAATATGTTATATTATTTTGAAAACTGCTAGGTTACCGGGTGGTGTTTTGGATTTTTCTTTCCAAATGACAGTTTTATGTGCCAAATTAATTGACGTTTACGGTGTTTCGATATTTTTGACCACTTTGAGTATTACTACTTTCGATAACTTTGAGTATATATCCGTGAATGCTCTGTTAAATATGGTTACGTTGGTTGTGTTTAAATTACTGCATACTGTGAATGTTAAAAACTATTTTGACATCTTGGATATAACGTTATATTTGATGCTGACTGTACAAACTTTTGTGTAGGTGCATTAGGTTCGCCTATTGTAACAATTTTTGTGCAATAAAGTTTAAATAAATAATAAATTAATAAAATAGGTTGGCTATTTGACCTGGTTGTTGATGTCGCCTAAATACAGCATAAAATATTATAATGAAAAGACTAGGTTAGGTACTTCGTAAATAAATTTATTTAACATTTATTAACAGATTTTATAAACTGTATTACTATATTTTCTAATAAAAATTATCAAATTTAACTTGTTCTTAAACTTTTATAAACCTTAAAGTAATTGGCAACGCGCAGCTTGAGAGCTTGACCAGATCACACGTGTAAGTCATGCTTAACAGGCAGATCTAGTTAGGCATTTTCTCGGACTACACTCTAAAAGATGCATGGAAAGCATAATCATAATCGAGCAACATGATTAATGTTTTAATCGACGAACTTTAAAAGAAAATAAAGATTCTTTTAGGGTTTCATCTCAAAATTTAAGATAATGGACAAAAAGAGGGGCAATTTAGAAAATCATTGAATGTGGTTGTTTTTCTTTGAAAATGATACTTCTTTCGAAGCATTCTCAAGATGCATCCAGAGCTCATTGTTTATTCCCAGCTCATACAGTAGGTATTTATTTGTTTTCAAGTCGGACTGCATCCGCCAGCTGAAGAACTAGCTTAACTTTTTCTAGTATGCGATTGCGGTTCGACTTGGAAACAACATAATGCTGAGGTCGCCAAACAGCTCAGAGATCGTTTTATGATAAAATTAAATGACCATCGCACATCCGCACCAAGAAAAAAAATTATCAAACAATTGAATAACGCAATTAACATGCGAATTTTTGTTCTTTGTTGATGACCCCTGCCTTACTTATAGTCTCTCATTTAAACCAGTTGAAGATTTACAAGCTTCTTATACAGATGAAATCACAGTTCGCATAATTTTCGTACATAATATTATTTATCTAAGTACCTACTATAAAAATAAACTCGCATACACATTCGCAGCTTGCTAAAAATACGACATCAGAATGTTGGGTTACCACTAACTGATACATTTTGTCATATAATACAATCGTCTGTTGTACATGCAACCTATTGCTAATTCTTTGTGTAGGTACTTCATCAATAATTTAAGATTAGGGTCATCAAATAAACAGATACAGTAGGCAGCAATTAGATAGCGACATCCAAAGCTATCAACTAGTTAGATACAGCCAAAGTGGTCAAAAGTATCAATACACCCGCGACACTTGACAGTCTCAGATTGCTGACAGTCATTTCATTCGTCAAAAGTAACGGAACGTTCTGGTCACTAATATCTCTACTCTATCTACACGATGAATGGTTAGTATGTCACTAAACAACCAGCTAGACGAAGTTGGACCTCAGTTATCAAGTACGCCATCTAGCGGATTTTTCACACGCGATAGTCCCCATTATATCGGCTCTACCAGAGCCACTTATATGACGATAGCCTAATCACCATATTATGTAACTAAACAACATCCTTGCCATATACTTCGATACTATGCAATATAACACCCTATGCAATTAGCACAAACCTCAAAATAAATTACTAGCGGGGAAGGAACAACGATGACAGTTATCTAATATTAGGAGTACCTATCTCATTCTTTCTTCAAAAACTTTGTATACAACTATCTTCCTCATTTCGTGCGTGACGTCATTGCCATATCTATTATGCTTAATTATTAGACATTGACGCTTTGCTTGTCACTTTAATTATCGCGGCTAGCATGTTTCCGTGTTGCCAAATACGACAACACGGTGTATTGCTATTTATTCAGACTTGAATCTTTTGACCACTTTGGCGGTGTCAAAGTTATTGGCCACTTATGAAGTATCTAACTATTTGGCAATCTTGGATGTCGCTATCTAATTGCTGCCGACTGTACCTGTAGAATTGAGCAGTTGATCTAAGGCTATAAACACATTTAGACACATTTAGATATAATGTTATTCAGTATTTTTAACGTCATATCACCAACGAAACATGTTTTAAATACTACTAAACTTAACATTGAGTATTAATAAAACTTGGTTAAATTTAAAGTCTAAGCGACGGCATGAGGGTCCCATGCATATTTAATTTTCTTTTCTCCCAAAGCATCAAGCGCTTTCATTTCATCATCTGTCAACTTAAAATTTAGCGTTATATTTTCCTTAATACGATTGGGGTCTGTTGATTTTGGAATTATAGCTACGTCTTGCTGTAAACCCCACACCAGGAGCACTTGAGCGCAAGTGGCTTTGTGTTTGTCTGCGATTTTTTTGACAACTGGTTCCTCTAGCAAAGCGTGGCTAGAACTTGATCCACCAAGGGAGCAGTATGCTTGAAGTACAATATCACTTTCTTTACAGAACTTCAGCAAGTCGTTTTCATGATAGTAGGGATGCCATTCCACCTAAAAATATCTTAAATTAGTGATTTATTCTTTAACTAGGCAATTAAACTTATTACCTACTTACTCATTATTTTACATACCTGGTTTACAGCAGGTACTACTCCGTGATTGGACAGCATGAGCTCTTGCAGGTGTTTTGTTGTGAAATTTGATACACCTATACTGTTAACCAAGCCTTCATCATATAATTCTGTCAACCCCTCCCAGGTCATGTCACGAAGTTTAACGTTGCGTGGGCTATTCGCTGGCACCTTAGAGCTGCCAGGGAAGTGAATCAAATATAAATCCACGTAATCTAAGCCTAGATTCTCCAGAGATTTTCTATACGCTACTGATGTAGCGTCTCTCCCACCATGATCTGAGGGAGCTAAAAAATACATAAACATAATTAAATACTGATCTCTGAATAGGAGTAGGACAATAACACAATGAAATTCTAAATTTGATTTCTTAAACTTACAGAGTTTAGTTGTTATGAATATGTCCTCTCTTTCTAGGCCATATTTAGGTAGCAATGTATTAAGTGCTGACTTAATATGAGTTTCATTCCCATAAACAGCTGCTGTGTCTAAAAACAATAAAATAACATAAACATTAGCCAGTCTAAACTGCAGGAGGGTCGCACATGAGAATGCAATGGAAATAAACGGAGAAAGCAAATGCCAGTAGGTACACAGTGTTAAAAGACATACTATAACAAGTGGTCAGGCATACATCTAATAATGTGATATTATTAATATTAAGATGCACTTACCAATCATTCTGTAACCAGCAGCTAGAGCAGTAATCAATTGTTTTCATAATGGTGTCACCACTGCGTATCCTGTATGTTCCTACTAAAACAAGAATTAAATATTTCAAACATCATTTCATATAACTTATATGAAGTCATGGAACAACTATTGTTCAAGTTGCTACACATTCTTTAAAATGGTTAGGTATGAACAAACTTTTTAAAGTTTTTTATTATTAACCTATTTTTAGAAATAAAATAATACATTATGAAATAGAGGATAGGCACAACGTAAGGAAAAACCGAAGTATATTTTATTAAAGTAATAATTATAGGTACCTACTTAAAATAAAATTGCATCTTAAATTATAAAAACAAAAACAAAATGGTACTTAAGATACTTACAACCAACTGATGGCATCTGAATTCCA
The DNA here is from genome assembly GCA_014851415.1 of Cnaphalocrocis medinalis. Taxonomy (NCBI): domain Eukaryota; kingdom Metazoa; phylum Arthropoda; class Insecta; order Lepidoptera; family Crambidae; genus Cnaphalocrocis; species Cnaphalocrocis medinalis. The sequence goes on along the minus strand of CM026273.1, from coordinate 8,557,974 downwards.
TTGTTCAGGGTAAACTTTGCCGGGAAAATTGGTTCCTCGGGATTCATGTTTCTTCGGGACTTTAATTTTTTCTGCTTACGCTGATACCCAGCCAACCTGGCACCAAAATAACACTCTTTTAAAGCCGAAAACCAACAGTTGGTTCCCACCAACTGTTTGTCTTAGACACTATCTATCTGATCGCACTACAGATAAACAAGGGTTCCAGAAGTGCCTAACAATTTCACAACCACACGTCCTGCCTTCTCGAAGTCGTATTAAGAACTAAAACAAATTCATTTTCGGGCACACGGACGAAGGACGCGCGCATGGCCAAAATCTATATAAACTTTATAGGAAGTAGGTAGGTACGACGTACGTAGTTAGTACTTTTACTTACCTAGGAGGTATCTAGGATAGCTAAAAGCCAGTTCAGGTCAGTCAGTACTGCCAGTGTTGCCGTTCTTCAAACTTGATGTGTCAAACAAAATGTATGGTTCTGTCAAATTGTTAGTGATGGGATGACTATAAATGAATCAATCGATTCTTTCAATTATCTCGAGAGTTGACCGGGGGCACCTGAGGCCTACAACGAAACTGTTCCATATCCTACAGCGCATGTGGAATGAGCGTATACATAATGTGTCTTAATAAAGTCTTGAAATAAATTGATAGGGCCACTGCCGCTTAATATTATAGCTGGCGCTGTGATATCTTATCTCTCCTCCCTTGCCTAAATCATGTCGCAACAAACACCGCAGTATATAACACACCAGAGTTTACTCAGTAAACGCCGTACTTTACAGGGCGGAGGCAAATCCTTTTCAGGCCTGAGAGGGACACATATTTCGAGCCATCTATACGGGGAGCCAAATTAATACATACTGAAGGAAAGAAGGAAGAAATAAATCCGTCGGGGCTAAACCATCCTAGGGAGGTCTTGTTAGCACAATATCTGTGACCAAGTACATATATGATAAACTTAGAACTAGTATGATTTAAAAATAAATAAAAACAATAAGTATCTAACTCACAGGCGGGTAGGGTATGGGTAGGATCCGCGCTAGCGTAAATGAGCAACGTTTTTGCAAAATGCTTAAATATGTAGTGATTTTTATTTTTTCCAGATACGCTGATACCGCCGCCAACATCCCTTTAGTGTTTGTTTTAAGTACTGGTTCTGACCCTTTTGGAGCTTTCCAAAAATTTGCCACGGAAATGGGCATGCGGGAGCGTGTGCACTCAATTTCACTAGGACAGGGTCAAGGTCCTGTTGCTGAAAAAATGATCAATAATGCTAAACCAAAAGGAGACTGGGTTTTCTTACAAGTAAAAAACCTTTTATTGGAAATACGATTAAATAAAACTACTTACGTTTAACGTTAAAAACGATTTCCAATTTAAATTATTTCAGAATTGTCATTTAGCCGCCTCATGGATGCTTAATCTGGAGTTGTTAGTGGCTAATCTATCCAGTGATCAAGGCATGCCCCATCCAGATTTTCGGCTGTATTGTAGTTCGATGCCCACACCTAAGTTTCCTGTATCTGTGCTGCAAAATTCTGTTAAAGTAACAAATGAGCCGCCAAAGGGTCTGAAAGCTAATGTGAAAAGAGCTCTTATAGAAATGGAAGAAGATTTCTTTGAAAATCATGGTAATGCCTACTTACCTCATATATTTTTTGACAAGTTTCTACAATGTATAATTTATTATATGTAGAACCTGTTCTTACGTGTAGGTACTTATCTAAAAGGTATTTATTAAATTATTTATTTATTTTAGTTTTGGGACAAGATTGGAGGAACTATGCTATTTGGAATTTGTATGTTCCATGCAATAATACAAGAACGAAAAAAGTTTGGCCCTCTAGGGTGGAATATAACATATGAATTTAATAATAGTGATCGAGAATGTGCCATGCTCAATTTACAAATGTTTTGTGAAGATGGACATATTCCTTGGGATGCATTAGAATATATAACCAGTAAGTTAATTCGATGTGTTCTAGATTTAATACCATCTACCAACTCATTAGGTAAATGTGTCTCAATAAAATAATACTATTACTTCAGGTTCGATTACGTATGGTGGTCGAGTGACCGATATGTGGGATCAAAGATGCCTAACAACTATTTTGAAATTATTCTTTTCACCACCTACATTAGAAGAAGGATATGCCTACTCACGTTCAGGCACTTACTATTGTCCGCGGGCAGATAAACTAGAAGCAGTCAGAGAATACATTGAAACTCTACCTGTTATTGAACATCCAGAAGTATTTGGCATGCATGAAAATGCAAACATCGCCTTTGAGGTGAGAAAAAATCTTTATAAATTAAGACTTTGACTAGTCAAAATGTTTGTATGGTATAAATATGTAGGTATGTATACAATGATTGCTAATATAAACTCCTTATTTTAACAGAATAAAGAAACAAACACTTTAATTCAGACAATAGTAGATGTTCAACCCCGCTCTGGAGGAGGGGGAGGGGGCGATACACCGGATCAAATAGTATGGCGAATTTGCGACCAAACTCGAGCGTCTGTACCCCATAAGATAGATAAATCACAAATGAATCCTGAGCTCATGATACCTGATGACGCGGGTCAGCTTCAGTCGCTTACCACTGTATTGTTACATGAGACTGATAGATTTAATACATTGCTTGCATTAATACATTCGTCCCTTAATGAACTCCAGAAAGCTATTAAGGTGTGTATTATTTACTTTGTGCTTAATATTAGTGTACCTACTCCCTGGGAATATGTAGCTATCCCTACTCATAAATTATCTAGGAACTCTTTAAGTATAGGCATAATTATCAGTAAATGGAGTGATAGGATTTCTACCATTACCACCACCTAAGCACCCTATTTACAGCAAATAAATTATAGTTTTGTATTTGCATTAAATTGTAAAGAAAAAAAAACGTAATACTTACTCGTAATAAATATTCATAAGTAAGTAATTGTAATTCGTTTGTTACTCAAATGCATCAAGTATGCACTTTAGCTACTTACTCTACTTAGTACGGACGGGTTCAGATCAATGGATGAGATGTGGTCTGAATTTATATTAAAAAAAATCTATTTCATGTTTCAGGGTATCGTGGTTATGTCAGAAGCTTTTGAAGAGGTATTTGTAGCGTTTATGAACAATAAAGTTCCAGCTATGTGGCATAAGAAAGGATATAATTCACTGAAATCTCTCGGGAGTTGGATACATGATCTCACTTTAAGGGTCGACTTTATAGAAGTAAGCACTTATAATATCATTGATTCTCTAATGTTCTGTCTAGTAAAGTAAAACTTGTGTTAAGTGATTTACTTCTTATTTCATATTATTATTGAATCTTTTGCAGAAATGGATCATTGATGGGAAACAGCCAAGTAGCTGGGTGTCTGGATTATTTTTTCCACAAGGTTTATTGACAGGTTCATTGCAATCGTATGCGCGTCGATATAAAGTGCCAATAGACGCACTTTTGTTTGATTTTCATCCAATACCATTTTTTCTATCTCAAGAAGACATTTACAAAGAAAATAAGAAGAAGAACAAGGTATAAAAAAAACATGTTTATTCGAATAATTTGTTTTTATCAGTTGATATTTAAATCGATAGTTTTTAAATTTGTCGAAACATCACTAGCACTCGCAACGCGCGGGTCGCGCGGGAATTTCCAACTTTCAAAAAGAGCAGTGAGTGAGTCATTTAATAAATAGTAACTTGAGGAAAAAAACATAGGTATTGTTGTAGTAAAATGATAATGTGTGGATGCGTCTAAGTTAAATCGAGATTTAGAATAAGTTAGGGTAAATTGACGTCTAATCAAGTTTAGCTCAAGTGAAAGTTATCACACGTTTTAACCTAGTTAAAAAAGAATAGATGTAAGCCTTATCAATATTTAACGCAGGAGGAAGGAGCTCCTACAGTGTATGGTAGCCTGCTCCTGCCTGAAGATGGCGTCAACATCCACGGGCTGTTTATCGACGCAGGCCGCTGGGATATGCAGCAGAACTGTCTCGTAGACGCGTTACCAGGCAAGTAACAATGTTTCAACAGCGTTTTTCGAATTTTATTTTTTTCAATCTGCCTACCTTAAAGCTGGTAGCTGCAGGCGGAATTCTCGAGTGTTACTACCACTGCTGGGGCCCCCTAAGTGGCGATCGGGGTGACAGCTCTACTCTACTCTTCGAGTGTTCAATTTAGTGTCGACTTAGTATGTTATTTCATAATTTCCATAAAAAAGGGAAATTACATAATTTCCCTTTTTTTAGAAAACAGTAAACAGAAGGTATTTTGCGTCCGGCACTTTCCGGGCCGTGATCCTCCAATTTTTTTAGGGTTCCGTAGCCAAAATGGCAAAAACGGAACCCTTATAGTTTCGTCATGTCCGTCTGTCCGTCTGTCACAGCCGATTTACTCGGAAACTATAAGTACTACAGTGATGAAATTTGATGGGAATATGTGTTGTATGAACCGCTACAAAAATATGACACTAAATAGTAAAAAAAAGAATTGGGGGTGGGGCCCCCCATACATGTAACTGAGGGATGAAATTTTTTTTTTCAATGTACATACCCGTGTGGGGTATCAATGGAAAGGTCTTTTAAAATGATATAAAGTTTTCTAAAAAACATTTTTCTTAAAGTGAACGGTTTTTGAGATATCAGCTCTCAAAGTCGTAAAAAGTATGTCCCCCCCCCTCTATTTTTATAACTACGGGGTATAAAATTCTAAAAAAAATAGAGGTGATGCATGCTAATTAACTCTTTCAACGATTTTTGGTTTGATCAAAGTATCTCTTATAGTTTTTGAGATAGGTTGATTTAACTGTAATTTTGGTTAAGTTATTGTGCTTACACTGAAAACGATGGCTGAACCTTATAAGATAGATCAAAAAATATACTACAGTATTGTACACCTTTAAAAATCTTATATTTGCTGCTACGGAACCCTTTGTGCGCGAGCCCGACTCTCACTTGGCCGGTTTTTTTTATCGTAGTATCACATCTTCAAGTTCGCCACCGCAGTGGCGATTGGGAATTTTTAATTCCCATTTGCCCCCTTCAAGTTTGCTACCTTCGTAGTAATAGTAAAGGAAGTCATTTTAGGTAGGTATCAATAGAAATTATTTACATGAAACCTCACTGGATATCATGAGCAATAAAATAATACTTAAGTTTTAAGTATTTTTAAGGCCACGATGTTTTTCATTAATAATTTCTATTTATACCTACCTAAAATGACTTCGTTTACTATAAATACGAAGGCGGCAAACTTGAAGGGGACAAATGGGAATTAAAAATTCCCAATCGCCACCGCGGTGGCGAACTTGAAGGGGGCGGTTGGTTACAAAGGAGGGCCACGAGTCTGTCACTGCAATAAATAGTGTAATGTTAATCAGGACAAATGAACCCGCCGCTCCCGGTGGTGTGGTTCCAGCCGGTGCTGGAGCTGCCGAAGCCCGACCCGCGGTACGAAGCGCCGATGTACAAGACGTCGGAGCGCGCGGGCACGCTCTCCACCACCGGCCACAGCACGAACTTCGTGCTTCCCGTGCTGCTGCCCGCCAACGAGCCCTCGCCCTTCTGGATCATCCGGGCCACCGCCCTCCTCACACAGATCACTGACTAGATCGTTATGGAAGAGATTAGTATATAACAAGATTTTGTATGGAAGATATTTTTTATACAATACGGCACTGGGATTAGTGCTGGTATAAAAAGACTCCATATACTGACAGATTCACAAATTAACCCAATGTATCCTGTAGAGTTGACTGGATATTTAAAGTTGAATGAAGAGAACTTGTATGAAAATAGCGTGGTGGCCTTGTTTTTTGGTCGACCACTTTAATTATGTAGTTAAGAAAGAGATCTAGCTTTGGTCTAACTAGCACCACCAATCGATTTTTATCAATTGTGATTAATTGTATTGTTAGAAGTGCTCAACGATTATCACGAAATGACTACATTCTATTTAGAATAGGATAATGCTGTTATCGAGTACAATATGAAGAGGTTTTTCCTAATACATACATACTTCAAATTCATCACAATTACTAAAAATCTAAAATGTCGGCGCTACTGGACAGAGCAAGCCGCCTTAAGTAATCATGGTTTACTTTTCAAATACAAGATAATTTCTAAATATTTTTTCATTTTAGTTATCTTTATTTTATTATAATTTTAGGAAGACCTAGTTTTCCATTTCGATTTAGTGTAATTTTGGAAATGTCAGCTTTTTACTAATAAAAATTTTGCGGTTGATCTGAATGATTTCTCAGTGGATATTACGCTTTGATGCTATAATTCATAGATTCGAATAAGTAATTCGAAGACCAACATTCCATCATCATTCCTCCTTGTATAAAGTTAGACACAAGGGGATGTTTGCACTTGTTTTGCAACATGGAAAAACAGTCTTAGGGTAGAGTTCACCGTCTTTTCAAACCATTAAATTATAATGGTTGGTAAAGGTCGGTGAACTTACCCTTAGTTACCACGCAGTATGAAAATAAGATCAACAAGGCCTATAGTCTATTTCAATTATGATGTCCCTTTGGAAAGATGTCAAAAGTTCAGTACTAAGGAAGTACTCTTAGAAATCGATATTCAGCGGCATCGATTATCGATTTGTAACCAATTTTAAACAAAGTAACTTTCAACAACTAAGGTTTTTTAGAGATTGTCGAAAGAACACTTTTAGACTTTATTTGGCATTACAAACAAAACAATAAACGACACTCAACAACAAAACAACAAACTAACTTAAGAAAAACACGTACGTCTTATTGTATAATCCGCGGCATCTAACAATAGCGATGACCGTTAGTTTGCGCACTTGTAGAACAGATGAATTTCTACTAAAATTGGTTTCTGCGCACTCAAGGTCATCGCTATTGTTTCATGCTGCAGACTTAGTCGTAGGCTTTTCTGCACTCCCCTCGTAGTGATTGAAGTGACACTTAAAATGGCAGATGATGATTAATGAACACGATTTTTTTAAATCGGCAAATATAGAATTTTGTATCTCTGGAACATGCCGAATACTTGAGGTGCGTCACTATGTTCAAAAGTCAATCACAAACCATAGTACGTAACCGCAATCGCGCAAAAATAACTATAATTTTATTTTGAAGTTTACATTATTTTGAGCATTATATTCAAAAACAATATGTTAATTTTGCTTGTGAATCAATTGTAGGATGTTTTTGGATTATTGTATAATTTTCAAATGACGATTAACAACCAAATACAAAAAGGGACTTCATAATTGAATGTATTGAAACAGACTATAATTGTAGGGTATTTTTGTATAATTGTGTATTTTCCTAATGACGATTTACTACCAAGTACAAAAAGATATAATATTTGATTTGATCTATAGATCTCGCGCGTTACGTACACGTAACATGCAGAGTTACGTTCTTCGAAATGTCCAGAGGGACATCATAATTGAAACAGACTATAAGAAATGGGGACTATCGCGTGTGAAAAATCTGTTAGATGGCGTACTTGAGAACTGAGGGTCTAATTTGAAGTCGACGTTACGACCGAATCGGAGTTCCCCTCTCTTTCACACGCGCTGTACGCGCTTTTGTTTGAATGTGACAGGTATATTCTCATTCGTTACGGGACGTCTTCGTTATAAGCCACCTGAGGTCCAACTTCGACGTCGTTCGTTGTTTAGTGACAAATAACCAATCACAGTGTAGATAGATCTGTTCTCAAGTACGCCACCTGGCGGATTTTTTCACACGCGCTAGCCCCCATTAGATGATACATTATAATGAGCAAATTATTTTTTTCTTGTCGCCAGCGAGAATGTATGGGTATGACGCAAAAAATATGTATTTCATACAAACTTCTTAAAAGCCACCAACATCGCAGTGTATTGCTGTGCGTTTCGAGATTTGCTATTGTTTACCATCTCGCTTGCTGCACAAAAATATTTTTCTCATTTTAATTTAATACCTATTTGGACATAGCTAGCAGGGGTGACACCATAGATAAATCGCACAGCAAATTAACGTTTTTTGAAATGGCAGTGTTAAATAAAGGGTATAATATTAATACTAGTGATATTTATTGAAACTGATTTATTTATTTAAACTGGTTAAAACTTCGTATTTCGAACATGACAGAAAACAAAAGTATGATAATTATGGATAACATGGAAAGAAATGTCGTTAAAGATTGGCGAGCCCTGTGTGGAGGCGCCGCGCCGCTGTCGCCCGGCTCGGGGCCGGGACCACTGGCCACTAAATTATATAAATTAAGTGTCATTATAAACAGCGTGCACCTAAATAATTACATTTATATCTCCACACAGACCTACATAACATTAAATTATTTATTATTATTACTTGTGAAAGTGAATGAATATCACAGTACTTAATTCTGTTAATTATACAGTTGGTGTCAAAATTTTGCAGTTTAAATTGTTAGCTTAACATTAAAAAGAAAAAAAATTAGAAAGACCTAGACCGGAGCTTGTTTACCTACCTAATGATTCGCTAATGTTACTTGTATAAACAAATACAGTTCCCTTGGCTTCTCTTTCGTGTTGCACTCTCAAATCAGAAAGCATGCAAATAATTGTGATCCATATTAATTAAGCTTATATGATTTTTTAATAAAATCAACTAATATAACTACATGAATTTGTGGTTACTATAATAATATTAATTATTAAAAATACCTGTTCTTTACAAAGTTAACGTTAAAATATTGATTGGTCAAAAATGAAGGTCAATGCAGTAACAAACGACCGGCCGCCAGCTCGGCCGCGGTATGATTGGCTAACATTCGCTAAGTAGTAACGGTTATGCAATGAATGGCTAATATAACAACTATATAAAAACAAATATCTAAGAAAGTATTATTTAATAATTTAAATCTTTACATAAACACATTACAAAACACTGTACCCTTACAACTGACCAATGAAAAGTATCACTATAAACCATCTCATGAACTCGCTGTAATATAAATAGGAAACGTTGTGAGGTGGCTACTGACGATGAGAACTGAGGGCCGCTGCTACGAGCGCGGGCGCAGGCGCGGCCGCGGCGCGCCCTGCCCGCTCTACTTAACCTACCTACATAAACGATAATTTTATTACCATATACACTCTCATTTATTTATAAGATTTAAATGAAACCAATTACGAAGCTAGTTCCCTTCATATGAAGTCGAACGTTGTCCGAGACGGTATACGGAATTCTAGTTACCAATCTTGGCGAATCTCACAAGAATGAATGCTTAAAATTTAACATCAAATCACACAACACAACAGTAATCATTCGATCTAAATTACATAGAAAAAGAACGGAATGAACAATGTTTAGCTTTGACGGGTGAAATAAGCCCTCTTAAGGGTGGGAAATGCAGCGCGCGGGCGCGGGGGACGCTCGGTGGGTGGGGGGCCGGCGGCTACCCCCCACCGCGACTCCTAGTCCTCCGACATGAACGAGTTCTGCGACTTGAGCTCCTCCAACCGCGAAATCTGCTGCCGCAGGTACATTATCCTTTTGGAAATATAAACACAACTGTAAATATATATCATGTATTTATTCACGTTATAATGAGTTAAAATAATATTGTTTAATTTTTGATGATAAGAAGAAAACGTCTCGAAGTTAAATTAATTTTACTAATGATCTTTTCAAAGTAATGCTTGTAAGGTAACCTCAAGAGTTATCTTCATCGATAAGCAAAGTGATAAATAAAAGAGGTCAGGCGATATATGCCTACGAGCAACATGAACACTTTCTAGAACAACAAATGTGCTGTAATACATATGATTACGTCATCATCGACATTTGGTCATTAGGATATGTTGTCACTACTTTATTGCTGTCGCAAAGCATAAATATGAAAACCACTCACTTTTGTTCCTGTAGGGTAGCTTGTATCTCCGTATGCCGCACCAGCGAGCGCGAACACTTGAGCTCAGCAGAGACCCTGGTGCACTGCAGACATCCCAACTGGTATGCCTCCTCAGTGAACTTATTGGCCTATGAACATAAAATCACTTTGATACATACCTAATCATGTAATGTACTGGCTGGATATGTTGCGAGTTCGGCAGTGACAAAAAAAAAGCAAAAGTGACTACAAATATTTCGAAAAACGAATTGATTCACTAGAGATGTATGAACAAAGGATGCGCCCTGGTATCCAAAGACTTTTTATCTTTTGGATCCTATGGGAACCTTTAATAATTTCGGCAGCATAGAAAAAAGTTTCCCGCGGTATACGGTGTGTAAGTCTAAGTCTATGGCGTTCTTGAAAATGTGAAAATAATACGTCTGTCAAAAAATATCTTGTCACGAAATTTTTCCCAAAACCGGGCGAACCTTTTATTTTTAATTTAGCCTAACTTTTTCCCTCCGCCTTTTCACTACACAGCGCCCGACCGCTCCAGTGGTCCAAATTATGCAATAGATAGTATACCTGTTTCTCAAGTATGTCTGCCGGCCACCCCGTGACGTGCGCAGTGAGGTCGGCGCGCACGTAGTTGACCAGCGAGGGCGTCATCATGGGCGGCGCGTGGTGCAGGGTGCCGCCCACCACAGACGAGTATGAGCCTAGGCACTCCACTGTAAACGTTCAACGCAAATATATAGCTCAAATAGCAGATGAAAACCGTTGGTAAGTTTTTAAAGGGTAGAGTGAAAGATGTGGACATACTTAAGATATTGACATTTCGAGTGTGTACATGACGTCCTGTAAGGCTGTTTGTTTGATATAGCTTGACAATCGAAGGAGCGGGTGTGTCTTGTTCCATATCGTAATACGCGTTAAACTCATTAAACGTTTTATAACTCTGAAGAACTGCTGGCAGTGACAGGACCAGAAAATCCTCTGCTAGAAATTTAATGGGCAGCAAGGAAGAGTGTGTTCAGCAGTGGACAGACCAGGCGTAGACTGAGTTTATGTTAAGTCGAAAGCGACAAACGAGCACGCAATACGCGCAGCAAACGAGCCTTCCGATACCATAAAAACATCTGAATCTGTATGAGAGTACGCCGTGACTTACTGAATAAGTACCTAAAACATGTAATCAGAAATGTGACTCACTCTTCCTAGGCAACGCAGTGTCCAAGTGCAGAGGGGGCGCGTGCGGGTCCGTGTTCTCCGAGTGCGTGGGCGTGGGCGGGCCGGCGTCGCGGTGCGGCGTGCCCGCGCCGCTGGCGCCTGCCTCCGGCGTGGCGCCGCCGTTGTTGGCCAGCGGCAGCGTCACCGGAGGCGGCGCTGCCACGATTCGCGGTAGTGCCGCCGCCAACAATGACCCGCTCTGAAATAAATTAATGCACACAACATCTCATACATTGACCTGACTCCGTACTAAGTAGCTTACGCACTTGTGTTACAGATATCAGACAACAGAGGATCACAAATATAATACTTAAATACATATATAACACCCAGACACTGAACAAACACAAGTGTTCATCACACGAATGTTTGTCCTGGGTGGGAATCGAACACACGACCTTTGACGTATCAGGCAGGGTCACTATCAAATGCGCCAAATCATGCATAAATCACACATCATAACTGCTTTAAGAGCGTCGCGATTTTTTTAGCTAATAGGATATTTTACGACTTCTTTTTATTTATTTATTGTAAAGTTTTTGAAGAACGTATCACAGCTCCTTTTTTATCTATCATAATTAGTTTCAAAGATATAGAGTTGCACAGTTCCCAATCAGAAAAGGAGAGCGATACTCTATTTATGATGTCACTAGGCTAGTGCTTCCTACAAACGCCATACAAAATTATGTTTACGAAAGAGAAAGATATTCTAAAATTTTTTGCTCTATAACTAACTTCCTGTACGCAAAATTTAAAAAAAAATCTTCTATAATTCGTACACTTTATACAGTAAATTATCAAGTCTAGGTATCGGATGTCGATATTTCAACGACAGTAAAATACCCTATTATGATGAATTTAATTATGTTTTAAGTCTTGAATGGGGTTGACATTTTTTATGCGGAGCCGAGCCTGGCAAACGTATTTTTCCGACCATTTTTTTCAAAAAGGCCGCAATGAATGATACCTTTAATAATCTTAGTAAAATTTAAAACCTTGTAGTTGTTGAGTTATGTATGACATGCTAAAGTTGTCTGTTGGAATAACTGACGCCCCTGGTGACTGGCGGAAGGGAAGTAAGGTTGGCTGTTACGGGTGTCCGTCAAATTATCATAGACCCATCGGAAAAGCAAGTTATCTACTGCGTGTAACCAGCGCTCAGCATTTTATCATGCAGCATTTTGATGGACACTAAAATGCGCATAATAACCCTACTTACTAACATTATTTCAGTATCCGAGTCTAACGTCCCTTAATATTTAAGCGCAAGATTATGCTCATGTTGTTGTTTCTGTCATAAATTTGACTAAGAAGGAAATTAGTATTATATTTTAACAGCATCAAATGGTAACTAGCGCTATTATTAGTATTCTGGGGTCAATTTTCTTTCTAGCTCAGCTTGTGGGTGGGCTGGCTTATGCCCTAGGAGTGAGAAATTTACGGAACAGTAATCTAGGCCTAGAGAAACAAAAACTAAATTTTATACGAGCATACGAGCGTACACGCGTGTTAAAAACGCGCTTCAAAAAATGTGACGCGCGTGTACGATCGTACTTCACGATCGCATTTCGGCGTGTTCTCGTGAACCGAGAAATGGCCAATTATCATGACGTTTCCTATACAACGTTTCTCACTTAACGTTTCACGCTTATACGAGCTTAGAAGTGCTTATAAAACTCTTAATCTGAAATACATTTTTTTTTTATCAAGATCATAAAATCTTGATCTAAGATAATATTTTTTTTACATTAAGATGATTAAAGCACGTTTCATGAATGTGGGACTTTGATGTTAGAAGTGCCCAACATTTGAAATAACATTTCAACTGACAACAAGTACTACATGTTTGCGAAACATGTACAATGTATGTACATTTCTATTAGAAAAGGAATAAGTAAGTTGTTTTTCGCCCTCATTTCACATTTTCGAATAAAACCTTTTTATACGCAAGCCTCCTGTATGAAAATTAAACGATAGGCGATTGACTAACGGTAACGGCCCATTTTATGAATCAGTGTGACACTTAGCATATGAATACTGGAATTATCTGCTTCACTATAAAATAGTTAAGTAGAAATTAGAGTTTTTTGCTTAATCAACATAATATGGCCAAAAATACATTTCACCAACGTTCATCCGTTTACTAACGCACTTCAGATAAAACATGATAATTCAGGTTTCAGGGGGATTCAACTGGGGGTAGGTCTCCCTACCCATCTCTCTCAATGGGCTCTCGCCCATACTCATGCCAATACAGAAGTGCAATATACTTACCGTTTGATTTGAATTATCAAGAACGACGACAGGCGGGACTGAATTATTATCAGAGTTATGTCGGACTGCGGAGTTGGCCTCTCTGGCGCCGTAGGAGTTCTCCGAGATCGGCGTACTCCGGTCCGGCGAAATATCCATATCCTGTAGTGACTGGCCATCTAAACATTGAACACATAATAATTACATAAAAAAACTTTTCATACCGCTCAACAACCGTACTAGCCCCATTTTAATATTCTATAGATCAGAAGAACTTAATCTTATGTTAGAAAAAAAACGTGGTAAATGTATGAAATTTGACATTTCTTGACAGTTATCTAGCTATTTTTCCCAAAATTTGTATTAATTCGTCAGATCATCCTTAACGCACTTCAAACTTAAAATAGGATAGAATTTTCTCTTTTATTTATAAATTAAATTAAATAATATATTTTAAACATTTTACGAGTGTCGAAAAAGCATTGTCTGTTTGTTTTTGACACTGTTTCTTTTGGTACTTCCATAGTCTAAATTCTACATGTCGCCCGAACCATTCTAGTCCAGGTAGTTAGACGCTCAAAACCAAAATAGAAAATTCAGTAGGTCCATGATTATTCCTTGAAAAACAATGGAATTTTCCCACCGATGGTTCAATGTGCGCTCGCTCTCTTGGCCTAGATTTATTGTTTTCATTAATGTTGTCTCTAACGTATTGAATAAATTTCAATATGTACTAAAATGTTACATTATTCTGACACATTTTCATTACAAGTGGCCCAATTTTTTTTCTTAGTCGAATGTAAGTCGTCATTTATTAGTAAATTATTAGTATCTCAATGGACAAGAAAGAACTCCTCAAACAGGAGGTTATAGATTCGAAACCGAGCATGCACCCCTGGATCTTTGCTAATCAATGCCAATGTACATATATTATTTACCATGAGCTCGCGGCGGTGAGGGAAAACATCGCGAGGAAACCTGCAGGTTTCGGTTAGTTTCTGAAACGTGTAACCATGATTCAGTTGGTCTAATTCAACTGTCGAAGGGTTTCAGTCGTTAAATATTTTTTAAATTGTTAAGTCAGTGTAAAGTTTACCTTTGCCGTCATGCGCAGGGGCCGAATGTTTTGGTCTTGTTCGGTCAAGCGCCTCATCGTCTCGACTGCTGTTATTCCAGTACCTCTCAGATGCACTATTTGTTCTTTTACTAGCCTTTTCTGATTCTCTTCTCCCTGACCTTGAACTTGACCTCTTATCTCGATCTGTAAAATGTTAAACATGATTAATGAGATACTTACACTAGACTTTTAGGTACCTACAAATAGATCGTTGTACTTCTCTGGCTACCCTGCCCTTCGGAGAACTTTGTTGACATAAGAAACTATACTCTGATTCCTCTTTAGTTATAGAATAATAATCAAAAAATTATTAGAATAATATAGTTCCCCGAAAATCGTAAAACACGATCATTTAGTCACATTATTTAAACGTTATGTACGTTCAGTGCAGAGGTACCTAGCTGAAAATCAATAGTTTTTGCCTAGTATGAGGCTTTTAGGTGTTACGACGTTAAATAACATTGGGGTACTCTTTACCCGAGAACTCTGGTAAAGAGTACCTACCGAAAGTACCTAATTCTGGTAAAAGTGTAAATAAAGAGTATGTATAAGAAAGCTTAAATTGTAAAAAGTTTTTGGACAGCAGGAGTGTGTGTCTTCTGTGATTACACTGAATAAATCTTTTTCTATTCTATTCTATTCTATTCTTCAAAATCCCAAATTTCTTACAGGTTAGGATTCACTTTGTGGTTTTGATGTTTGTGTCACTTTATCAGTTTCTTAAGTGGGCAATCACTGTATCGATTACGCTACTGTTTTTTATTGAATGGTTTTATTTAACTCGCCAAGCCATCATGTATTGAATGAGGGTACCACTCTCCTGGCCTACATACACCACATTGGTATATGTGTGGACAGTGGAAAGTTATGCAGAAGTAGTTAGTTACGCGTTACATTACAAAACGCCTTCTACTAAACGATTTAAGGGAAGCACCACCAAGCATGTAGTTGGGCGGACAATATGCATCTCGTTTATTTGCGTCTGCTGTCAGTCATACAAATTGCGCAGTTCTACATTGTCGACGTAGATGCCTACCTACATACAATCACCCGGCGAACGTAACTGCCGTTTGAATTCCTGAATCCTTTAACTATTCAATTAAAATACGACGATATACCGGCCATAAACCACTATATCATTTTTGAATAACTATCCATAGGTATGGGATTAACAAATGGGCTTTTTTCCCATACCCCGTTCCTGATGCAATGTCTGTCAGTATTGGCGGCGATAAGGTCGACCGCGCAGGGATCAGTATAAGTACCTTTGATCAGTACTCCATTCATTCAGAGACTAGGTATCTTGTACTGTGAATATAAGTTTAAGATTCACCGACACTCGTAATACTCCTTAAAGACGATACATTTTGTTCTTCCGGCTACTTTCAGTGTCTTCACGTGACAGGTGATCCCCACCCCAAAAATTTTCTAATTATGTTTACGTAATGTAATCTGAACTGGATCAGGTGGATCGTAGTAAATGGAATAAGTAAGCTGAGTTTACACACTATCTCTTTTCTTCATTAATATTTAAAAATGTACAAGGTTGATAATAATTTATTCATTGAATTTACAGATAGTGTAGGATCAATGAACAATAAAGATATGTTTTCAATTTGGGCGGCAGATCGCATCCACCGGCCTCGCAACACTCAGGCCATGATTGTTTTGAAAGAAAGAATAATCATTTATTTGACACATTAAAAAAAACAGTAATACACGGTAGTTTTGGCTATTTCCTGGCCGAATCTAGCGTGTTCGGCAAAGCATTTTGTAATCACAGCCGAGTGACTGAGAGACCTCTCTCTCGACGACCAAATGCTCGTCTTCCTTTCGTTTGTGAGAGCCTAGATGGCAAGAAGTACGGGGGTACCAGCGCGGGCGTTCAAGCACCACCCAAGCCTAAATTTTTACAAGTAAATTTTTAAACACAAATAAATCGTGATTAATAAGCTAGTCAGCGGACTACCTACGACACTGTGTAGGAGCGCCTACACAGTGCCGTAGGTATGCCAGTGGTGACCAGGCACAGGGCGTAGAAATGACCAGACCGCCCTACTGTACTATCGCATTTCTAAGCGATCTTGAAACAACGACAGCTCGCACCGGGCGCATAAAAGGCTAGTTACAGCACTGCCAGAATGAACAAGACTATCATAGTAGCAGGTCTGCCGCTTGGATAAGCTGGTTCACCACCTGGACAAATATGTCCTCCGCCTGATGGAGCAAGCCCTCCGTTAAGGTGCGAAATTTGTAGCAGCAACCATATATTAGGTTTAATATTGGCTGGACTGATAAAAAATGGCAGGGAAACTATGGATGCTAGTTCTTTGGAGATTAACTAGACGCGTAGCAGGCGAGGCCCTATGCGCCTATTTTTATCAGCATTACAAGGTTGGTACATTTGAATCCTTTTATTTGCTGAAAGAAATAGTTTCAACACTTTTCCAAACAGAGGGGCTTCGTGGTTACAGTACCTAAAAAAAAATATTTAAGCAAAATTGTAAATTGATTGCTAAAATGACAACACCGTCCAGCGTTATCCATAAATTACGTCACACATTAAGGGGGAGGGAAGGGGTCGGCGAAGTGTGACATTGTGTGACAAGGATGTGGGAGGAGGCCTTAAGGGGCTATATCGACGATACTAGTGCCGCCAACATATTTACACTAATTGTGGCGAAAATATGATATTTTTTAAGAAAGTAAAACATTACAAATTTGGATAAAAGTAAATAGGATTTTTCGAGATGCAATACAATGTTAATTATTGCTAAAAGTGGCCGTTTTTAGCAATATGTAATTAACATTATTGTTACTTGTCGCGTGTTAAAAATATTGTATTGCGTCTTGAAAAATTCAATTTACTTGCATCTAAGTCTGTAATGTTTTACTTTCTTAAAAAATATGATATTGTCGCCACAATCAGTGTAAATACGTTGGCGGCGCTTGTTTTTTCGATAGAGCACATCACATTTTTAATTAATATACTTCAATTGTTTCTTTTTTGGTAATTTTTTTGAAATGTTTGATGTTAATTTTGTTACAAAATAATAAATACAATTTATTGTAAGAATCATTTGAAATTAAGATTTATTTAATCTGCTTTCACTAATTAGGAATAAAAAAATATTTCAAAGTTGCTGTTTTCAATAAAATTTCAAAATATTTGATGTCACACTAGGGAGGAAGGTCTCACAAAATTTAAATGTAACTAACTGTGAAAAGGGGTAAAAAAATCATTAAAATTCAGGTGACGTTATTTATAGATGGCCCCTTACAAAAAACTGTAGCAAATGAGCAAAAAAAGTATCAATGTCTGTCTGTAATTATTACAGGCAGGCAAATTGATACTTTTTATTTTCGTGATAATAAGTATGACATTTATAAGGTGGAGTGTTTTTCTTAAGGCGACACCGTGACGATACTAGCGCCGCCGATTGATTTATATTAATTATGAGGATTATGAGATATATTTAAAAAACCCAGCTATGAGAACAAAAGGAATGCATTTTGTGAGATGCGTAAGAATATTTTTTACACGCGCCAAGTAACAATAATTTTCATAGTTGTAAAAAGTGGCCACTTTTAGCAATTATGAGAATTATTGTGATTTGTACGAAGAAATTATTACATAAGTGTGCTCCAAAATATTGTTAATACTTTCCTTTATGTTTCATAGCTGGATTTTTTAAAATATATCTCATATTCTTCACAATTAATATAAATCAATTGGAGCTCTTGTATCGTTGCGGCGTCGCCTTAAATAAGGGTATTTACCAGTAAAAATGCAAAACACTCTTACATTATGCCAAGGTTTGGTAGCCAGAGAAGTCGGACAAAACAAAACTAAACCTGCAAACTTGGGAATTCCAAGCAACTGATGGCCACCTTCTCTCAGGGAGGATATGGGTCACTTTGCTGGGATGTGTGTAGCCTGTGATTGTATAAATTTTGTAAGTAAAACAAAATTAACTTACTGCTTCTTGAAGAATATGTAGAATCTTTGGATGACATCCTCCTCGAGTCCCATTCTCTGGGTTTCTCCCACTGTGACACTTCACTGATACAGTTATAATAATACTTCTTTCCTGATGAACTAAGGTGTTCTGACCACTCACCAATCTGGTGAATGGTCAGAGGCATGTTTGCTGAAGATACACTTCTCTTGTCATATTTACTAACACTAAGCCTACTCTTTTTTTCCGAATCACTTCGTTCATGATTACTTCTACTTTCACTATCTTTGCTACGTTTCTCCTTCGGTGATCTGACACTATCTGAAATATTTAAAAACAATAAGTAAGTACAGATCCTACCATACTTATTAAACATTTTATTCTTATTCGCATAACAGCTTTGTTCCTAAATATATAATATAAATTAAGATGTATCCTAAATATGTAATAATAAGTTAATACATTCGCAATGCTAATTATGTATATATATAATGACAAAAACTTAATAACATAATGGCAATTTAACTTGTTTGTACAATTTTAATAATATTCATTAAAAAGTTGAAATTTAATAGTAGGTAGGTATCCTTTACACCAATGAATAATATAATTAGTTAAATAAATAATCAAAATTCCTGTTAAATATTTATCTTTATGCACATTAAAATAATTTTTTGCTAGTACATATGTGGCACAGCATACGAAAATTTAGACATAAAGATTGATTTTCACAGTAAGTCTGATTCATTTTCCCATTGCAGTGTCTTAAATTATATATATTTTATAAAATTAATAGTGAGTTCATTCTTGATCAACTAATTAATTCTAATGAACTGCTCAGGCAATAAATACACAACAAATCAGCTATACGGATACAGGTACACAAATCTACATTAAAAAGGAAAGTTTTAAAGTTAATAAACAAGTGAAGAAATTTACTAAAGACAAAATATTTTAGCCACCAAAACCTTTACTTTAAACTCTGATGTTATTTGCTAAAAATCCTCTGAATGTTAATTTTAAAAAATAACTAAGCTTGTTAAACATAATGATCATTATATTTTATATCTGATTTCTTAGAAATAGACAAGTAATTCTTTTTAAATACATTTTCTGTATAAATACATTGGCAGTCATTAATGTTTACATGGTAATTATTACATGGCTAAACATTGGTGGCCACTATTCATTAGATATGTATATATGTCGGCATTCAATTGGTTAATATGCAAATGTAATGTCAGAAATTGTACACAAATTACATAGAATATTATGTTCCTTGATTAAAATATTGCAAGCTGTAATCTTATATTAAATAGAATCTAAGGTTGCCATATTGACTTTGTTTATAATTTAAGCAACATGGGTGTTACACATTTTATATGTTCATTATGTATTTAAATACAAATTAAATACAAACAGCAGGATGTTCTTACCTGTGTACTTATTTCTAGAGGATTTGTAGTCTCTATCTCTCTCCTTTTCGGAACCTTTTTGCATGTATGCATTGCGGGATGTGGTATATCCTCTATCTTCTGTAACATGGCTGTAGTGGTGATGCCCGTGACTGGAGTGACTTGCATGTGTGCTGTGGCCATGTGATGAGACATTGCCATTGGGGGATCGGAGAGGTGTGTACTGACTGTCTGAAGAAGTGTATTCAGTTCTTCTTTCGCTCTTTGAATGGTACTTCTAAACAGAAAGTAATCAAATATATGTATATATATAGATAACATGAAGACAATAATTTAGCTTCTTTTGCAAAATAATTCATTACACATATATATGGTTATTGCTATTAATACTTTCTTGTGTTTAAACTATTTTGTAATACAAACAAAGTATTTGTATTTATTTCCACTATTGCTTACAAAAACACACTCATATAAAAGCAATATTTCATTATCGCAAGAGTGTACACATCCACCCATATAATTAGATTAGACTAAAAGTTAATTAGAAGCAAAAAGCTGTAACACAAAAAGGAATATTCAATGTTTGTAGATATGATGACATTAAAACAGGAAAATTCAGATAGGGACAGCTATTACGTAGAGAAGTAGGTACTTTGTTAAGTTTCGGCAAGTAAACTCCATCAGGAATATTGATGCGATCCATATTGAAACCTATAGTCTAAAAAAGTCATTTACCTGATACGGATGGGCCTGATGCTTCTCAAAGTACCTGAAAACAGACAAAAACGTTAATACCTTCAACCAATTTACAGCAAAACTCAATCGGCGACCGCCATCTACAGATTGCAAAGCCGAAGCATCTGAAACCATATCATACCCATCGCTTATTCGCTGAGGTTTCCTTGCATGCATTACCATCAATGCAAATGTACGATTTATTACGGCCTCAGTAATAAAATGCAAAATAAGATCACTGTCATTAAAACAGTTTTACAGGAGGCCGTGATATATCTTGATGGACGCCATGTCACATTCAAGACACTCAAGAGAGAGTCAATAGAGCTGTGAATGAGACAAAAAACCGTATCGACGAATAATCAACGACGACGACTGTCGATTAGAAACTTTTTGTCTATGGTTATTAGTGATGCGTGTTTGGCGATCTTTTACAAGATTATAGCTTAAGTAGAAATAAAATCGAAAAACAAATAGCAAGTCAATCAACCATTAACGGCAGATAAACAATTTTCTGTGATTTTATTAATGGGGGTTCGATTCTAAATAAATGGGCTTTGGAAATATCTTTTTTTTTGAGCCTAATGCCAGTCTATTGTAAACCAAAGATTTGTATCCGAACACCTCATGCTCTCTATTTAGTCTATGACCATGAAATGTCAAATTGACATTGTGTGCAGCAGAGCAGAAAGTTAACCTAAAATTTTATCCTTCATTGCTTTTGCCATTGTGAGTTGAAGAAAACCTGGTACAAAATTTTGAAGTTTTATCAAGTTCCCGCACTCCTAATTCGAAATGGCAAAACCAATTGATTTAGAACTCCGAAAGGCGTTTGTTGAGTTGCAAGTAAAGATGGTGGAGACGAGTAAGAAGATTCAAGTTATTGATTCCCAAATAAGTGTTCTAAAAAGAGTACTGCATCGTGTAGAAATTACTCAGCATGAGATCAGCACCCTACCTCCGGGCACAAAAACATACGAATCTATCGGCAGAATGTTTCTTTTGACTGATATGGACGAAGTCAAGAGTAATCTCAAAAATCGTGAGTCACAGTTGACTACACGTACTACTGAATTAGAAAATAACAAACAGTATTTAGAAAAAAATCTAAAAGAGAGTGAAGATAATATAAGAGAGATGGTACAACAGCGTAAGGAGCAAATTGAAGCAAAATCAAACTAATTATTATCTCTAGTATTTATAACTGATTGTATTCTTAAATAAAACTATTATTGTAGCTAAGTAACAACTTTACTAATTAATGACTTTCGATACTAAAAATACCTACTATGTAAAATGGTTTGTATCTAGTGAAGTGTAATATTTCTGTACCATCTTATTTTTCTTTTAACCTGGTTATAAATTAATAATTATTCTGTTTCTTTTTTGAAATAGTTAAAAACTATGTAATAAAAACTTTTTTAAATTACCTATACTTAAAGTAAAACTTTTATTTAACTCCTAGAAGTAGTTTACCTCAAGGTTGGCATCATGTTTTAGAATAGAATGTACCTTTCTATCCATCTATAAATAAATGACCAGTGGAAATGTGGAACGCACCCCACGGCCAATCTCTGCCAGGAGTGGTATTGTCCTCTGGATACAATAATCTATTGTGCTATAGTGTATGAAAAATCTGCTAGATGGCGTACTGTTAGATTGAGGTCCAACTTTTTTGTAGGTTAGTAGTAGTAGTAGGTAGGTTGTATAGTGACATTTTCACATCTCACATCAAAAATAACCAATCGTCGTGTAGATGGACCTCAGTTCCACAGTATGTCATCTAGCAGATTTTTCAAGTGATAGTCTTCATTGGCTTGTCAATCCCCAGTGTTTGTCTTGTAGGTATAAATCATTTAGACACATACAACACTTAGGTTTAAAGCAATTTTTGGTAAAATCATTGAATCAAATCGATTGTTATTTAGAGGTCATCCATAAATTACGTCACATGTTAAGGTAGAGGGTGGAGGTAAGCAAAGTGTGACAAGGGGGTGGGAGGGGTCCTTAGAGTGGTGACATCACATTTTTAATGAATATAGTTTAATTGCTTTTTTTGTTTGGTTAATGTCTTGAAATTATATTAATTTTGTCATAAAATAGTTAATACAATTGATTGTAAAAAATATGGAATAAAATTTTCTAGATGTAAAATTGCAAAATATTTGACGTCACTCTAGGTAGGGGGAACTCTCACTAACATACCCACTGTGATGTGATAAGGAGGGTATCAAAAATTCATAATATGGATGGCCCATTATTGATGAGTTCACAGAAAATATTATGTAGGTCAGAAATTTCATTTTAATTAATGAAATTGATCTTCATTCATTAAATTGGAACACAAATACTTATCAAAGTAGAAGAGATATAAAAATAGAAATTTATCCATACAAACACTATGAAAATAACAAATGACTTTGGTGTGTTTGTCCTCCTAGCTACGCCCGTGATTGTGGGCATCTAAGGATTTTCCGCCTTCGTCATCGTCGTAGGGCGGTCATAGCGGCTCGTGTCCCTTAGCTACGCCCATAGTTGTGGGTACACCCTCCCCCGCCAATCCCCTCTCCCTCTTATAGACTAAAAAAATTCAAGGTTGTGAGCATGCCCACAACGGTGGATCCGCCCATGCCATACAGTTGGTGCCAAAGAACCTACCTACTGTTCTAACCACTTTCGTCACTTACCTAAGATTTTACTTCTTTTTTTTTTATTATGTGATAAATAGCAGACCAGCAGGCGGATCACCTGATGGTAAGCAATTGCCGCCGCTCATGGACACTTGCAACACCAGTGGAGTTACAAGTGCGCTGCCAGCCTTTTATCCCTTTCCCCCCCAGGTGGGTTTTCGGTACCCTCACTCACTCGGAACACAGCACAGGGGCTGCTTCACGCCAGTTTTCTGCGAGGTAGTGGTAAGAAATGTCTAGTATTTATGACACTGTTAAACAGTGCGCGGGCGGCGCAGGGGTGCACCCACCCAGGTGGCATGAACCTAAAATGTACGCAGCTCGTGACTGGCTCGCGACCTCACATTCGCCACAGATTTTGATTCCCGGTCGGATCAATTTTGGTAATGAATGTCAAATTGTGCTCATAGCAGAGGTACGCACACACGATGCTCTAGTTTGATAAAAGCGTATGTGTGAAGTGTGCATTGTTTCTATATAACCCCTACCACTGAGCAAGTAACCCCTACGTCAGCTTTGCCTCCATAAGGTCAAATGACAGTGTTTGTTTGATTTTCTTAGCCACTTTAGGTCCATATAATTAGCTTAATAAACAAAAAAGAATACTTTTTTTACTATTTATAAAGAGGTTAATCTCATATTCCACGCCAGATCTTAAAGCTAAACCGAAAACACGAAATACTAGCGCGATACAATCAATGAACAGCGCCATCTATTGGTAGACAATGCAACTACCGATCCGAAACGAAGTGAGGGCGAGCCACTACGAGTGTATAAATTTGGAGGGCGTTTTTCAGCCAAAATAGACCGATAAGCCTTGCTCTCAGAACTCATGAAGTCACTATCTTAAGTCATGAATTTTACACTTCATAAAGTTATGAAGCTGGTTACTTTACTTTATGCACGAATGTTTTTACCACTCATGATTGTTGATTTGATGATGCTACAATTTTCATCTTAAACTACAATAAATTTGAGATATTTGATAGATTCTAGTAATCTCTCGAGTGGCTATACTCTAAAGAAACAAATTACAACTCAATACATTTATTTCGAAAATCTTTATTTTCATTTTCATTTTTACACAAGAAGAATTGTTTTTAATATTCCTTATAATATGAATTTCTTAGGACTACATTCATGAATTTTAATATTAAATCGAAATTAAATCTTACTTAACAAAATATACTTACTATAATAAATCGCTAATAAAACTTGATTCTAAACAAAATAATGAAATATTTACACAACAGTCTAAATTAAGTAGTATAACGTAAAATTTAAATGATTAATAACAAATAATTTCATGTGACCTTACAGTAAACGAATTATGTCAAGTAAATTAAAGCTAAAAGCTTACAAGCGTCGTTATTATCCTTTGTTACTCTTGTTACATCACCCTCAACACACTATCAAAACTAATATATCTATAAAATAATATATTTGTCTTTTATGCTTATAGACTCAACCAACATGTAGCATTTTTCTTGTTGATGGCTGTGTCTTCACGATTTAAAGAGTATTATGAGTTGAAGACACTGCCACGATGTATTAGCAACGATGCTGAAGTATTCAGACGTCCTATGGTACAGTCAGCAGCAGAAGTCACTATACACTGCATGTGTGTAAGAGAAGTTAACGTCAAAGTTTAAAAAAATGCTGGCTGGCATGATAGTATTTACGAATAAGCGCCCAATCACTGAGTTACAAATATCTTAACAGTCGATTTCATTAATTTCTCAAATTACAACAAATCATTGTTAGCGTACATAACTTATTTAACGTTAAATACAGATTCAGGTGTTATGATATTATATGGCGAACTGAACGCCGACGTGAAAATGAAACTTAGACGTCAATGTTTTTATGACGATCGAAGTGTAAGTTTTATTGGACAACTTTTCCGCTCAGATATATCTGCTGCTTACTGTAGGTGATCGAACATAGACGATAGTTATCCCAACTAAAGTATATTGCTACGCCTATAAAAACTGCTTAACAAGAGTAACAAAGGCTTATTAATTAATAAGATAATTAAATAATATTTAAGACAAGATATTATATTCATACATCGATATTGCAAACACTGCATCTACTTAAGAAATGTGTATTTGAGTATAATAAGCTAGCTATACTAAACAAAATATAGTAATTGTATTTTTTTATATCTGTGGAGGGCTCTATTTGAGCTATGTTATGTAATAACAACAAAATTATGCAAACTGAGTATCGCCATTTAGGGCTCATAATCTCACTTCTAACCGCTACACAGATGTCCTCACCTGAGGACTCCAGCCAGAGTGACTCATCTCAAATTATAAGCGTAATAAACTGGCTGTAGTTTTATTTTATAACTGAAAACTGTTCAGTTTTTATCTCTCTCAGGTTCTGTGAGGTAAACATGTTATTAGATAACATAGCAAATGTTTTGTTCGTCGTAAATACATTTTGATTAGAAATTAGATATTTTAAACATAGGACAGTCAAGTATTAGCAAAGACAAATGGAAGCAGTCTCTTATCATATTGTGATGTTAAGAACATAATAGCAAATAGATATAAAAGTTTTTTTAGCAAAGAGAAACTTGTCATGTAAATGATCAACTGTAAATAAGAAATATTCATAAAATATCTTCACAAATAGCTATGTCAATCTACAAACAATATAAATTACAATTTCCTATAACAATTGCCACATTTATAATATAATAAGGTTTCATGTAGTAAAGTTAAAACTTGAAAACTAACATTATAGCCACGAAGGTCGATTAATAGAGTCGTATGGTTGTCGAACGCCGAGGGATGCCGGGTATCCCGGTGGGTACAGGCCCATGATTTGTGCGCCGGTCTGGCGCAGGAGCTCCTCCTGGTGACGCTGCAGATACTGTTGGTACAGCGGCGAGGACGTGTCAGCGCCTACGAATGGGTAACCTGCTCGCACTTGCGAGTGTCCTATAAAAGGAAATGAGCCTGTGCTATGGCTTGAGTTTTGGTGAGCAGGTTTTACCAGTTTTTCAGCACTTGTTTCAGCATTGTTTCTTTGTTGATGGGCCACAGCAGCTGCCATATAATTAGCCGCCATTAACTGATTGGCAGTGCTATTTCGAAAATCTTCTATAGAAAATCCAGCGTTATCTCCATAGAGCCCTCCGCCGAGGCCCATATTAGGCGATGTTCCAAAGTTGAAAGCACTTCCAGGTATTATACTCGTTTTTACGGAAGATAAGACATCGGTGCAAGGAGACGGATGGTAGGTCTGGGCGCTTATATGAGATTTTGATTCAGATGTTCGCTTTCTTTTGGTCTTTGTTTTCATTTCCGGTTGTGAAGTGACACTACCAGACGCTTTGTAAATTGAGTTGTCTTTACTAATTGATATGGCAGGTTGAGAGTATATGTTTACTGATGTAGTAGGATGAACGTCTGAAGATATGCTTTGTTTAAACATTTGAGCCATTTGAAAAGTTTTATCATGGTATAATGAAGAACTGCTGCCAGCAAAACTTGATAAATATCTTTCTTCATTTGAATATCTATCCAACATTTGGGGAATTTTAGGCAAATTTCGTAGGCTCTCCAGTGGAATAGCGGAATGTGAACTATACGGCGTTTTAAATGGCAATGATCCAACTAGCGGGTGATTTTGCACAAGCTTTTCAGATTTTTGTGATTTGGCAAGAGTATCATTACTGCTTTTAGAAATCATATCGCTATCATTGCCTGATGTTATAGAGATGTGGTCATTTTTTAGCAGACCTCTGGGATTAGGTATTCTTAATTCTGCAGGGAGATTTTGTTGCAAGTCCTGTGTTCTTTGTAACGTTGACCTAGGCACTCCATAGTTGTTAAAAGATTGCTGTACGTTTTTGTTATAATTAATTGCATTTGAATTAGCAGCTTCTGCTTTAAGTTTTTCAGTATTGTTTGTACTGTAATTAGTTGCATAGTCTGTAGTCAACAAATCCTGTTTTCTCATTTGATTTGACATTTTCCAGTTACCATAATCCAAAGCTGCAGGTGATGGTGTTGTATTACATGCATATAACTTTTTATTAGCCAATTCTATATCATTTAACGAAAAATTACTTATAGGCTGCCCTCCTGCCATTACATCATATTGATTGTGATGTGCGTGGGGCACATTTTGATTGATGTTTATTTCGTTGTGAGCACGTTCTTGTGAATGTGCAGCTGGCGGAACATTATTTGCATTATGGGAGGTCTTCACATTAGCTTTTTGGTGCTGCTGATTATTCAACCCTAGATTGATTGCAATTGCTTCAACTTCATAACCTTTTTGTTGAGGTGTCAGAGATGATTTCATCATATTATTTTCTCTTGGTATGGTGTAATCAACTTCATGTGTTTCCCCACTATTTCTTCTGTCATGATCAGAATTCATGTATCCCATATTCACCATATCTATACCATCTTTTTTAGTTATACCAATTGGTTTACCAACATCCATTTTGGCATTATCTTTTTTATTGTCATGAATTGTCTCATTATTAAATGAGGTATCCCTGTTTTCCACATTATGTCGTTCCATGTAGTTAGCGGAACTTTGTTTTTCACGCAAACTGTTAATTTTAGCCATTTCCGATTTTTCACTCAAGGCTAAAGCAATATCATCGACTGATGGCGTGGGTACTGAGGACATGGAGTGCAGAGATTGGGCCATTTTCTGATAATCATTCTTGGCTTGTGGCATTCCAGTAGTTTCCTTAATTTCCGTTGTTTTCTTTGCAGTTGCCGGAATTTCTGGTTCGTTGTAAGTGCGTTTTTTGACCGGAAACAGAGAATTTTTAGGGTCTGGTAGTATCTGAGTTGCACTAGATTGTGGCGTCTGATTAGACGACACTGGTTGAGGTGAATGTTGTGGTTGGGAATAGTTTGATTGAGTTTGAGAATATGGCGAGTGTGCTGGTGAAAATGGTCCTGTGTACTGGTTTTGTTGAAATGTATCTGGGCCTAATGCAGTGTAGTCTTCATGAGCTCTGGCAGGTTTACTCATGCCAGATACTTTTGTTGTATCATAGTATGGTGGTGGATTTTGGCTGTATGTAGGCAGTGGGCTTTTGTTATGATCAACAAAATAATTTGGGGTAGTAGACCCCAAGACGCTGTTAGATGCGTAAACATGTTGTGAATATGGCGAGTATGGTGATTGCGGAGCCTCACGCGGACTGCAGCTTTTTTCAGGACTGCTTTTAATAGACGTTGTATCTTGGTAGAACCCAGCACGCACTGTACCATTGATAATTGGATATGTTATCTTTTGGAAAGTCATCAGTTCGAGGAGAAGCAGGCGATCGCAGCAATGGAGATGTGTGTGACATTTGGTGCCTGGGAGAATCAAGGTCTTGGCTGAAAGAAGACCTCTCAGAGACAGAACTTCCTGTGCTGGTCCGACGTTGCCTCGGAGTTACAGAAGCGTTAGGAAGCGGACTGTCGCCACCATCTGGATTTGGAGTATCCGGATCAGTTGGAGAGTCATATTTAGCTGTGTTTTTGGGACTTGCCGATTTGATTTCATTATTAGTACTTTCAGTGGGTTTATCTTCAAAGTCTGTATCATCTGGCTTTTTCTTTGTAACAGCAGATGAACCAGTATTTTTTGGTGCTCCAAATGCTTTAAACCAAGCACTGAGGTTCGGTGTAGCTTTTTCTTGACTTGGCTTCATTGTTGTTGGAAGATCAGTTTCAACCTCTGCATCTTTCTTGTTGGGTTGTGCAACCACAGGTTCCTCCTTCTTCTCCACAGCTTTATCTTCTTTTTTATCATCTGTTTTATCCGATTCCTGTTTATTTGACGCATTTTTCTGAACTTCACTATCGGTTTTAACTTCGTCATTAAAGTTGTGGTCATTGCCGAGAGTAAATTCAACAGTAGGTAAAACTGAACCTAAGCTCAACTTGGGGCTGGATTCTTCACCTTTACTGGTATCTCGAAGCTTGCTAACGGGACCAGAGGGTGTGACTTCTTCTGTTTTTTCAACATTTTTGTTGCTCATGTTTGTCAGTAAGTTGCCTTTACCCTTTCCAGGTTGCAATCTGTCGATGGTCCTTTGAATTTCTCTTCTTTTTAGCAATTTCGGCTCTCGTGATGATGGTCGTTTACGAGATGTTTCTTTTCGGACCTGAACAGATTTTTCACCTTGAGAAAACTCATCGTCTAAGCGACTGTTATCATGCTCTTCAGTTGAAATCGTTTGTGCAGGACTGTCACAAGGAGAGCTCACTGCAGAACTTTTAGGAGCATCATCAAGCCATTTGCTTATGTCTTTTACAGCTTGCTCTAAAGCCTCGGAAGCAGACTCATTTTTGGCTGTATTCTTTTTATGACCTTTTTTATTGCCAGACTTTCCCTTCTGGCTATGAATTTCCGAGACATCATCGTCAGAGATTTCTTCATCAGCATCTTTGCTTGCACTTTCAGGAACATTACTGGTTTCAGTGTTTTTATCAGCGCCACTATGACTTGGCGTAAATAAACTATTAAATAGGGATGTTTCTTTATACTTTTCATTTTTTGCTTTAAGCTTTTCAATAGTCTCTCTTAACTTTTGATTTTTCTCTTTTTCAGGTATATGCAGGTTTTGCTTATCAGCAGCTTTTTGTTTATAGTCAAACAATGAGTCCCAGGCATCTTTAGCAGCATGACGTCTCCTTAATTTTATTTTGTCATATTTATCATTGAAGAAATCAGTATCACTAGGCTGATTTTGTTCAGGTTGATTAAGCTCTGTAGGAGACGGTGAAGGTGTGTGTATGGAAGGCAGAGGGCTTGCGCTTCGGCTTCTATTGGAACTCTCCAGAGACTCTTGAGAAGGTGCTCGTTTCATCACTTCTTCAGGTTCCGCTTCATGGTGTTTACTCTTCTTTTTCTTTTGTTTAGATTTTTTGCCGTCTTTTTCCCTATTCTTTCCGTGTTTTTTGCTGTGTCTGCTCTTAGTAGACTCGCCATGTTCACGATGCGACTCCCTCCTGTGATTTTTGGAATGTTTTCCATGGCGGTGGTGGCCTTTACGTTTCTTTTTTCCTTTACCGTCTTTGCTTTTATGAGATTCTTTTGATTTTTTGTGTTCAACCTTAGGTTCTTCTTTTTCTTCCTCCTCAGGTTCAACTTTTTCATCTTGCGCTGCATCTGAAGTGCTGCTTTTTACTTCACCTGTGAAAAATAGAGAATTACGTTTTAGCATTAAAATACTTTATGAATATGAAGTTGTCACTTTCATCACATTCCAAATCTACCTGTATCTGAATGAGACTTCCGTTTTTTTTTCTTATGACGAGTTGGAGATTCACTTGGCTTCAATTTGTGTTTGCGAGAAGGTGTGGGCAGTTGATATTCAACAGCAATTTCTTCATCAGATGATGACAACCTGTGTATATACTTCTCGGTAAGACGATCAAAAGCTGCTTGTAAGTTATCCACCATCATTGTATATTCTGTAAAAATAACAAAAATGTGTAATTAATATGATAAGTAAGTAATCCTAGTATAATATGCGAATTCTTAAATTAAGAAGTAAACAAACCATTATCTTGCCCATTGTATAATCGGCAATTATTGACGATTAGTTTAAAATCAGCTTTAAACATTGAAAAGTCTGTGTAGTATCCAGTGTCAAGTCTTTGTTCCATTTTACGAAGATCCATAGGGCGTCTGATAACTGCATAATAGTTGGGAGCATATTCTTCTTCTACTGGGTCCATAAAAGGCCAGGCATCGTCATGAGCTGTCAGTTGCTCGAGAACTTTATACATATCAGTTTGGATGTCTTCTTCAGTTTGACTGAATCTAAAAAGATTTATCATAAATATTAGTTACCACAATTTTTTCCACTTTGGAAGTGTCTCTCGCGCAACAACTATTTAGTTTAGAAAAAAGTATGAAACCTCAATATTATTTTTAAAGACCTGTCCGCAGATACCCCACGTTTGGGTTGGATGAAAAAACTTTAAGTTAAGTTCTAGTATGGGAAGGCCCCAAATTTTTTTAATTTTTGTATAAGAGTTCTTAATGCGGTTCACAAAAAACATCTGTTTACCAAGTTTCAAAAATATACTGCTTATAGTACGGCAAAAAAGTGGATGTGCCGTACCGACGGACAGACAGGCAGACATAACGAATCTAAAAGAAATCTGTTTTTTGCCATTAAGACAACGAAACCCTAAAAATGGGAGTCCGAAACTAAGAACAGGCCACGCAGTAGGGATCAACTAGACTGCTATTGAAAAAAGATTGCATGACCATAGTTGTGAAGTCGTGACTGAAAAAGTTGATAGGACTTTGGCTCATAATACCATAACAAACCACAGAGCAAAATGTTAAGATTTTCTTACATCTGAGAAGTTTTGAGTTTTTTCCTTGTGCTATTAACTGGTTCGTCATTATCGGGTATCACGATCTGTCCAGTAGCTGATGCGAGGGAGTTATTAGTTTTTCTGCCAGTTTTGACCGGTGGCTCTGGAGGTGGTTCGCCTTTGTGAGTAGCAGCGGAGTTTTTTGACCGCTTATCTTGACTCTTAGACTGCTTTGTTACTTTTTGAGGCATCTCTTCTCTCTCACTTTCCGAATCTTCAGATGAATCCGATGACACCGACTTAGATCTGAAATAAACAGGATAATATGCAGGATAAGGTAAAACAGCCCAGTATGCTAAAAGTTGCCTAACGAGTTAAAGGACATTGGGTTGTCCCAAACGGATATGTCGTTGAGAGCAGTACTCCATATGCGGCCGGACTTGCGCCTTATAGAGCTGAAGGCGATGAGCCGGAGTGAAGTACCGTCTTGATCTATTTAGTACTCCAAGCTTCTTTGAGACTTATTTAGCCTTGCCCTCTAGATGGCCCCGGAATTGGACCTCGCTCAATATGTCGATACCAAGTATACCAATAGTGGCTGAGGCATTTAAGGGGGTGCTCTCAAAATTAGGAAATACGACCCATGGAATCTTTTTTGCGGTGAACGCACAAACTTGTGTTTTGCTGGGGTTGAATCGGACCAAGTTAAGTCTACCCCAATCTGAGATTTCGTACAAACATGCTTCAATCTCAAATACATGTTTGTTTCAGCTCTCGATGACGTTTTACCGAGAAATGTTGGCGCGGACGGTGTAAAACGCATCGCCCGTACTGTCATCCGCATAGCAATGAATATCGCGTATACGCAACATATCATTGATATGAAGAAGGAACAGCGTGGGCGATAGCACACAGCCTTGCGGGACTCCAGCATTTATGGACATAGTGTCGGAGCATTCACCGTCAACTAAGACCTTGATGCTTCTATGTTTCAAAAAGCTAGAGACCCATTCGCATAATTTCTCGGGAAGCCCATAGGAAGGAAGCTTCGCGAGAAGCGCCTTGTGCCAGACCCGATCAAAGGCCTTCGCAATGTCCAGACTAACCGCCAATGCCTCTGCCTTACTCTCAATCGCCTGTGCCCAACGGTGAGTCAGGAAAGTCAGCAAATCACCAGTTGACCAAACCTGGCGGAAGCCGTACTGTCGGTCGCTAAGCAACTCCTGACTCTCGAGATACCGAAGGAGCTGGCTGTTAATTATGTTTAATTACCCCGCGGTAAATCCCCCTTGAATCCTGCACCGCCACTTCCCTTCATCGCAAACTCTCTCTTTACTACTATTTCTTCTCTCTCTCTCTCTCTTGAGCTAATCAGGATGCTTTATTAACTTATTTCAATATACTCATCTAGATACAGCAAATACTTCTACAGATGGGATTATAAGCTGTAGTGATCAGGAATAGACAGGTACTATTAGGTGAAGCTGGACATTAAAAATAAACACACAATAGTACGTTTACGTACCCTTTTCGGGTGCCTAAAAAGTTTAAAAGGGTTTCCTCGATTTTATGTCAGATTTCATTGTTTGAACGTGATCTGATGATGATATTGGGATCAGTTGTGATATATACCTACCATTTCGAGTCTACAGCTTTCCTAAAGGCTGGAAAGGCATCAGGCATCAGCTATACCAGTTGATATCTTTCAAATGACCCGCTTTTGTATTATGATACACCTGTCATGCAGACAGACGAGCAGACGTATAATCTCATGGCAAGCGATTTTCCGCCACCCATAGACACCCGCATGCGGAGTGGAGGAGTTAAAATTGCGCTACCAACATTTTATTTTCCTTATTGGGTCTCCGGTACCCTCACTCGGCGAAACACAGCGCAGACAATCCAATGAGGTCCAGGCACCGTATAAATAAGATAGCTGACCCTGCATGGACTGGAAAAGGCCGAGGCTAAAAAGGAGAAAAAAAAAATGTAAATCACACAACGACATACCTTAGCAAGTTCCGCCGTTTAGCCCTGTTTTCCCGCGCGAGGTCAGGTGTCTCCTTCCTTTCTTCTTCTTCTTTACCGTCATGCGTACTCTGCTTTGTTGTCTCCTTTTGTTTGATCTTCTGCAGCACGCGGCTGGATGTTCGCCGCGGAGCTAGCTCAAGCAACCTTAAATCATTTAATAACGATGTTACTAAACTTTTTGAAATGTCATTTTTACAGGACATTGCATTCTTTATGTTAAAAATTTATTCGGCACTTCGCTTTGCTGTTTTGCTCGCATTGCTTTGTAGCTGTAGCAATAAAAGTAATCATATTAGGGTTTTAACATGTAGATGATGTTAAGAGAGTCTTTTACTACAACTACAAATAGTCCTGAGATCGAACAACAAGTGTCATGTGAAAACGACGATGTTACGTACAAAATAACCATTGCTAGAGAAATGAAATAAATAAATTCACACAACATCTCATACATGGATCTGACTCTATACTATTCAGCTTAAGCACTTGTGTTAAAGATATCAGACAACTGAAGGATCACAAATTAATATAATACTTTAATACATATAATATTACACCCAGACACTGAAACTAATACAAGCGTTCATCGCAGGGTGGGGATCAAGCCCACGGACTTTGTCAATAGAACTTCACGCCTACACAAAGCTATAATAAGCTCTTTTGTGAAAACCTTTATTGTTTATCACATGTAGAGCAAATATCGGTGGAAAAATCGACAGTAAATCCTCAAGGTTATTTGACTTAGCTTATTCTAAATAACAATCGCATATGACATAGTATTCATCAAAAGATTTATTGATAGATTAAATATGATATGATTTTAAATGTGAAGATGTTTGATGATGATGGTCCGCCAGCAGGAAGCGTTTTTATATTCGACCCTATGTGCTTGGTCATTATAAACGCGAAGGTTCGATTAAGATTACAAATCTGGGGGCACGGGAGTGCCCCCGCCAAGTCGAGCGGAAAAAACGGAACGGCCAACCATCCTTTTCTCGAATAAGTATTTACACCACCTCAGTGGTTCTTAGGGCAGTCGCGCACTGGCAAGTCGAGGCGGCGGTACATAGAAAAGAGGCGCAGGCGGCTATAATTACTTGACATTTGAAACGACGAAATAAATTGGCGGCGGTGTTATGGGCTCGGGCAAACTTGAACACCGCCGCTGCGCATGCGCCTCGATTCCAGCCCGCCTATAACTCGCTATGCCGCGACTATAATAGAGTATGAGTGAGCGCATGCCATTGATTTATGAAGAAACCTTAGTTATGCGCCGCTTTTTCGCCAGAGCGTCGTAACCTCCTAGATGTCTCATTTTAATTAGGCAAGTTAGTCTTTGTCATTAATATATTGTAAAGACTTGGATCCTGTCTTCTATGATTTTACAT
This sequence comes from Cnaphalocrocis medinalis, assembly GCA_014851415.1. Classification (NCBI taxonomy): domain Eukaryota; kingdom Metazoa; phylum Arthropoda; class Insecta; order Lepidoptera; family Crambidae; genus Cnaphalocrocis; species Cnaphalocrocis medinalis. Next base: position 8,522,985 of record CM026273.1, on the reverse strand, counting down.
TTCACGGTTGCCACAGTGTCAAATAATACAGTAAATTCGCATAAGCAAGATTAGCTTGAGCATATATACAGTAAAAAGAAAATGCATCAGTTGACGCCCATAAAATACCAACAACAGACTATGTAAGTAGTTTCTAGATAGGGGCAGACGAGCAGATGGATCACCTGATGGTAAGTGATTACCGCCGTCCTTGGATAGACACGAGGAGTCAAAAAAGTGCGCCGCCAGCTCCCTAAAAGGGAATACACTCTTTTCTTGAAGGCTTGCAGGTTTTTAGTTATATATTTTCTCAAATTAATGTATCAATATATGATTAATGGGATTTTTTTTCAAAAGATAGACATTAAAAAATAGTGTGAGCTTCTCTTGAGTGCTCATTCGATGACAGATCTTATAGAGCCGGCCCACACTACGCGTTTTAAACGCGCGTTAGGTCTCGGTGAGCGCTCATTCCATGACAGATCTTATAGGGATTTATTCTTATATGTGTAAGATTAATGCAGTCGAAATTTTATAAACAACAATTCACCCAATAGCACAATCAACAGCTAAGCGCATATACCAATATTTATCAAGTTTGCATCAGCAGTGAGTCTAAAAAAATATGAAGGTAAGTTAATTATAGTTTAATAGTGGGACATAATTATAAAACATTGAATGATTATTAGCCAGCCAATTTCTGCTAGATACAGATTTGATTGTCCAAGGTATTACTGATAATAACAATAAGGTTAGTCATTGTACTAATAAATTGAATAATTCTTGAAGCTGCTATATCTGCTGCTAAAAAGTAGTAAGTTGGATCTAGCTAGCAAGTGTCATGATATTAATAGTGATATTGATCATGAAGGGAACCAGATCTAAGTGATATAATCGCTAAGAGAGAAAGTCACACACAATTAGTTGTTAAAAATAAATACATAAATTGTGATAATCACTATTTCAATTCCCAGGTGTAATATAGGTATAAAATATGTAAAGCTTTAAAAAATTCAAATATATTAGTTGTTATACCAACTATATGAAAGCCTAAAAAATTATTAATTTCTCTTTGTAGATAAATCTTTTAACAAATTTGGTTAAATTATATTATAAATAAGATTGTATTTGTGATTATTATATATTATTATTTACCTTTTCCTCTGAAGTCGTTCTTTTTCTTGAAATAGCCTGGGAATTTCAGGCAGAAAGTTTTGAGAGAGAGATCGATACAACTCCTTCTCAACTTTGCTAGTAGCTTTACTGAATTTCTCTGTCAGGTGGGTCCAGTCTTCTTCAGTAAAGCATACGACTTGCCAGACGCGTTCTGTCTCATCATCATCAAGCCAATCATCCCCATAAAACCAACCTCGCTTCTTACTGTCTTTGCTCTTCTTTTTCTTGCTTTTTCCCTTCGGTTTCTTTATAATATCCTCTCTATATAATCTTGTGCCATAAAAATACCAATATGCAGAATCATTGTCATCCCAGCTATAAAAACATATTAATTAGACATAATAATGATAACAATACCTATGGAGATTATCATTAAGTATAAACTTACCCTAGTGGTTCAACTCGTAGGCTTTCAGCTTCAAGGTTCTTAAACAAATCAAAGACATCTTCTGCATCTAAACGGAAGTCACACAAAGCATATAAAATTTCTACTTTTGTGCGGAGAGGAAGGAACTGAAAATCTATATCAGTATTGAATGGGTTGTATCTTCCAGTTTCTTGACATTTTCTCCTGAAGAGACGCCTCAAATACATCTGCAATAAAAAATAATGAACTATGTATAACAAACAGTATTAAAATTTAAAACACCCAAGTTAAACCTATGTGGCATGTAAAGCTTTACCTGATAATTAAACGCCGAGATGTCATTGTTGCCTAAGCACCCGTTCAGTAGGCGCACAATCAACTCAGTCAGGAGAGAACTGGCAGACTCTTCTGTTCCATCTGTTAGAAGAGCTTCTTCCAATTCCTGCAATATTTGACTTATGAATGAGTCATACTTTACTTAGACATGCTCAAATTGGCTAAATCTGTTTAAAAGACGGCTAAAATACTTAAGAGTATCAATTACTTACTTCGATGTCAAAATCCAAGAGATTGAATGCAGTCCTGAAGAGGGAACAAAAATATGCAATAGACGGCACTTCCCACCATGATTGCAGGTCCAAAAACCGTGAGAAATTCATTCAGACATCACTTTCAGGGATCCTGAGATCGAGAAAACACCAAAATGATGTTCGTTCCACTGAAACCACCTAAAATACCATTAGAAGATTGAAACATAACCTAAAAAGGCGTACACTTAAACAGATTGATAATATAGCTTCATGAAATACTTGATTTCACATTACTACCTTATTATATTACTTTAAACACCAGAAACTGTATTTATTTTGTTATTGGGGCTAGAGATGCTAATATGCGTTGTGTTTCGGGACACAAACGCCATAACAGTTTACAAAAGTTGTACAATTAGAACGCTAGGAACGCTTACTAAGAATTATCTACTTTTACGAATCATAACAAATAAAAGATGGTTAGTAAATATTTACCACAAAATTTCTATAATTCAATTGCAGCTTGGTACTGCCTATAACACGATAACTTTAATAAAGAGAAGTGAAATGATCACAAATTGAGAGGAAGTTTGTACGTGAGGGCTACCAACTTTTTTATTTTATTTGTCTATTCCCATCCTCCTCCGCTCTTTTCATCGATCTTATCTATGGTAGCGCTTAGTGAGTGGGAAGGGTGTTTGCGTGGTTGCCTTTTATCGATTGTGCGATTGAAGCAGAAAGTTTTAAAACTTGTTTGAAATTATAATGGAATAAGTTTTTGTTTTAACGTGGTAATTAAATTTTAAGATTTTTTAAGTCTTCAAATAAATAAAATAAATATTTTATTTGTATCTAATTTTATCATATAAATTCTGTTGGAATATGTTTTAGAACGTATCAAAAGCTGATTGATGGATTTGATTTGATGTTTGCCATTTGCCAATCTTCCTTCCTACTCCTATAAAAAAACCGACTTAGAAAAAACTGTCTGTTTAACTCAGAAGAAGGAATTGTTTTATGTGTTAATATCATTCATTATGAAAATAAATATTAAGGTATGTACTATACGATTTTTATACAAATTACATCATTTTTATTAAACCTTTCCTTTCAATGTTTTCTTGAATAAACAATCAATAGAAGGTCATCCTCCTCCAAGGTGTTAATTTAATTTAATTAGTTTCTTGCCGAACCATGTAAATATTATATTGCTAACTATTATTCTAATTTGGACGATAATAAAGGTCATAATGTAAAGAAAACTCCACAAAATAGTATACTTAACTGGAGGTAAATTTTAGTCAAATGTATTCTATATTTTGGAGATTCTTCAATTCTAAGTTTATATTTGTTAATTTTAGGTAACAGCGCTACACTGATTATTATTTTACACATACCTGATAGATATGCCACGGGATATACTAAGTGATAGTCTTGCTGTCTTGAGGATTGTGGAGGTATAAAACTTATAATTTTGTTTGGAGTCACCATATTATAATTATCATTGTTAAAGTTATTTCGAACTAAACATATATTTCCAAAATATATTCTACAATAACCTTACTTGCATGTGTGTAGATTGCTAATTTTATAATGTTTATTACACAAGTAACATAATTAAACATTTTTTTTTCATACTAGTGCAAATTGATATACTTACTAACCATATTGTGTCGATTTTAAGTTTTATACAATATTTTGAGCTTGAAGTCATGCAATAACATAGGAACATTGCCTATGCTTTGAAGTTGCTGTAACATTTGAATATTGTGTAGAGCAATCAGGTTCTTTATAGGAATTTAATGCTTATTTAGTCCATCTAGCAGATTAAAATTTAGTCCATTCAAAACAGACATACCAGTTGCATTAATTTCAGCTAGATTTAGTTATAGGTAGTATATACATACCTACAATGCATTCTGTAGCTTTATGAATACTAAAATTTAGTCAACATTGCCTATTCATAATGTTACCTACATTGCTTATTTTATAAACCAATACTGGAAACTGTGAAATGGTAGAAAGTATTTTGTCAATATTCTCTTGTATTGTCATGTTGTGTTGTGTGTATTATAGTGAAAAAGATCTGTATATGAATGAAGACACAAAGTTATACAAGTTTTATTTGACAAAGACTCCTCGGAACTGTCAACTTTTGTGTTAAAATAATACAATATTAAATGTTTTCAGCTTTTACATAGCTTGCTTCTATCTTTTAGACACTTAAAATATAAATAAATGTAGTGTTATTTGTACGTAGTATTTATAGCACATAAATTATTTATGTATGTATATGTTTGTGTATGTAATATCTCTTGCTACTATGCTACTTTAGTCAGATTTTGCACTGCCTTACCCCTTTTCAATTCTCTATACCTTGACTTTAAGGATGTCTGTAATCACTATTAGCGATAAGACAACCTCAGTTGTACTAGCATATAACCATTTGACTTATATCTATCTATGTATATTGTAAGTAGTGTATGATAAGTTTGTTGCTTAAGAAGCTGCATTCTGTTCAGTGTAGTTCTACATATTAATTCAACAAAATTTTAATGTTTTTATATCTTTCAGCATGAGGATGAAGAAAATTGGCCTTTAGAAGACAAGCCATCATGTAAGCAAAACAGTAAAAAAATGGCTAATATTCCTATCAACAGCCAACAAAATTATCCTAAAGATGACTGTGCATGCTACTATAATTATGGGTAAGTATGTAGTAATACATAAAATATACCTAGTTAGCAAATATGTCTTCAATAATACATTTTATGAATTCCTGCACACTTTTTGGGGGTCCTTAGTCCACGAGAATCTCTTATAAGTTTGCCATGTCTGTCTGTCCTCATCCCAACCTCAGAGACTTAGGCCTAGAAATGCATGCAATCAATGATGTAGAATATTTATTTTATTTATAAGGGCGTGCAGGTGTTATCGTCTCTGGCGAGAGCTTAAGTTGTGGCGGTGTGGCTCTGCCACCTTTTGACACCATTATAAACATAAGTCCATAGAAGGTGATATCCATCATAAGCAACTACGGAAACCTACATTGCGCAAGGCCCCACACGCTCTGGATTTATTTTTATCTTATACTAGGTACCCTTCTACTGTAGTAATAGTGTTTGTTATTAATTTTCAGACTTGGCGAAGGGGGAACGAATCGGCAGAATGATCCCATATATCAGTACAAAACCAGCAGTTTACCTGCAGCATCTTCAATTAATCAATCATTGGGATGAAATAGTGTGTTCCGCTCTGAGACTACCCCCAGAGGATATTGCTAACCAGCTCACATTGTTGGATTTGGTGTCTTTCAAAGCCATTAGACCAGAAGAGTTGACTACTTGTGGATGGAACAAGTTAAACAAATTGACTGTTGCACCCAATGTTGTTGCGTTTACAAAGAGGTTTAACAGGGTAAGTATTTTACAGAACATTAATGAATGTTAAATATCTAATCTACTGTTGATTCAATATTACATAATCTATTTGTAATTTGGAGATTTCAGAAACTTTTTCTTACACCTTCTATATTTCTCTGTAATTGATTATGCTTTAACAGCCCTGAACTAATGTAATAGATAATTTTAAATAGTTGCTTCTACAAGCTTTGGCATATGATACCGGGTGTAAAATTACTGTGTAAACACAGGCCATTCAAAGAATGTTTTGTTTTTATCTTACTTAATTGAGACCACTGATGACCTCATTTACTAAGTATCATATTTTCATGTAAGCATTGTTTTGGAATTCAGAGGTTGTTTCATTTAATTTATAAATACATTCGACCTGAGTTTCTAATCTCCTTAAGAGAGTTAAGGTTTGCACGAGAAGGTGGATGTTTGACTATCTTCATAATGAAATGGGATATTGGTTTTCTACATTTGACAGGATGATTCTTGGCTCAATTAATGTTAACTTAAACATTTACCAAGTTCTGTTAATCAGACTACACCTGAAGTTTATGTTTGGTCTGATCATACAATAAATATTGAGGATGTATCTGGTAGACATTTAAATGCTTCTAACGTCATCCAGCGACCATTCTGAGGAACATTTGATCTAATGGCTTTTTAAAATTCGTTGAAATTGTTTTTCGACTCTCCATACAAAATAATGGAGTCACTTGAACGACCTCGCACGAAATGCGAATTTCCAAAAGTCATTGAATTAATGTTGTTCAGAATAGTTAGGAGAACACGTAGTTAAAGGAATGTTAATCTAAAAATACACCCCACGCGTAATCTTGAGAGCTTCCTCGATTTCGTCAGTCAATGAGAGTTTTGCGTTACATTTTCAATAAATCTTGGGAGATCCAGCTTCGGCATGAAAATGCTGGTTCGCCCGGAGTGATATAGAAAACGCCTCATATGCCAATGCCTCACACAAAATCAACGTCTGGTCGTCTGCAACCTAGGTATGACAAGAAACTCCATCTGCATATTTTAGTTTGGCGCGTTTTAAGTGTCCTGTTTGATTTCAGGTTAGCTTTTGGACTGTACAGGAAATATTAAATAGTCAGGTACCTAAAGGAAGAGCGGAAACACTAGCGCATTTTATAAAAGTAGCCAAAAAACTGCACGATTTGAACAACTTGCACTCTCTCTTTGCTGTTATTTCCGCGTTGCAATGTGCAAGTATATATCGGTAAGTGAGCTTGGGTCAACATCCACCATCACCAGTATAAAAGTACAGATTAATACCAACGTATTAATCTGTACTTTTATACTGAGATTGAAGATGGTTATTTTCCGTTTCCTTATAGTTTTTTTAAAATTTACTTTTATTATAGACGGGAATTAACGCGACGTTAATTTTAGCCATTATTATGTACTTACAGTACTTCTGCGTTAATTCACGCCTATAATAATAGAAGTTCCGTTTCCTATTTTTCCTTTGTATCATAATATAGCAGAGCAAAACGTTATCCTTGAATAACTTAGGGTACATTTTATTTCGGAAAGGGGTCTGCTCTAGCTATTGATAAAATAATTTATAGACTAAGAGCGAACTTCAAACTTGACCAATAGATTGCGCTAGATGTAGATTGCATCGCGCAAGCGTTTGGTCTTTTCAGATTAACTAAAGCCTAGTGGTTGGCTATAGAATTTACCTATTTATGAATATTAATGGAGGTATAGACTAACTGTGGCACATGACTAAGTACGTTGCTATCCGAACTATGTATTTCAAATGCAGTTTTGCTTGCAAATTTATTATTTTAGAATTAGCAAACTTCTATACTTGTAAAAAAATACCCACTCATATAAATAAATAAGTACACCCAGGTAGATATTCCGTTAATTTTGACAATTGAGAATCGTCTTAAAATTCTATTAAATCTTTTTTTTTTCAACTAATGTTTAGAGGCCTTATCTACTAACTCAAGCATAACATTATTATTATGTCATTCAGGTTGACGAAAACATGGGCTTGCTTATCTAAAAAGGATAAACAGCAGTTTGATAAACTCGCCGAACTGTTTGGGGAGAAGGACAACTGGACAGCTCTGCGGGAATATTTAAAAAGTACATCTTTGCCATGTATACCTTATCTTGGTGAGTTATATTTACATTATAGTTGATAAGTTAATATAAAAAATACTACGACCTCGAATCATTGATATGTTGACCGACGGCCGGCCTGATGGCAACGTATGGGGCAGGGAGGAACGGCAACCTGCTAGGAGGTGTCGGAAGATGAGGATCTTTATCGTAAGAACTCAAAGATCTACCTTATTATGCTGCTATTTTTTTGAAATATCGTAATATTTTAAACCCTAACTAACTCTCCGTTTTGTAATAAGGTTACAAACATAAGTATTAAACCCGGTGTGGGGTTAAATTTGGCGTATAAATACTTATGTTTGGTAAGTGTCTTATTACTGTAATAACTAGCCTGCTACTAGTCCTACTGTACTACTAGTCTGTAATAGCCTTAAACACATTTAAGGCTATGTTTTAGTACCTATAATGTTATTTGTCGGCGGTCTGTTATCCCTAGTGCTTCAGCTACTTAGCACGGAATAATTTTAACGAATCTGAGATAGTTATTAAATCAAAAAATATTTCCTTGTAAGTTGAATGAACTTGTCAGATTTTAATTGTCTTATGTATTTCTATAATCTCTCTGCGTGTCTTATCTATGGAGACTAATTACTATTTGCGATAATTGTTGTAAATCATGTGTAATTAGGTACTAAAAATTAAAAAAATACCAAGTATTTTGACCCTTACGGAGGTAAACATTCTCGTATCAGCTCCTACTACAAAATATTTTTCAAGTTCTACTTTGATTTATGTTAAAGCTAAGTAGTCTTGCAAGAGCATCTACATTATCTTGATTTCTGCTTCTGTTACTTTCGAATCAAACTAATCTCGCTAATCGAATAAATGTAAATTAGATGTAGTATTTATGATCAAGCTGTTTCAACCCTTGGCGGCTGCGGTCTCAAATGAACTAGACAGTTACACGCTGACTGTCCTTTTTTGCTAACAACCTTACAGTTAGCGAAAACATAAGTGATGTAGGTAATCTAAGTTCACTATGTAACGTAAAAATTTTAATGTGTCAAGATGATTAAATAATAAATTGAACTCGCTATGATTTAACCAACTATAAGTAGATACACGTGTAAAGTTGAATGACCCATTTTTTATCTGCCAGTTTATGTTGTTTATAACGTAAACGTAACTAGTAGTACAAAATGAAGGTGTGAAAGAGTTTTAATTGACATTTTATTGAAAACTATTTCGTAGATTAAAAGCCGTTATGAAACTTCCAGTTATTTTTTTATTGTTGTGCCTCTATTTTTTGCTTGCAATATTAACTCACAGAGCAATATGGGCGCTGCTGGCGCAACTTTTTTTAATTTAAAGCAATATTCACAGGTATATTTCTAACGGATCTGGTTTACATTGATATTGCGCACCCGGCCGGCTCGCCTCACCGCATCGCTAAAATGGCGGTAGTTTTAAAAGCTTTGGAACGATATCAAACTTCCGAATACGAGATCGTCCCGTTGCCTCATGTAGCCACTTATCTGAACAGCGTACGTTATATAGAGGAGTTGCAGAAATTCTTAGAGGATGATCAATACAAGTAAGTGCAAGGAATCTACCTATTTAGGATTGTTAATGTTAACTAAATTGAACATACCCTTCACGGGTTTGGAGTAAAGTGAGTGCTTTTACTAGGAGTCACGAATAAATAATTAGATTTTTAGAACACCATTAATGGGATTTATCTGTGATATGATCTCTTGATACACAATTCCAGCAGCATTTCTAGTTGCAGCTGTTGATATTTTAAATTATGAAAACTACAAAAACATTTAGCAGAGAGAAAAGCTCTGTCCATAAACTTCCCTTTGACATTCTAATTGAAATACCTTTTATAAATGAATCTGTTGACAATCTCGTGTGAACTCGATTGTTTACTGGTCTTAGAGGTGTTGATATTGACTGATGTAATTACCTGGGACACATCTAAGAAGGCATAAGTTGGGCAGGTAGATTTATTGATTCACAAAAGATTGGTATTTAAATATTTATATTTTGTATGCATATGTTTTCCTTCTTTATCTTTCAAAGTTTATCGGCGACAGTATTTAAGTAACGGGTCAAAGTTAACCGATGAACATTTTGCAGACTTTCGCTAAAACTAGAGCCGCCGTCGCCGATAGGTAGCTGCTCGGGCTCCAAGGAATCCGTCAAAGAAGTGGTCCCCCTAGGCCCTGCCACTCCATACACATTGTCGCCATCTCATCGGCTCGGATCTGGATCTCTTCGACTTCAAGGAACATACCACCAGTCCAAATTCATACCAACACATCGGAAGTGCCGCTCTCTAGGCTCCAAGTAAGTATTTTGCTACAATTTTACACTACTTCGTCCCTCGCTATTTTAAGTAAATGTAGAGCTCTGTCCTATGGTACCTACCTCAAATTATTAATTAATGCAACACTCACTAAATTAACACTCACTTCTTTCATTCATTACTTAAATTTAACCCAGAGATATCGTGTACTTATAACTATTAATCTAATAAAATAATAATAAAATGTTAAATATTTAACATAATGGGTACTGCTATATCCCTGGGCAGTTGTCTTCTACTAATTAATGTGTTTTAGCCTACTTAATGTTGTTCCGTACGCATTCCACTTATACACAATCTTGTTGTACCATTCGTTCAAAGAACGTTGATATGTTTTCGTAGACCGTTTGCCAATTGCTACCAAAGACATAATCATGTTTTAATTCTCATTGATTTATCACTTATCTCTCGTATGTTTTTCCTCTTGCGATCGGTAATAGGTTTCGTAGTGCGAGCTTGCCAAGAAATTTTCACAAGGTCAATTTTGGTGTGGGGTGAGTTGTTTATTATGGTTGATGAACAAGATGGCTTGTATTGTGGTAATGTGTAGATTATTCATTAATATAAGTATATATTATATAAATAACATTAGGTATTTATTAAGTAGGTAGCATGAGTTATGCTCGTAAGTGAAGTTCATTCAAATGTGAAGAAGGCATTTTGGATGTTAGTACACAGTGCATATTAAATAATAATAGTGTTTTATAAGAATGTTGCATGGAAATGTCTAATGAAATAATGCACATGTAAGCCAAATAAAATAACAGTTTGAATATTCAACGTGTCTTCTTTATTTAACGTTGAATTTAGTCTCAAAAGTTACAAAGTTCTTAGGCGATGTAAATAGTTCAATTTTGTTTGCGCTTCTTGATATTGCTTTCAATATCGGAGATAAACTTGGACGCCGAGTTCGACCGCTGCTGGTGTTAAGCTGTCGGATGTTTAAGAGATCTATTACATGGAACTACTTATTCGCTTATTGGAAAAGCATTTTCCAACTATTCTAGTTCTCAGTTATATTATCAATCGAAAGTCCTAAGATGTTTTCTTGATTTTCTATTGCTGCTGCCACACAGAAGTTATAAACTGTTTGATAACTATATTTGTAACAAATTGCAATATAAATCCACATGTTATAACAAAACGTTACATAAAGTTATCGTTTAACACATTTATTTGTAGCGTTATATGCTATAACTGCTGTTTGGTGCACCTTTACAATAAAATTATTATATAAATTATGGTGATTGCGATAAATTAAATCATAACAATCTGGACGAATAATACATAAAGTCATTGTAAAATAGTGTAAGTAGAATAAGTAAGAAATCTTATGACCAAAATGATAGTCAATATTACATTAATATGTAGGTTGAGCATTAATAGTGTGTCTGAACAGATTGACATGCATTCAGTTGCATAAATCATTGTATGAAATATAATCGCTTCAGACTCGATCAGGCTCTGTACTAGTACAATATACTATGCTTCATTGACCAACAGATAAGCCACTGTTCAACCGGAAAATGTAGCCGTGTGAATTGCTTATTATTGGATGTAGAGGTATTCAGCGTGATGGGAGATCGATAAAACTGATATTAATACAAGGTTTTTGGTAAATACTATAATATAATGTCAAAATGTCGGTACCCATATCATCAATTCCATAGAAAGTTAAGTCTATAAAATGTTATAGATATTTTCCGGATTTTCTGACTATGCCATCGTTTTACGTGCATGTCAATAAGTTTCCCCTCTTTGTGGAAAAACGACAAACAATTACCAAACTCCACGTATTTATTAAAATAAGGAATAAGAGTAAGGAAAATAAAAGGTATGTGAACTTACATTTATTTTCCTTTTAAAATTACTGTAATATCAAGAGGTGCATTTAAAATCCAACCAGCTTGTATTTCATGTTTGTCAATAAAGATCTTAGAGGTTCCAAGCACCTTGCCGGCAACCTGTGAGCAGTCAGCCGTCCTGCTAACCGCATCCCAAAACTTATTTAAGATTTCAACCGCATTGTGATACAGTTGTTGCAACCGCTCCCGGTGCACTGGCTGCAGTGCAACTTAATGGAACCGGTAAGGTTGATCGACATGTGAAATGATGTCATTCCACATGTCGGTCAATCTTACCGTCTCCATTAAATATTACGGGCCACCGTGAATGAAAGGTCCGCTAGAGGGAGTGACAACCATGTTCAGAATGCACCGCCGATGGTAGACGTGAGATGATGCCCGGGCAAAGGGTCAACCCAGTACGCGTGTATCCGCTCACCAGAGAGACGAAGACGATGCGACACCAACTTAAAAAATTGGTCGTTTTGCACGTAACATTGTCATATTGACACGACACTTGACACCAAAATAACCAATCGCTATGTGAAGTCCTGAACCTCACATCTTCGTAACGTTATCTAGCAGATTTTTCATTCTCGGCAGCTCCCAATTCTACTGCTGGACGGCTGAATGCATTCCTTTTTACCGCAAAGTGCATTACCGCTAAGTGGGTTTTTATGGGCTGTCCTATTAAAAGCAATTTGGCGCTTAAATATTTTCAGGTCAAAATTTCAGTGCTGTTTTTATTAGCAGTTTTTTTTATTTGCATTAAATAATACCAAGTGATATTCTTAAAGTCACTCAATAGTCGCTTTTTAATGGTAGCTTGCAATATCATTAACCTGTACGATATGTAGGTAACGATAGTAAAAGCATTTTGTTTAACTTTGCATAATCCTCCTTCAAGAGGATATTGTCGTATATTCTGTATATTCTTAATACGTGGGAGAGGTCTTTGCTCAACGGTGAGGCTGTACCGACTGGCCAAAGATTTTTAATACATATTTAAAGATATTTTTTATTATAGTTTAAAAACATTTCGGAATAAGTATGATTATGTCTGGTGAACATTTGTTGTAACTAAGTAACAAGAGAACACCGTAACACTGGCATGCCTTAGCTTCTCTTATACTTGACACTTCATGCACAAATTTTAACACACTTTTTTTGTGTGTATTGTAATCCCACTCCATAGTAACACATCTATAGATGATTGCTAGCAACACAGCTCCTTGAAGCAAAGCACATGTATAATAATGTAACACTTATTAACATTGATTATAATAAAGGGTTTTTTTTTAAATAGCACTTATGTGGAATAAATCAAAGACATACAGTTATATACCGTAGTGCTGACCAACATTCGCATGATGTGTATTCAATTCACTGTGTGGGTGTTAAAAGTATCTATTTAAGTATTGTTTATGACACCTGCCTTGTCTTTGACACCCATAGTACTAGTCCATGGTGGATACCATGGGTAGCGGCAATCGCTTACCATCAGTTGATCCGACTTACATCCAATTAAAAAGGGTTTAATCTACTAATATCAGCACATTAATGTATGTGATATTTGCAACGTAAATGTATGTTTTGTAATCCATAGTCCATAGTATTTATAAAGAGATAACTTCTATACACAACGACAAGGCTTATAGGTGAACCGAAAACACGAAACACTTGCGCGATGTAATTAGACACAGCGCCATCTATTAGTTTATTTCTGAATTACGGTCCCGAAGCGAAGTGAGGGCGGGCCACTAGTTTATAAATAAAAGGTGTAGGTAGTGACGATACCGTAAACCCTGATAGTTTTGCCTTGTTTGGTATACTCTCTATACGGGCCGTAGACACGAGAGAAATCTTACGCCTTCATTAGATACACGTGCACTTGCGGGTGTTAGGTGTCAAATTAAAAGTTTGGAGAGAAGATTACGCTCCAGCTTTAGACTGCATATGAAACTTATACCTACTTTGCTATAAAATGTTTCACTAGTATAGAAAATAACGCTATCAGATGAAACCAATAGCTTATTTATAGACTTTAATGCTATTTATTAGTCATCAGCTCATATTGTCAACTATCACGATGACGCATTATGTCCTGTCTTGTTATTGTGATGCACCTTTCCTGCTATACATATAACACATACGGAAGGACTGCGCCCCCCCTTATTAAAAGTGTGATCTAAACTTAGTCTTAATTTTTATAATAAATTAAGTGAAGTGAGAGTTAAACAATGACTGATTTTGGTTTCCGTTTTGTTATTGGACTCAGAGTTTACTGGGCTAATACGGGTGCAAGTAACGGACTTACAGATAGAGTGCAAGGATATTAATAAATTGTAATGCTATATTAATTGTAAGCAAGTGACATTCTTATCACCTCTCTCTTTCTCTAATTAAAAGGGGCGAAGTCCAGTGGGCCTAGCGCCAACTTTTTAAGCAATCGTAACGTTACCGTACGCTATTCAGCACGAAGCACCTCGATGTTGTCGTATCGTATAGTACCACTTCCTTCAAAAATGTATTAGATAAGTTAGTTGTATATGTGGACGGGCGCTCAAGTTAAGACACTATCCTTTGTAACGTTATTTAGTGCGTTCAATTTAGGTTCGGCTTACGTGCGATAGAGGGAGATATTCTCTCTACTGGACGTTCATTATCGATATTCAAACAAATGGTTTAAGATATGCATACGCTACGATTTCTGTGAAAAGTTGCGGGGGTAACTCCTGCTCGTCTCGATTACTTACATCACATTCACCCCCCGGTGGTTGACAGGTTGGGCTAATACTGAGTCCAGTTAGACAATTAATGGCATCGCTTGTATGTTTTATGTCTGGGTGTTTTGTTACTTCACTGTTACTTTCTGTCATAGACATAATGTATCATAAGCAAGTTCATACTGAGAGCTTTTGAAAAAGTGATCTTTCTATGATCGTAGCCTTCTGTATACAGACACTATATACAGTGTTTGGTTCATAACGGATGATAATATTCAAAACGGTGTCTCTAGATCATTGGTAAATCATGGTTCTTATGTGGGACTTTCGGTTTTTCTAATAAACTTAATCGAAAATTCAATGTAATGTTAACAATAACTTCCTCTCAAGTTTACGATTGAGGTCGTTCTGTGATCAACTTATTCGGAGCTGGTCGGAACTTCTCGCAGATATTATAGGTACCCCCCGTACCAAGTGACCAAGCGACGATATCGCGACGGGAAAATAGGTACCTAAGTTATTGTCTTTGTGTTTTCTCCAAAATTAAAAAGCATGTAATACTAGACTCCTGTGATAGATGTCTATGAGCCCTCACCAAGTCGAAATAAACGGCACGGGCCGTTATAGGTACTATCCTTTTCTCTCCATTAGCCTCCGGTTTCGGGCAATACACTGTATTGTGAGTATGCTTTTGTTTAAAATCTACCTAGAACTATACATTGCCCTCTTATATTCATGCAACAAAGTTCAATATAGTTAATAAGGTTTTCCATGTGATTGTACGAGTGGATGTTGCTGAACCGCCATTATAACTTTTGATTGTGATGTTCTCTAGAGTCATTGAAATACAGTGCCGTATTGTATTTATGTATGAGCGCTTGCAGTTCCTTATGATAACGTACAATGTGACGGTTATCAGTAAGTTTACTTACATTGTGAGAACTGTCTCTACAAGAGAATGTTTATCTGTTTTTATGTCCATGGAGATCCAAGAAGGTTGTTTAAGAATATATAGGTTACCTTTTTATTAAATACGGAACTAATATTTTGTATAGTATAGTGCCTACAGTATAGTAATATGAAGCTTGCATCACATGAAACTAAGTTTCTGGGCCTTACCAACTATGTATCCCACAATGTATAATTCATGCCTCGATGGCATAATGGTTAAAGGCTTTTTTCATAAAACATGGAGATCGTGAGTTCAATGCCAATGGGGGCTATTACCTCTATTCAAAGTAGTTGCTCCATCTTGTCGCCTAAACTAGAAACCTTTGCTATGGCCTTTATTTAACCAGGTCTGGTGACCCTTAGGGCGGTTTGAAATGTACACAATAAGTAGAAATATACAAAAAAGTGCTTGGTGCTTAAAAATAAACCGTAAGACGTAGAACTTTTTCTAGAACTCTGTCGTACATCCCTCTCCGTTAAAGCAGTTGTTCGAAAGAAAACTTTGTCAGACCGTTTTTTCTCAGACTCGGAAATACCAAGAAAATAATTATTATAATTTGTTCAGTAGATTCTTAGATTTATTTTGTAAGAACTTAAAAACTTTAGGTACCTATGCCAAAGTCTAAATAAAAAAATACTTTATTTATGATACACATAGTTAAATTTGATTAGGCAATTTTTTAAGTAAACCATACTTTTTATTCTATCAATATCGTCGTTTTATACCTACTCGCTTGTATATAATAGTGTACCTAAGCTAAGTACCCGAGCTAGATTTAACCTATTGGGAGGACCTATACATAAATAATTCTAAACCTAAAGGAAACAATATTAATCCATAAAGTACCGGCATTTATTAAAGTTATTTTAGTTAATTGGAATTACGTCCACTCTCCACTGCACTTCGAACTTGCAAACTTTTCCAATTTAATTTAATTCGTCAGTATAAAACTTTATAACTGGTTTTAGGTGATAAAATGTTTAATACGCTATTTTATATAAGAGGACTACGCGACTTCGTCCGCGTGGAAAAGTTTTTACCCCCCTTTTAACCCCTTACAACCCCCTTTTCCGCAATAAAAAGTAGCCTATGTTCTTTCTCAGGGTCTAGATCATCTGTATACCAATTTCATTTAAATCCGTTCAGTAGTTTTGGCGTGAAAGAGTAACAGACAGACAGAGACAGACAGACAGACAGACAGACAGACAGACAGACAGACAGACAGACAGAGACAGACAGAGTTACTTTCGCATTTATAATATTAGTTAGGATACATACAAGTAATTCAAACATTATCTTATAGAATTAAGAATAAGAAATTAAATAAACTGTCACATAAAAGATGCATGACTTAGTAAAAAAACCCGTCCTGCGTGACGTCATAAAACAATTACGAATGTTAATTCTGTAAAAATGCAAATCGTTAAAAGTAACACTGCGTATTAACGTTTAAATGTAAAAACGCACTTCTTAGATGAGTGTAACTACTGTTAGATCACTGAGAATTGATTTACAATGTGACTTATCTGTTGTGCAGTATCTTCGGCAAGAGCCATACGGAGGACAAAGTGGAGGAGAAGACGCCGGCTGGCTCGGTCAATTTACTGGATGACACGTTATTAGAGTCGCCTGGGTCTGTGGCGGGAGATAAGATGTCGCAGTCGTTGCCGCATAGGTAAGGATTGTTTACCCTTACACTTCATCCTTATATATTACTTTGAAGGTTCTGTAGATCCATTATTGAACGATGGAGATTGATGCGGTTAGCTCTCTTGAAGATCTCTTGAGAATGACAGTCTGACGTAACCTTTTCTCTACTGTCTATAACAAATTAAACGGATTACAATACGATGGTTTTTAAATATTGGGCGATCATGTGAAAATTAATGTCTTTTGTAATCCATATAACATATGCAGCAATATATTATGTGATTTCATTAAAACAACAAAAAAATTATAAAGGTTTTATTCAATAATTACAAATGAATTTTAGTTTATTAATATGGCGCCATGTGACCGAAAACGTTCCGTCACAAAACCCGTGTCTCTCGAAGTGGATTTTACCACTCATGTTAGTGCTGTTTGACTCTCAGCTTTGGTAGCATCGCCGTATTGCTGTGTAAAGTTTTTTAGCCTCATTTGAACAGCTAATTTAAATTTTTAAAATAGGTTAAAGAATTTATTACAACTGTTTTATTAACAAACACCACTTAAAAGCGGCAGCAATTGTTTATCATGTGATCGGTTTGCTCGTATCCTATCTACAAATAAAAAAGTACTACAAGAATATTCTAGCAAAGAGTCGTAATTACCTTTGAAATCCCGGCGTTTAATTGTTTTAGCGCTTAATCCCTTGAATTCCTGGGGACTAAAATAGACCAGCGGGGAGCCTGGTGGTCTTTTGACAATAAGATAAACCAAAATGCACGAAACGAATTTAAACCGACTTTAATAGAAATTCATAGTTTAAAATGATTTTGCATTTTTGAAAGGTAACGTTAAGTGTTCTTTCAGCGACTTGTCGAGAGCGGATTCGCTGGAATGCGATTTTCAAGGCTTTGTCCGTAGGAAAACTATTTCAAAAGACGGGCGGAAAACATCGCTGTCGTCCTGGCAGAGGTATTGGCTGCAAATATCTGGAAATATACTTGTATTTTACGCCTCAAAATCTTTCAAAGGGTAAGTTGTAAAAGTTTTAAATTGAATTATTTCGCGTAGTGGCTAGGGCTGGCATTAATGCCGAGTAGAAACGGAAAGAGAGGTCCGGAAAGGGGAGGAAGTTTGTGGGAAGGTACAATAATCCTACTTTTTAATCTTTCCCCTATCTCCCTGCTGACAAAGGCCGTAGGCGGACGGCTAGAATTTGCATCGGTCCAAATGCTTAACCGAGATCCTGCTTGACTCATGGCGTAACACTGTTGTTGGTAACCCTAAGTAGGATTCTGTCACGGCGCTGGAGCTCCCGGGAAATATTGCGGCGAGTGTGTCTGTGTAAGTGCGCTTTCTTTTGATGTTTACCCGCTTCAGAGATTTAATGTTTACCGGTTCAATGTTTCCTGGAACTTTTGCACGGAATTCAATGTTTATTCTGTGACATTTCTAGGTTTAATGCGGTTTTGGAATTCCTACAACATTTATCTAACAATGACTTTATTCCGTGCTAAGTATAAGCACTACTGAGGAATCCAAATATAATACTTACACTGTCTTATTGTTTAATTTGTGCATATACTTCTATGGGTTAGGGACATTGAAATATTAAAGAAATAAATTCGCCCCCCATGCAAATTGCAACAATCAGCTGACTACTTTAATTCTATGATACGGTGAACTTTTTTTATAATTTCACCATAAGTTTGCTTAAAATGTTTTTAATCAGTACATTTGTACGTAAAATAAGGACGAATTATACAAAGGTTTTATAAAGTTGGCAGCGTTCTAGATGTCAATTACATCGCGCAAATGTTTCTTAAGTTCGTTGATACATAATAAGCATGGATGTTGACTCTAGAGGATGTATCTTTATAAATAGTACCTATAGATAAGGTTGAATTGAAATTTATAGAGCTCTAAGCTGCTCTGAAATTAATTTTACTTCAAAATGTGTTCTATTGAACCGAGTTATGAATGTGTTGTTCAATGGCGGAACCAATTTCCGTTTGTAATTCGAATTTGTAGCTCCGCCACGACTTGTCAAGTTTGTTATGCCGTATATTTAGGATTGAATTTCCGCTCTCATTTGTGGTATTCCATTTAGTCGTGTTTGCTGGGTATAAGCCCCAAAAATCCCACTGATAGATCCTGCAGGTTTCTTGATGAAACTTCTTCATTGAATGATGAGAAAGTCCTCAATAGGTCAGCGATAGGTTGACTTAAAAGCTAAAAATAAAATGTTTGATTTGTAATCTTTTAATGTATTTACTTTTAAGAGGTTAAACATGGGGACTGTTTGATGGGACAGGGTGAAGAATTTTAAGCAATAATTGAGATGATGTAATATATCATTATATTGTCAAAAGAGTTCCTGTTTCCCTTCGATTTCTTATTATGAAGAAAAAATTAGTGTAGGTCTTATTTTTAATTACATTATTTTTGTAAACAGCACAAGTCGAGCGGATTTTCGCGCTGAGCGTTGTAAAATCCTACCCTTAGATGGCTGGATAGCTACGTGGAGCGACCGCGAGGCCGCGGACGCCTTCCAACTGGTCAACCACCACTCGGGAACTCTCTACAAGTTCAAGTAAGTGCCACGTCTTTATTCTTGGAGAGGGGAGGGGAGGAGCGGATGTTCCGGGGATTATACGGGTCAGAGGCCACTGATTGCTCCTCTTCTTGTTGGGTGTTTGTTTATAGAGGCAGGAAATTGTGTTCTCATTTTGATGTTAGTTTTGTTGACATCTTGTGATTCATATTTTGTTATTATTACACGTATTTGTCATATCGACGATGAAGTGCCAAGTTATCGAGCAAATTACTTTGTAAGTATAAGTAGATTTTTAAATAAGAGGCATAGGCACATGCCCGACGAATATCGAAATATAAAATCTTTAAAAGTGTATTTGTCGCAAATATTATCACGAAGAATCTGTTTTTAAATGTCTTCAATACACGTGTTAAATTTAAATTATATAGATTTGCGTGGATGAATAGTATGACCAAGTCAACGGTAAAATAATTGACGATATTAAACAAAACACCTAATTCGTTTTGGATTGTTCTAGAACCGGTGCCGAATCCAGTGCGAAGCAGTGGGTGATGAAAATTGAAGAGGTCACAAATAAAATTGTGAAACCGTTGCCGGCCAATCTCATGTCCTTCGAATAATTTCTGAGCATCGACGTGTCTACGTACGTACCTCTTAGTTGTGATCTGAATTCCTACTCCACGAACAATCGATTTTATTATTCATGTCATTGTCTAGTATAGAGCATACAATCATGAACAATTTTAATTTACTGTACAGACGAGGAAATTTGGAATTACAAAATTTAATTTGATTTTAGAAGTTAAACTAAAATTTGGTCATATTTCATACCAGAATCGTACTTTTTTGACATACTTATGTAAATAAAATTACAGCGTTTGAAGATATATTTGTACAGATAAAAAAAACATGACGGAAACAAACAAATCAGGAGAACGATTGATCTGCTAAACATTTCCTCGACTGTACAATTATACGAGTATTTTAAGTGTCGATGCCATCTATTGTTGGCTTTCGCACATCCAGTCATATAAATTCTTCTTTTACTTCAAATATTCGTAATGTAACCGTGTGTTTATATCTTAGGAGCTATGCGAAAAATTGCCTAAGAATGTAGGTAGGTACGTAATATTGCAAATGCATCACTATACTACTGCGATTGCGGTGTATAGTTGAATGTTTCTGACAGTAGTTTATCTACATAATGTACTGATATTCAGAAAATTCCTACGCTTCTTGCAATAATGGTATTTAGATGTTTTGTACCTTTCCACTAAATTGCAGAGTATTTTTATTACTTGTTGTTACTCATTTTGTTTTAATTTTAAGTATTTTAGTGATATTACCCAAAAATATATTAAATATTTTTCGTTGTATTTTTATATTACACTATGGAAGTTTTGTTACAAGCAAGCAGTTACATCCTCATAATTATTGCTAGACAAAATGAAGGAATTGGTATAAGAGTAATTATAGGTCGGTTGGTTGTCTACACATTCGCCCACGAAATATAGGGATTATAGCGTTATGATCATAAAAAGAATCACGCACGCTAGTTGGCATCATAGTAAGCCGGTAAAGATATTTGGTAGCCAGACCACGTAAATAGCATATGGACAGCTTCAAATATTTTACCTAACTGGAACTCGTGTTTCATAAAATGTCCTATCACGTAGAATTCGGTTGGACACAAACATAACCATTTTTACCGCGGAACTTTTATCATACCTAAAGTATGATAAAAGTTCCGAGGGAAAACGCGGGAAACATAGGATAGAATAAATGGGAAACGTACTTTTCTGCGTGAAAAGAGTTTTTGTGGCCAACCGAAATCCACGCGAGGGAAGCTGCGGTGGAGCGCTAGATGTATAATAATAAAACTGAGGCAGGTATAGACAGATATTATTATAAGGGCCTCGTTCACCACCTCTGAGTAAAGTGTCAAATAATTTACTTGTCAATTAAAGTGGGTTTGGAGAAAATTTGCCCCTGGTCCGCGGCCTAGTTTAATTTAAATATTTTTTTAATACAAATACCAGGGGCCAATTTTCTCCGAACCCACTTTAATTGACAAGTAAATTATTTGACACTTTATTCAGAGGTGGTGAACGAGGCCCTTAGTATACGTTCTAAGGCCTAAAAGTTATTATTGTGCCTGAAGATGAGGTACTAATATTTTATTAAGTCATGGTATGACATGGGACTCGATCGCAAAAAATATCACACTACGGGTGAATGGGTTCTAGCTGAACTAACCGACCTATATATCTCAGATTAATTGGTTTATCATGTGAAACTAAACAAAACAGGGTGCGTTTAGAAGAATCTTAATGTTCACCGTCAGATATATCTTTTTAAAGACTTATTCTACACGTCATTTGAACAAACGTTTGTAAGACAAATGTTTCAAAATTCGCACAAAAATTTGCTTTCCCATAGTTACCGAACAAAACAGCCGGCTTTTTTTTTATAAATTTGTTCTGTTTTTATATTAGTTGTTCTAAATAATGGGTAGAATTATGTAGTGTTTAGAAAGTTGTAAATAGGGTTGTAACTGAGTCCTCCTTAGCGGAGGCGGGTCCGGATGCAAAGGTGTCGAGCTTTGCCTCCGTGGAAGCGAAGGTTAAACGGAGGCGTAGATGAAAATGTATGGGGAAAAAAAATATGAATAATTGGCTAACTAAGCATCACTGCTCGCGTTTTATTATTATATGGCTTTTGATGTAATGATGCAAATAATTTCCGCTATAACTGCAAAAAATTGCGACCTCTTACGATTTCATGCGGAAATTCCTCACTCCGCAGTTCCGCAGGAAGCGGAGACGAAGATCTGTTACAATCCTAGATGTAACTGTTCACTGATGCACCCAGTATTACTGATAATCCCTGTTACGATTTTTATGTGGGATGTAACTGACAATGCTCTGTATAAATCTGAATGAAATCTGATATAAAAGGGTCTGAAATATTAAATCATATCCCGTCATATAATCCGCTCATTAATCAGACTGGTTTGATGGCGTGTCAAGTGCCATTCAAGTAAATCTGTACAAGATATTTTTCTGTTACATTTCATACTCAATATTACATATTTAATATTAGTTGGAATAATATAACATAGAAATATGTTAAGCAGCGTAGCGGCCAAACTGGACAAACCACCGAACAAAGGCTCCGCTAGCGCAGATTACAAATAGTTTTGGTCAATTGCGATGTTATTTGATACTATCATTATACTCGGGAACCAAAGATTAATTAGATCAAAATTATTACCTTGAAACTTCATGTAGCGGGCATAAAATGATCTCATAGCCTACATCTTACTGTCGCCTTTAAAACTTCATTACTAAATGGAGAATGTAAAATGTTATTATCTTTACTTCGTTTAGTTATTGAACAAGCAATAAATTATAAAAGTTTTCCGAACTACCAAGGTATGGTTATCACAGTACAGTCGAGTTCAAAAATATGTATACACTTTAGGATCTTGTCACAATATATATTTATAAGAAAGTGCATATCGTTTTCTTATACATATGTACTGTGACAAGGTCCTAAAGTGTATACATATTTTTGAACTGGACTGTACATGAAAATTTATGAAACCACTACATTTAACTCGAATATTTTTTTATTTTTTCCGTATACGTCTAACGCCAAATGGTTTTTAGGCCATTCTCCAAGATTCACGTTATGGTGGGATGTACCGGATCTCATGTGCCAACGAGAGACATATATTAACTATGTAGAAATAAATAAAAAAACAATAAAATCAACTTTTTATTAAAGGCCACTTTATTTTACCATTACATTTTATCAACTTATTATATTTCAATGTTATATTAGTTTGATCCATGACATTTTTACCTTAGTTAGCTAAGTTAGCTTTAGTACATATATTATTGTGTTACTTATGTTTAAGGAGGTCTCAAATATAAATTTCTGTTTAGTTTGAACCAGTTAATTTTGTATTCCATCTTTGCCATATATGATAATATTATAAAAGGACTCATAGAATCTCATACACAATAGGTTATGTTGTGCGTTCGACAAGATAGTATCGTTGTAGTTTTGTTGCTTTCTATACATGGTGCCTTATTATGTTGTGATTGCACCAGAGGGCCCTCGTGCAAGCAAACTATTTACTAAACAACGTTGACCTTCTAATTCAACAAACTGGAAGTTCCCTGCGAAATGATAGAATACATTTCTATGAGTGCGAGGCAAAAGCCTCACAACTTGCGTCGCCGTCTGTTTACACAACGATTATATTATTTGCGCTTGTTTCTAGCTTGTTTGAACGAGTATGGGGCTGGACTTAAACGAACCATAGCGCGGGTAAATAACGCGAACGAAACAATTTTATTACTCTAGTTATTTACTTGCAGCAAATGCGGATGCATAATTTGTGATTGCAGACCAGAAACTAAGCTAGTTAGCTTTGCTTAGCTTAGGTAAGTTTTGTACACTTGGTCATTTTGACAGAATATTTTGTATGAAAAATTACGTCAGTTTATGGCGGCTAAGCTAAAATAAGTTGGCTCACTATTCGGGTTGTGTTGTGTTCGGATATGTAAGATAAATGAAAATCTGTGTCATCTATGCAAGGTAGGTAGGTACTACACCTACATACATGGTTTAATTTCGGTTTGCAATCCAAATTATTGCCGCATAGCATTGCCTCTATACATTCATGAATGCACGTAATGTCATATGGCGTGATGCTGCATAAAACATCCGCCGTAGATGGAAAGGCATGTATGGACACTAGTTATTTAGTCAGGTGCTATTTCAGTGTGGTTGATAACGATGCGTGATAATATGTATAGCAATGAACTAGTTCGTACTACAACTGTCTCGTATAAGTTAATTTAGATTTTACTGGAGTCGTTAGTTGTTACGTTATTGACGTATATGATACACATCACTTGCATCATATTACAGTATAGCTATGCTACATATTTACAAATCAATGACTTTACAATGTCGTGTCATTGTGTACATTTTATTTTTTGGAAACCTAATTGTTACCCATTTTGTCGGTGAGGTGAAGTTTTTGTTACTTACCAGATCGGGAGTAAAACATTGTGTTTGTACAATTCTCTTGACAAACATTTGGACTTGAAATTGTCGAAGTGGTTTTTTCGATAATTGTATACTTTATAAGGAGACGGGAGGTCAAAAATGCCTAGAAAATCCCGCTAGGTGCAGTCCTATGTTAAATACAATAGAAACCTGTAAACTTGCGCTGCGCTACTTTCGTATCGCTTGGCAAATATAAAACGACGTCGTCACTCGTTCGATATCGCTTCCGTTGCTCTAGATAATAGTTTTAACGATGAGCTTATTATGCTCT
This sequence comes from Cnaphalocrocis medinalis, assembly GCA_014851415.1. NCBI lineage: Eukaryota > Metazoa > Arthropoda > Insecta > Lepidoptera > Crambidae > Cnaphalocrocis > Cnaphalocrocis medinalis. Next base: position 8,497,973 of record CM026273.1, on the reverse strand, counting down.
CGACAGAATCGACATTCCGATGACAAAAGTATTTATCCCTGCACAATTGAGTTACTCGTCATTGATGTTTTCGTGGCGCAAATGATTGTAATTTTTATATGTTACCGGCAGTGTGTATAATTCAGACATTATTACATATTTTTTATCGTTACAAGGAATTGAGTCTATTGCAGATCGGAATATAATATCCTCAACTCAAAATAGTGACGCGAGCCTTGATTATGTTTAGTGATTCTTATCCTTTTTGACTTATGCAACTAATAAATTACTATCTACATTTAGTAATGAGGGAATATATTTAACTAATTCATTTTATAAAAGCAGAACATTGTCATAGCTAATAAAAACTACAAGTACCTAGTTGTTTTAATGTAAATAGCGATGTACTAATTCTCTGTTCTGGTAGCTAGAGATTATAAGAAAAGTAAAAAAATATATTGGACTAGTCAAAACAGTCTTATCCCAATACTGTACTTTTCATACTCTTAGTATTTCGCAAACGATAGTGATAAATACTATTAGTTTTACTAATGAGAGACGCTGGAAAATAGGTCACGGAAGAAGGCCATCTGCGGCACAAACCTCATAGCATAAATGGGTAAATCCATTGAAGTAGAATCTAAGTGTAGTTATGTTTGGCGCCATCTCCCTCGCCCCGCGACTACTGTGGCGTAGCTCGCCTCACCTGCCGAGACAATGGCAGCTTACCGCTTAACCCAGGGTTTCCCAACATTTATTTCACCGAGCCTCCGAGAGCTAAATATATTTCCCTATAGTTCAGTTTCAGCAAAAATGAGAAATGATTATTTTTTTATACAGCATTTTTTTTTCGCTAACATTGTTTTTTTCGAACAGGACCTATTCCGCGCCCCATCCCTATTAGTACTTACTACCGCCCATCACCAATTGTGTGCCCCCATCTTTGGGAAGCGCTGGAAATTAACCGGTTCCCTAGGAATTATACACTACTGAAAACTTTTAGAACAATGCCGTGAGAATATATATTTCCACATTGTAGGCATTTTGTTATAAAAGCTTTTTGTACAACAATTGCCGCTCTCCAATTTTACTCTGTTTGCTAAAATAAACGTAAATAGAGAGATTAACTGCATGCCGAAAGTGTACGCCACTGAAAGCTTTCGGAGCCGAAAATTCAATTTGTTTTGATATCAAACTTTTATTTGGACTACCGATCTGAGAATTTGAGTAAATTACGTACAATATTTTCAACACATTTTATTGACGGGTTTAATAAAATTATTATGTTATGATATTTTGTGGCGTTTACAAGTACCAAGTACAAGTGGTTTTATAAAAAATAAACTTAAAATATCGGAATTGACGTATGCAAATACTGTTGTGAAATTTTATATAAATACCTGCAGTGCAGAGTTTTAATCATTTTCTCTATACACTATTATGCTTCACATTAAACATGATATTTGGTTGAACTAAACTATATTTGTATTTTTATAATATCTGTGTTATCGATTTTATTTCCGTTACAATATTTTACCGTATTATTTATACCTCCACAATTAATGATAAATTGTCTTGGAAAAAGAAAATTTTAATCCCTAAATACGTAACGAGACTGCAGCCGGAGTTTCCATGATTAATTAGTGAAACGTCGTTTACCTCTAACAGGTCAGCAATTTTGCAACAGCCTACATCTCGTTATTCTTGCTGAGTTCTAGTTCGATGACAAAAAGTTTACCATTTTATTTACTTTTAGATATGCTTCTGAAACACTTCATGTGTATAATTGATACAATATTTTATTGCGCATCGTCTGAGACGGTGTTATCCCTATACCACTGTATTACAAGGTTTCCTTACAGTAGGCTGGCCGCTTTCACGTTAGGCCGATATTGCGGCTTGACGTAAGTAAGAAAGGGTTGTCACTTAGGATTTTCAAATAACTTAGTCTTTTAAGAATTGGTATATTATGTAATACAAACATTAAGTAAGATAAATAAAAATACACTTTTGCCCTGCCCTGTCTAGACGTCTCTGTCGGAATACTATAAGGAAAGCTTGCTGTACTGTGCGCCTATACGATGTTTTTCAGGGTTCCAAAATTATTTTACTAAAGATTGAGATGGGGTCATCATATTCGTTAACTCTTCACAGCTATACGACTCATTTTACATAGCGTCTGAATTAAATGTTATTCAGTGTTATTTAATTTACTAAATGTAAGTCGAAGTGATGTTTGGAAAATGACTTCATTTAAGTATCCGTATCTTTGAAGATTTTTCACATTCAGTGTAGACTTTTATACTACGCCTGAACATTTTAAGCAATGTAACCAAAGTTAATGATAAATATATGTCCATTGTAATTAAATGTGTAAAGATAGATTTATAGATAGATTCGTGAGGCTATTTGACTGAACGTTAGTTAAAAATGATCATTGTATCTATTCAATATGGTTCGTATTTCTCTGACTTTTGATAATGTTTGCAGACAAATAAATCATTGGCATGTGATTAAAGATCATTTATAAATACTACTAATCGAGGGTCAAACCTACGCTTGGATTTACTTACTGCGACATTATAAATTGTCTAGTTCATTTAATGCTTTCATTTGCACTTTACTACACGATATTTTGTATGGAACTAGTGTCCTGTGTATGACACTTCCATTTAAAACAAACTAAGATATTATGTAAGCTTTGTACGATATCTATTAATATAATAATTTGTTAAGTGTATTTATGATTAGCACATTGTGCTCTCGTGTTCAATAAAAGTCTTGTCAAATTAAAATTGATTTTATTTTTACGTATTTTTTAAAGTAATATATTTCATTTATTTTTTATGTTATTACGGAATCTGTTTGGTTTACGTCGCATAGTAAAAGTTTTATTTATGTAATGCACGTAGCGCAACTAGCGATCGGGAGGTTTACTAGCGGCTGCATCGGAGCACGCGGGCGCGTGCGGCCCGCTGCGGGCGGTCGGCCGCCGTCTTGTCCTCCCTCCTAAACCGAATACCAATGTCGTCACCGGTGCGTGAATTGCAAGTGACCCAATTCGTCGACTGAGCTTTACTTTCGGTGATAAAAAGTGGCTAAACGATGAATCGATGGTGGAGAGGTTGTGCGGGGCGGTGATGCGGCGTGCGCGGGGTTTGCGCGGAGTTTGCGCGCGCCGTTGTCTCCGCAGTGGTGGCGGCTCAGTGCGCCGAGACGCGCGCGAGGGCCGCTCGCTCCGCGCACGAGCGCACTCGGGCACCCGCGGGACTCGCGCCGCGCGCCCGGCCTCGTCACACGCACAACACACCACCACACATCACTGCACAATGTGGATCAAGTAAGTTATTGAACTTTTACAACTTTTTCAAACTTTTAAACTGTACAACTTTTTAAACTTTTACGATGAAACTTTTTAAACTGTAGCGATTTACATTTTGGTAGCTTTCATGTTAAGTTGGTTGCACAAATGTATTTCCAATTAAATTGAGATAGGTAATTTAAGCATGATTTATTTTTTTATATTGCTGTGTATTTTTCATCAGTAGGTAATTTATCAAGGTTAATTTTCTTTAATAATAATATGGTGGTTTAATTTATCTATCGCTGTGCTAGTCTGTTTTTTACAAACACACTACCTAGGTATAATATGTTGCATGGTATATCTTTAATTCTTGCAATCAATTTATTAAAATGCATGAAATTTTGGACGCTTCGTCAATGAAGTATACCTATTACTCGTACAGTCCGTTAAGAAATACGTGAATAAAATGGCGTCTTTGTATTTCAATAAATTGGTTTTGGATGAAAAATATTTGGATTCTTTAATATTATTTATGAAATCGTAGAACCTTAATTAGCATTACGCTGGCGCGTTGCCCGGTTGGACTAATGATATTTTGCCGTAAGAATGATTATCTTAGTAAAATTTTGCCTATATTAATCAGGAATATTACGTACCATTCTAATGGTGAAAGAAATCCGTCTGAAATTATAATAAAGCTTACAGAGGCCTACGAAAAATGCTCGACAAATAATTCAGTTCGCGTTTACGATAAAATAAATGTTTACTTTGGTATTTCCTTTGAGCCTACGTTTTAAAAGTGGCTGTCGTTTTTATTTTTTAATTTACTCTAATGTAAAATGTATTCACTTCTAATGATAAATTACAACACATCATAAATATCTTGACATGATTCCGTACTAAGTAGCTCACGACAGACAACAGAAGAATTATAAATATACAGTAGGTAATTTACAGATCCTAAACTTTTTGTCGAAAAATAATCTAGAAACTCTACAATTTCCTTTTTCTACGGCAATAAACAAGTATAGATCAAAATTCAATGGATGATTTTTTGTCTTTGTTCGTAATGTGCGAAACATCAGTATCGTAGTAAAATTGCGTTAAAAGTTGAATTTCACCTGATTGGTTTTCCATCATTTCATAAGGGTTACTTTAATGAGTCTTATAATAAATCGACTCTTTACTTTGAACTGTTTGATGATAGACGACGAAACATAAATTTTTCACATACTGACCTGGTTAAGAACCAAAACTAACTATTTCCAAGAAGGTATTTGTACGCCACTGTTGACGGCACGTCTTAGTATTGAATTTATTAATAGAATCCAAAAACGTCTATTTGCCAACAAAAATAATCTTTTTATTAGACTATAGGCCAACGCTTGACTACAATCGCACCTGATGGAAAGTGACGATGAGGTCTAGGATGACACGCGTTTGCCTAGAAGATGCTGTTCACTAATCTAATCTAATCTTTGGTATAAGACAAAATAGACCAATCGTAAGACAAAATATTTATACGCATATAGCCGGAGGCAGGAAATATAGCGATGACCGTTATTTTGCGCACTTGTAAAAAAGAAGACTTTCTATCAAAATTGGTTTCTGCGCACTCAAGGTTATAACTACACTTTCTTGCCTCGGACTATAACATATTATGTCTCGATCCTGGTGTTCTGCGGACACATAACAAAATTAACTATTATTTAAGTTTTTTTTATAAGTGTAGTTTTTTATTTCTTTATTACAATCTAATTTTTAATTAGCGGCTTCGATACGTGTCTCATCACTATATTTACTGTAGGGCATGTGTGGCATGGGCCTCCGCAAGCCCTAGAAGTGCAATTGTACCTTATACCTATCATGTAACTGTTACAGCTAGTTGTATGTATAACAACTAGCTGTTACTCTTTTACACTGAAGTAAATATCTGTTTACTTATGAAAATAAAGCAAACAGGTATTTATAAAATTCCATTTATGCGCAAAAGTATGTCCAGCAAATAAATTATTTGCTCTCCATTTGATAGATTAATTATGGTATTGACCATAATAAAATTAATCTATCAAATGGAGAGCGATGGTTGCTCAATGTGAAATAACATGCGGCTACCGAACGGGACATTCTAGGTTCGATAGCGATTATAAACCTTATCATTTTTCAAATCTTAGTGCATATTTCTACCGTTGTTAAATGTGAAGTTTTCCTCACGGTCAGCCGTGAGGAAAACTGCACGTTTCAGATATTTGCTCAGTTGATCCGAACGTGTAATCACGGTACTGTTGGTTTGGTTACACTGTTTAAGGGTAGCGAAGGACGACGGACCTACGTCGTCTGACCCGCAGTTGCTTCGTTGTAATTATCTCCTTCCTTCCCAAATCCTGGATCACGGTCCAAAGCGTACCCCGGGATCTGGCTTTGGACATTACAGGAAATGACACGCCGAGATAAGATCGCTTATTTATTTTATAGCTTCGGTGGCGGAGAGGCTTGTGGGTCGCACTTCATTCATTTTCTATTGAGAAATTCTCAGCGTCAGCCCGAACATGGCTGTCTGGAACCACGTTAAACCGTTAGTCCTTCGCCTGATATCTAATCGTTTTTATTACCCTTATGAGGGTGTGGGAATAAAGAGAAGATAAAGAGTGCTCTTGTGCACATACTTGTACAATATAGTAAATAAATGTTTACCCCCTTATTATAAAACAAAGACAAACGATAGTCACGGTTTAAAAATGATGCTGCCACTATAAAAGTGGCAACATCATTCTACAATTTGTCACGTTTATAAAAAACGTGACAAATTGAAGTAATAGCAACATTTTAAAAGCAAAACTTTACCCCACGTTTTGTAATAGAGAGATTAGTGTAGTAATTAAAAATTAGGTAAGCGCTCGAATTTAGGCTCACTAGTTTTAAGTGAATAAATTATAAATATGCAATTATTGAACTGAGAAAGAAAATTATGCACTTACGTTTGTGTTTGAAACATAATCCGTCCAGCACAGCGTTCTACAACTTTTACGTAAGTAGGTCCACCACATCTAAGTTAGACGGACATAATGCAGGTTTAGCCTTTTAGAGTGCTGCAATGTTACTATATTAACTAATAACTTACGTATTTTCTCCAGTAAATATGTAATACTGGTAGTAAAGTTTTTAAATGTTTTGTAAAATTGCGGAAATCAAAATGCGCCCAAACAATACTTGGTATCCTGATTCATACAAGCTAAATGATTATTTATCACTAGAGTAAGTATTAAAACATAATGTTAAGGACGTGAACCTGCTGTTAGGGCCGTCTTTTAATTAAAATTACAGATTTTTTATTTGCGTTTACATTCGGACATGTTAACGTGGTGTTCATCAATCGTGTTAGCAAGTAAGTATACTCGTAATAAAGACAACGGTAACAATACGTAAATACGAGTAAGCAGGTAACAAGAAGTGTTCTGGCTTGCTCGAGGGATACTGGTGATACAGCCACGGTCTCACGGAAAAACGGCGTGAAACAGCGCCTGCGCTCGTTTTCACCGAGTGAGTGAAGATAATCTGGGGGGAAGGGGAACGAAAAGATTGTCAATGGAACTTTTTATATTATAGGGCAATCAAGATGACCTCACTCCACCTGATGATAAGCGGCTGTGAGATCCAAATATGAGGTTGACAGGCACAAAAGAACAGACTTTACTTCAGACAGAGAAGGCACTTGTGACTCAACTTTGGTTCCATGACGGCATGGAAGACGGCAATTGCGGCAGGTGGTTCATCCTCCCGCCCTAGTCCAGGTTAGCTGGGGTCTCCGTAGTGTGTCTTCTTCCAATTGTCCCTGTCATTCGTTACTCTTTTTTCAATCATGACATCCTTTAGACAATCTATCTCCTTTTCGTCCTCATTTCCTCCATCCACTTACATTCATACCCATCACTCTTTAGGTTCCATGCTCCTCCTTTCTTTACATGGCAATACTAGGAATGGTTTTAGCGTGAAAAAAAGTTAGCAATCTACCCGTTGGTCGTTTTAAGAGTATGGCTATAAAGACTTTTTAGGACAAAATCGTATTATCCGCGTCCACAGAAGCGCAGCGCGACAATTAAAGCGGAGCGCCCGCGGGTGCACACTGAGAATGTGTTGAGTTTGTGTATTGTGCATTCGGCTGACAGCCTTGTGTGCGCCCGTGATTGCGTTTGTAAACAACCAGTTGTGATTGTTAGGTGCGCCCAGATTCTGAAAGGGTGCCTGGCATTTCAATTGAGATAAGCACCTTTCGTTTTCGAAAACACGTTTTAACGAACAGTTGGAAAAGTGACTAACAGTTTTTGTAGCCCAATGAATTCGTAGATACGATAGAGTGAGTTTCTTTCATTTTTTATTTAGAATACGATACATACGAACACAATAAATACGAATAGTTGGTATAAGTAAATTCTCTTTTATTTATTGTGCAATTAATGAAGGTTAAAACTATCATAATATAACGAAAAAAACAATCATTAAATGTCTGATTTTGGCTCAGTTTTTGTTCACTGTTACACCTATTATTTTAGTTAGAAACTTTATTCTAAATTGTTACACTTAAAAAACAAAATTTAATTTGACAACTAACTATACCTAAACATAGTCCAAGCGAAGTTATGAAGGGCAAAAAATGCACATGGGTCCATATAAAATCGGCATTGCAATTTAGCAAACCGGCCCTACACGATTATTTTTTGCTTTATATATAATTTATACCGTATATAATATAATATGTTATCAGTAGATAATATTGTTCAATCATCCGCTACATACATTGTGCATATTAATTAACATGTGGGGCGTAATCTCTGTCATAATGTAATTAATGTTATAATATTTTCATCGAGATTATTTTGGCAAGGGAATTGTTTTGTCCTTTGAGAATTTTCCTGCTTTGTGTTGTGGTTTCCTACTTTGCTGCTAAATATTATAAACTTGTACGAAATGTTTTCCCAGAACGAATATTGCGCCGGCTGCTTATCATAGCGGCTTTCACTACCGTAAGCTGAAAATGTATTTACTTTTCTATACTTTCTATTTGGTATAGTTGACACCATACTAGTGGCCTGCCCTCACTTGGTTTCGGGAGATTGGTTTCAAGTCGTGCCAATAGATGGTGCTGGGTGTCAATGACTTCGCGCAAGTGTGTCACTTTTTCGGTTTACCTATAAGCCTTGTCGTTGTCTAGGAATTCCCTAGCTAGACCTCTTAAAAAATCTGATAAGTGACTTTTGATAGTGGCAGCCCAACCACATGTCGTTTAATTCGACGTAAACCTTTTACAAAAAAATTGGTAGAATACGAACTCCGGGTTGTCATACTTTCTTGGTGAATATGCCACGATTGCATACAAAGCTATTTTCCTCTTACTTGCGCACTGCCAAGAAGTGGAACAGCCCTTCCTGCGACTGTTTTCCCCAATGGCTATAACCTCTATTTCTGAAGGTAGTAATTAGTCTGCTTCTGGATAAGCTCGATTTATCGTAGGTTTCTTCTCAAGTCTAGGGTTTAGTGAGAAGTTAAGACCAGTGACAATAAAACTCTTTTTCTTGCCAGTCGATTACTGTAGAGAGACTTTGGTCTCTGCTTTGCGAGCTTTGAGGAGCTTTCCACGCTGGCCTCACATATACATACCTACATTATTTATTGCATCACAGTCGTTGGAGTAAAACTGCCTGTCCACCAGTGCGGACTGAGGCAGCGGAGCGCAATGCGGGGTGGAGCCACAGGATTGAAACCACTAAAGTCGGTGTTGCATGAAATTAATCAGAGCATGTACATAGATCTATCTATCTATGCACATGCTCATAGATAGACAAATCCTTTGTTTGTAACAACAAAGACACACACAGAAAAAAAACATGTGAAAACACTTGCAACGTACAAAAATCACAAGAGATGAGCATGTGTGTATGTAATCTGTGAGCGTATGAGGGTAACAACGAGAACGATTTTGATATAATGGTTCTGAATAATCATGATCTAGTAATATACTTATTTGTCCAGGTTCTTCTGGCTAAAGAAACACGGTAGTCGCTTCAATGTAATGAGATACTACAGTAACCATATCCTCGATCATGTTCCAAGCGATCTCCGTGCTTAAAAGCGACGGTTTTTAATCTAAACTGAATTCTTACACCGAGATGAGGTTGACACAGGTCCCTCCACCAGCCCATGGTCCTTCCTACCGTCTCGGCATACGGACCGAATCTTGGGAGACGCGCACCAGGTACTTGCTAAGGGCTCTTTCCGCGGTGCGTTTCTTCACTCCCTACAAAGTCTGTGTCTGCCGAGATGAGGTTGATGATTACACTTCTTATTTGGTGGATAATAACGTCGCTCGGCCTCGCTTTGCCCCGGTGGGCAGGCAGCCTAAATGCCGCACCCGCCATGAGCAGTTTCTGTTCTCCCTGTATGAACTACATATGCAAGTAGATGTGGGTATGTGCCGTGTAGTCTCATGTGGGTCATTCTGAAATCCGTTGCAGATGCTGTGCTTAAACTTTTACAATTGTATCTACAACTCGGTTATTGGCTTAGGTTGTACATAATGTTAACGCATTCATTTTCATAATCATAGTCATAGTATTTATTGCTTACATGTAGTACAATAGATCTTAACATACAAACAGTCCAGAACGTAAACCCCGCAGCGGCACTGCAATGTTAGTCATAATATCACAAATTATAAAACTAAACTACTTAGTTAAAATCCTGTACAATACCACATTATGCATTATGCTCAAGAAAGTCTTGAAGACAATAAAAACATTTAGATATTAAGTAGTTCTTTGACTTTTTATCAAATAAGTGGCCTTTCTTCCCGAAATAACATGGAGTCCTTACCGTCCGTACCTTTCCGTACAAAATTACTAGGTACTTAGTACGAAGACAAAATCCAAAAGAGGCGATTATTCTTTTTGAAATCAACAACGAAAATAAAAAAGTACCCAATTCCAATAGACCAATAGATGGCGCTCGTAGTGTTAGCTACCGATAGTTACCGATAAGTCTTGACGTCGACAATGCGATAATCCTCTTTATTAAAGAATAGATGACAACTGGGCAGGTTTCCTTGGAGATTAAGCGTTGGTGCGATATTTTTGACGCCGACTGTAGTTTTAATGAATAGGTTCATTAAAATGTAATTTAATTACAAATGAGAAATTTATTTTATAGGAACTCAGTAATAATAGCGCAGGTATGAATTTCCAGTAACAGTACTAATGCGGTTGAGTTAACTACCAAATTAATTATAGTATTTACCTCAGTTTATGCCAATTAAAACCGACGCTGAAATTAGTGCAATATGTAATATTAAAATAATATTCGTTCATTTCAAACGAAGTTTCCATTCATTGGTTATGTTGATTCGAGATAATATCGCACATTACCCAGAATGGGAGCAGTTTTTTTTTAATTTACCCTTTGTTGTATCGAAATTGTAAAAATGTTCGCCGTTCATGCGAGTTTACGCCTCGTATAAAAAAAAAAATCAAATACTTTGTGGTTCATTTTATTGGAACATTCCATGTTTTATTCTTTTCAAGTAAATTGCAATGAATATTTAAATTTTAGAATTTTGTTCAAGTAAAATAACTAATTAAAAAAAACATTTTAATTAATGGTGGTTTCCGACGATGAGATCCGAAGGAAAACTAGGATAATTGATGATGGTACGCGAGTGTGCGAGCTAAAGTGGAGATGGGCAGGACATCTGGCAAGGCGCAAGGATCATAGGTAGACTATAAAGCTTACCAAATGGCAGCCAAACGACGTCTTATGGGTAGACCACCTGCCCGTTGGTCTGACGATATTGTAATGGAAGTGGGGAAACAATGGGTGAGGCTGGCTGGGGACCGTACACAGTGGCGTGATAGAGAAGAGGGTAATACTCAGTAGGTAGTGGGTGGATGTGGGCTGATATGATGATGGTTATTGTTGGTGGATTAGGTATTATATCGCAAAGCGTAATCGTCTAAAACGCACTACGTGAAGAAGTGCTATGGGTCTATTTACGTCGTTTCTATCTTATCGTGTAGCGTGCTGTGCATTACTTTGTGACGCGCTAAAGCGTTCTATAATGTCGAGCGTACTGCATGCTACGAGGTCTATGCTTCCACGCAGTCTAGCGTGCTTTGCGGTATACTGCCATACTCAGAGAGGTCAGTCAACTTTGATTGTCATTTAAAAAAAAATACACTTATATCAACACGCATAAAGATATGCTTAATTCAGATAAATTAACAATACGGATACATTTTGCAGAGGTACATGTACATGTTGACCGTCCTCAGGCTTCGTATTTATTATACAGCGTATTTATTAGCGCGCTAGAAATATGCTCATTGTGTCCGTAGCGTGCTATTATTGTATAGCCATTTTGAACGTCTCTTAATTTAACTACGAGTATCTCAGGATTTAGAGGTGCAGGAGGCATGAGTCTACGGAGCATCATGGGTTCGGGTTCGACTTCTGGTGGTAGGTAGTTCAGAACTTATTATAATATATTTTATGTGCGTGTATTTCAGTCTCAATTTAAATATTATATAATTTGTTGATCGCAATCACTGACGTAATTCACAATATATCGCAGGAAAATAATTAATTTGTATAAATTAAACTTTTCAATTTATTTTATGCAAATAGGTAATTGCTAGAACCGCTATTGATTAAACACCTGCGTTTATTTTACGAGTAAAACCGCAATCTGACAATAAATATTTTTACGGATGCCAGATACATAATATTATATTTTTTACCCTGTAATTTACGGTTTCGTCCAGCTGTAACTTTGGAGCCCAGGGGACCTACGCTATGACTGTGATATCTTGTACGTACTGGATGTATCTGTGAACATTTGCATTCCTTTAACCACTTTTTGTATCTACCAACCATTTTGAACAATGTTTGTCCTACGACTTGGATATGCGTTGATTTTTTTTCTACTCTTTTTGACTTTGTATGAAAAGATAAATTTTGGCGAATTTCCAAAAGTTGTATGTTACTCAAATTGAGTAATCAGATAGCGTAGGCGGTCCCCTGGACTCCAAAGTTACAGCTGGACTAAACCGGGAATAATACAATGAATGTTCAGCTTAGTACATACAATAAATGATTTGAAAAACAATCTACAATTGACTGGTGGAAGTGTTATCTAGATACGAGTAATAGCATTGCATAATGCCGTGGAAATAATGGTGCATTATACAAAATTACTACAGACGTGCTTTAATAGCATGCAAGGGGAATGAAAAATGCTTTCATAATTTTAAATGGTAGGTATGCTGAGTACGTTCACGTCGCTCGTCAATGAACAATAATAGGGCTCTGTTATTGGTCCACGCCCGACGATGTGGGGTAGGGGTAGGACTTAAGAGTGCTTGTTCGGTCCACTAGCGCTGACATTTGATTTAGATAAATTTATTCAACACTAAATACTCAATAACCTCAATAACTCCTGTTATAACTAGTTTTAAGTTTTATACCTCTGTTTTGTGTGCAATAAAAAGCATATTCATTCATTCATTCATTCAGTATTTTACTGCGTTCCACAAATTGAAATTACAATAGGTGTTAAACATGCAAACACATCATATTTTAGGAGAGGGCAACAATTTATTTAATGAGAAAGAAACCTAGTTACATACTACTACTACTACTAGTTATTTGTTTTTAATTGCACAAAAGAAAGTATAATTGGCGGACTTAATGCTATACACCATGCTCTGTCAGTCAGTCATTGGTAGAGGCAGAAAGTTTTATGGCGGCCTATAAATAAATACATCTATACCTAAGTATGATAAATCTGTAGAGAGGTCAACAGCATATGTCGACCACGCACTTCAGAGACTGTACAGCTTTCACCATCGATATACACAGATTGCATACTAAAGCATATAACCATGATTCAGTTGGTGTTAAAGGGTAGCGAAGGTCAGACGACAATCGCTCCTTTGTAATTACCAGACATCCCAAATCCTGAATCATGGGTAAACGTATCCCAGAAACCGGGTATAACACGCTGAGATGAGAGAATCGTACTCGTACATAAAATTTACATAGATTATTTTATAGAAGGCCACATCATTCGTAGCCTTTTCGGTTTAAAACTGATTCTTGTATTTATTTGAACAGACTTTACACATTATTGGTCTTTAAAATATTGAAATGTGTTCCTGAAGCACTGTACGAAGAGAAAATTCTTTAAATCATAGCATAAATGCGTCACTTAGTCATTTAGAAAAAAAACGTGCAACATTTTAGATCTCATTGTTAAGCACATGCTATGCATGCTATGCATTCATGAACTTACTGCTTGACGTTTCAGCTATGTTGCAGCAGCCGCAGTCACAAGCGGACTATTGATAAACGTAGCTTTATTCCCGTTTTAATATTTTATAGTTATAATGCAACGCAAAAATCTAAATACCTATTTTAGACCTCATCGTGGCCCAAGACCACAAGCGCACTGATGGGTGTCGATAGGGGCGGCTAAAGTTAATAAAAATCAAATGGCAGCGCTAATAGACCGAACAAGCACTCTTAATAGATTTGCTGCAGCCAATCCATTAACACTCTGAGCGCCACGGAATACGTCGGATTGCACTAATACCTACGGTAGCTACAGAACGCAACGCTATCGATCCCTGATTTAACTGAATCGTCAAATGTGATTCCTTAATGGTTCTTGCTTGGTGAACTTGCTCCGTCATTTACTTCGTAATATTTGTGACGAAATTACGACATTGAAGAATAAATAACAGATCCATTTCGATACGAGTATGTTAACAGCAGTCTTGTGTACTATTAGTAAAGAGGCAATTTTGAACAATAATAACAATTATTATTACTTTGTGACTTGACCACCGTGTAAAACATAAGTATTAAAAGTGACATATATTTTTCTCCTGTACGTACTTAGGTACACTTTTAACTATGTAGGATATAGAATCTCTTTAATTTTTTTACAATCAATACAATTTCTAAATATCAAGTGTCGGCCGTCAATCTTAACAAAATACATCCTACTTAGCTGTCGACCCAGTTTAATCACGTGCCGATACGATTGTATTCTGCGCTACTGCACTAACGAATAGCAATCTCTAAGTTCGCTGCTAATGGATCGTACACACAATCAAAGGGTAAAATTTTTAAAGATTACGTTTTTATTGCGCAAAATACCTACAGCATAACTGTCAAAAAAATCTAAAATTTAAAGAATATGATTCATCTGATTGAGGACTACAAGTTAAAGTAAGTCGAAATAAGGGTGTGTAAACATTTGCGTTTATAATTCGGTATTGATTGAGCGAGGCGAGGGGCGCGGGGCGACCTTGGAGCGCCCGGCCGCCAGCGAAGCTCCCGACCTTGACTCGCACTCCGCTCGCGCCGACCATAACACACAGCCCCGAGACGCCGCCTCGCTCTCACGCGCTGACCAAGAACACCTGCCTCAGCCGAGACACAAGGGATCCTCTTTCAACCTTACCAAGCCGAGCGAGTGAGTTCCAGTGACATTTTTCTTGTAAAGACGCTGTTATCAACACGCAATTCTCTAATTACTTACGCGTTACGTAACTAAGTAAAAAATAAATTTATCTCAAAGGTTCTCTGAGTAGGCGAAAATCTTTGTGTATAATTACTGTGTCAACAAATGTGTGGTGAAAGCTCAGTGATTAAAAATTGCGACTCTATACATTCTTTATAGCTGTGTGCGATTCTTTTTTCTATCGGGGAGCGAGAACCGCACGACCTTGAGTTGCCGGGACTCGGCCTTCGACCGCTGCAGCTGCGCATTAAGCTCCGCAAAAACATGTCCAGCGATTTTCATTGACAATTATATAACCTAGGACTAGAAAACGTAGCAATCGTGTGTGTGCTTGTCTCTCAAAAAAGAAATACAGCAGATTTTTAGCTTCAAAAGATTCGCCTCTCGTGATACATCAATAACACTAACAAAAGGATACGTCACAAAGAACGTCAGTGTATCATGTGGTATCATCGTTAACATCTACTTGCATGTACGAGTACCAGTGTTAGCATAGTTCAAGTTTCGATGAAATTTACTGGGACGCCTGTAGTGAGATTGTGAATAAAGTGCATAGCGACGCAGCAGTCAAGTTCACGGCTTTGAAGTGATAGCGGCATCATATTGCAAGGGAAAGGTCAATGTCGAAAGAGAAAGTTTATTAGAGTTGCGCAGTGCACCGCTTTCATGGCACGTTGAATCTATTTCCGTATCGCAAGCTCGACGTTTATTAAAGTGTTGTGAGACGCACAGTACGTTTGGACCGCTACACACAAGAAGGCTTTCTGTAAGTCTTATTACGTAAGTGTCAACTGGATGCGCACATCTGTTACTTGTATATTGTTAACTATCGTGATTCGTAGTCGTCGTAGCGCTCGTGTTACGGATGTGCTACGAACCGTAGTTGCTACGCAGTATTATGAGTATTGAATATTGTAAGGATAGCTTAGTGCAAAATACCATCTTATTATAACATTTATCTTTTTAACAGTGGTGAAGTGCAAGTTATGTTAGTGAAGTTTGAAGAGATTTAGTATGTATTGCAAAGGATAACGTCTATTTTAAATTCGTTCACTTACTCCTTCGTCATCCGTTCGTAGCACAGAGCTACGAGCTACGAATTTGCTTATAAAGGGAAATTACACAAGGTGTTATAGCCTTTGCGTATAAGGTTTTATGTTATTTGTGTGTTTTGGTTGAATATTTTACACATCTGACTAGTTTGTCACTAAAATAGATAATAAACAAATTCAAAGACCTAATTGTGCACTATTATTATTTTTCGTGTTTGGAATATCGTAGAATAAAACATTTAATACCAAAGTGGTGAAATGTTTTGCCGTTTTCGTACTTTGATAATACTATAGTGGTCCGGTCCTCACTTCGTTTCGGGATATTAGTTTCAATGTATATTAATAGATGGCGCTGGGCGGCTAAAACGTCGCTTTTTTTCGATTTATCTTTGAGATTTGTCTTAACTTCTATAGACAAGTTAAGTACAACTTTATAAATGGTATACCTAAAAGAACAAAATAAGATAGGTAGAAGGTAGAAAAATACTCTTTTGTTTGAAAAATCTATATCTTTATAATTTTAATACAAAATAGCAACTATGAATTGTTTCATGTATCACATTGAACTTTTTGTTGTATTTTCGTTACGATATCGGTTAGTACAATTGCTTAGTGAGTTAAAAAGAAACCCGAGCAGTTCCCGATACGAGGCCCTATGTTTTTGTTTGAAGAGTGGCAATAAGCCTCTCGGCCAACCTCGGTCCGCTATTAGAGTTTGCGAGCTCGGGGACTCCAATGAATAACTGATCGATCCGTACACGTAGTATGTAAGGCCGGCCTTCGCAGCCAATGCCTTATCGAGACTACAGCTGTGCTCGGAGGACGACTATTAGCTTTCCGCTTCAAGGATACTCATTTTTTTAATTATTTAAACACGATTTTCTTGAATTCTTAAGCGGTGCCGCCTTATAAAGATTGATGGACACGCCAGATTCATGAACACAACCTGGCAGGTTCAAGGCATGGTGGCAAGGCATTGATGTGTTAACTTAGAAAATCAGTTACATTTTTATGATAAGGCCCGGTGAATCATAATATGATTTGCTGTATACCGGTGACGTCGATAATTGTTTCTTAAAACATAAGCAGTTCTTTCTAATTTCTAGTTTCTAGTTTGTATTGGTCTGGGTGTTTTCTACGTATTATAAGTATGTATTTACAAAAGAAAAGTATTATATGTAGGTATATATTTGTAATCCCACTGTTGGTTCTGATATCTGTAACACAGGTGCTTGAGCTATCTATCTCAGAGTCAGATCAATGTATGTGATTCAGTGAAATATTATTATAAAAAAAAAAAATAATAATAAAGAATGAATTACCACCTATGCACGACACCAAAGTGAAATATGTACCTACACAATAGATAAGAACTGGTCCGACTTGGAGGCCAATTCTCGGTTTTCGCTTTCTATGTCAAGTCGACATCATGGAACGCACAACCAATAGGAGAGCACAGATTACAGTCGACATTCCTTATCTTGTTTTCCTATTGGTCTATGCGTTCTATGAAGTCGAGTCGACATAGTGATGCAGTGTGCAAGTGATGCAGTGTATGCTTCCCCTTTAAAGTTTTAAACTTAGGTTTTATACAAGTCAGACAGGCAGGCACACGGTATGCTACAGGGTCTTCCTCAGAATACCAGCGTCGTGACGTGTCAGGAATGACACGGCGCGACTTTTGCTGAGCGGTCGCCTATTTGGCACAATGTCTGTTTCTTTTTTTTTCTCTCTCTTATTTCCTTTTCATTAAGTTTAGTTTTGTTTCTTTTTTTTTAATTGTTGTTTTGTATGTGCCAAATAAATGTTTTATTCATTCATTCACATAGAATACTCGAAAATCCGAGAGTTGGCCTCCTGCGAGCGGCTGCTCCTCCGCCGCTCGGTGTGGATGCGATTCGGTTCACTAGCGCCCATTTGAATAATATTCATTATTCAGATTTAATTTATTTACATAGCTCGCGTCACCACCAGGCTCTCCACCGTTTGCTGGCGGGTTTCCAAGCTTTTTGGGCACATTGCCAGGAAGAGGGAGATTACTTAGAAAGCATTTGGGCATTATGATATGTCCTGCGAACGTGGCTGATAGTTGACGCCGCGCCGTAGAGGTATAGTTGGAGGCACGAAAGTATAGCGATGACCGTTATTTTGCGCACTTGTAAAAAAGAAGACTTTCATCAAAATTGGTTTCTGCGCACTCAAGGTCACTACACTTTCTTGCCTCGGACTATAGTAATAGGTTGGAGGATATTAATATGATTGTTATTGGTGAAAAGCTATTTTTTTAGATGTATCTGTTTTTTCTATTAATCTATACTATTAATAAAGAGGTAACGCCTCGGCCTGTGACTGACTGACTGATCTATCAACGCACAACCGAAACTACTGGATCAAAAATCATGAAATTATTATATAAGTTGTCATAATCATTGATAACCCGTTTAGCGCAGGGGTATGCGCGCCAGTTGAAACCAAAAAAAAACTGGTTTCCCTAGCACAAAGGAAAACTTTATTTTGACCAGGACGAAATGAATGATGTTGTCACATCATAATTGGTAATATCTCTCGGTTGGGCGATTCTGTAACTTAGTACCTAACTATATAAATCCACTAACATAGTTTCTTTGATCTGGTTATTCGCTTGCGCCCGCCGTTCGTAGGGTAATAGATTTAGTAGGTTTACCTACTAAATTTACTACTCTAAATCTATTACTGAGGAACTTTGTAAGTTTAATTTGGATATTGACAGTGTAGACTTTGCTTGCGCATTTACAGTGATTGCTCGTAACTAACTTTGACCTCCCTCCCGGACCGCGAGCCTCATAAAGCTTGGATGCTCTTCGATAGTTGGTCTCCAACCAAACTCGAGTATTTCGTGTATACAATAGTGCGCGTTCATCGACTATCGACAGCGGACTCGAAGTGCATTATCGAATAGTTTCTGCTTGATTGATCAACTATTGTAGGTGTAGGTGAAAATTAGTTTAATTCAATGGCAAACAAAAAAAAGTACTGAAATTACTGTCACACCAACAATGTTTTAGAATAAAATTATTACAAAATCTAAAAAAAAAATTAAGTATTAAAAAATTAAGAATCATTTATGTACAATATTCCTCCAAATTGGACATCAGGATATAAAAAAAATACGAGGGTTGATTTAGCAATAAGAAACATACACACGTGACGTGACCGAGGTTGTAAAAAAAAGTAGTCTTTATTAAGGGGCTATACGAATGAAACTAGCGCCGCCAATCTATTTACACTGATTGTGGCGAAAATACGATATTTCTTAAAAAAGCAAAACATTACAGACTTAGATAAAAGTAAATTGAATTTTTCAAGATGCATTACAATATAAAAAACACGCGACAATTAACAATAATGTCAATTATTGCTAAAAGTGGCCGTTTTTAGCAATAATTAACATTATTGTTACTTGTCGCGTGTTAGAAATATTGTATTGCATCTTGAAAAATCCAATTTATTTGGATCTAAGTCTGTAATGTTTTGCTTTCTTCAAAAATATCATATTTTCGCCACAATCAGTGTAAATAGATTGGCGGCGCTAGTTTCATTCGTGTAGCCCCTTAATACGATTTTCCAAAAGTCTTGGAACAAATGTTGTTCAGAGAAAAGGATGAAAATTTTTACCCATACGCCCTTCAGATTTTTTTGTAATATTGTGACCTCGTTTTTCAGTTTTAAAATTTAGTTTTCTCTGTTTTGTGATCATCAATGAATTTATTTTTTCTTTCATAAATAAGAAAGAAAAATAACTAATGTTCTGCATACCGGGCTTGTATTGCCAATACGTGGCAATGTCTACTTCTCACATCAATATTCATCGGTGCTAGCAGTGCAACATTCCCCATGTAAACGCCAAGTTTAATAATTCAGATAAATCAATACAGATCCTGGCTACGCCTTCTAATGCAATGTCTATAATTTAGTACCCTCACTGGATAAATGCCGATGTATTGGATGGGGATGGTTATCAATTATGGAAGCGACAGTGGAATGGAAGTAACTGTGGGAGAGCCACGCTTCGGCATGAATGGGCCGGCTCGACCGGAGTGATACCACTGCCTCACAGAAAACCGGCGTGAAGCAGCCCCTGTGCTGTGTTTCGCCGAGTGAGTGAGGGTACCGGAGGCCCACTCGGGGGGAAGGGGTCAAAAGGTTGGCAGCGCACTTGTGATTCCACTGGTGTTGCAAGTGTCCATGGGCGGCGGCAATTGCTTACCATCAGGTGATCCGCCTGCTACCTATCACATAAAAAAAAAAAAAAAAAGACATGCATAGCTTCGACGTGTTCAGTAACATACAATACGCAGGCAGACAGACAAGAAATAACACAGAGAGAAAATCCTGATGCAAAAAAGTGTTCTCTTTTTACCCGACTACGGCAAAGCAAAAGGAGGTTATGATTTTGACAGGCTATGTATGTATGTATGTATGTATGTTCATCTGTTTCCACGTAACTTTTAAACTACTTATCAGAATTCGACAAATGATATATCATTATAAGCGTCTTAATTGTCCGCTGGTTATAGGCTATATGAAGTTTCACAAAATCTAATGTGGCGCCGTCTAGCGGACAAAACATACAGAGTAAAAAAATAAAGTTATGATAAATATGCCGTGTTTGGTATCATTTTAAAGCGCTTGACTTGTAGATTTTGAATATATATATATATATATTACTAGCACTTGGACACCAAAATAGTACAAATAAAAAAAAAGTAAGAAAACTAAAACCCAACTACGACAAAAAACGACCCTCAAAAAGTATGAAACCTACCTACCTACCGTAGCACTATGACAACGTGTGACTGCGGATTTCCAAACATGAAAATTTATCTCTACATAGTGAATATTGCATACTTCAGAATAGTATTGTATGACATTATTGTAAATTGACAACGAAGGCTTGTTTCATACTTTTTGAGGGTCGTTTTTTGTCGTAGTTGGGTTTTAGTTTTCTTACTTTTTTAAATATTTTCTTTAACATGAACAAAGAAGTTGAGACCTACTTAATACTTATGGCACAAAATAATTACACACAGAAGTTTGACCTGATTTTGAATTTAGAAGAGTTCGTTGACATTATACTAGGGTTGTTGCCCGGCATGAGTACATAAGCGCGCGGCATGTCATAAGTTAGGATTAATGTGGTCGAAAAGGCGTTTTTGCCCGTTAGTGCGCATGCGTGAGTACATGACATATTTTTAGCTCTTAGTGGGCAGTCAGCCTTCTGAGTCAATATGTATTTTGTGCTTATGGTATCTTTTTATTTCGAAACGTCGGCCGGTGTTATGAAAACTATGTTTAACAAACTTGTTGGATTCTCACGCATACGATAACTGTTTAATTAAAAATTTTAGAAGTTTAAATAATATTCACTTATTATTGTAATAGCAGGTCACATGATATATCATGTGTATTAAAACGCAGTTGCGTGACAGGCCGTGTTGCAAGGGCCAACGAGACACTCGGGAATAAGCTCTGTGCACACAAGTTTGAATTATAAACGAGGCTAGAGGCCGTCAGCGAAATAAAACCCTAGCATTTAGGTTCAAAGGTCTTTATTTTCTCATAAAAAAAATACATCTTACTTAAAATGAGATACAAAGAGTTATTATAACATAATTTTAACTAAAAATCACGCACTATTGCTAGCAGCCGCTATTAACTTTTAAAGCTGCCTAACCATTTACAGGCTTACAAATCATTTGGTAAACTATTGAAAAGCTGTGCTCCCACAAATAGTATTGTCCGCTTGCCATAATTAGTCCGTGTGTTTGTTTTATTATAAGTTTAAATTTCGAAGATTACGTGGATTAGTTTTAATATTTAGTGCTATTGTTAGTTTTGATTTCCGCATGTCGGAAGTAAAAAGTGCGTACCACAAAGTTACAAAGTGAATCGACACGCGCGCACGATGACGCTTACACGTTAAGAGGGTAAAGTACTACGTACGGTATAAGCACGTATAAGTGCCGGTTTTAAAGCCGAGGGAACTAAAACCCTTCTATTCCTTAAAAGCGAATGCGGCAGCAAAGTCCCTCGCCCTCGCAATGACTAAATTGTGCTTTATTGTTCCCCTCGCTTAGAACCCGGTAAAGTAAAGAGTGTTCCAGATTCAAGAGGTCACCACCTTAGATGCAAAGGTGGCAGGTTCTGTGTGTGTATGAAAAGTTTATTACATGCTCCCTACCTCGTGGAACTTTAATCTGACGTTTATGAGATGTTCCATGCAATGTGAATTCCGTACCTGAAATACAATACCATTGTTTTTTTATTAGTACTAAGATAAAGTATTATTTAATGAAATCGAAGCATTTTTTTTATGAGATAGGTGGCAGACGGATCAGCTGATGGCGAGCGATTGCCGCCGCCCATAGACACCTGCAACACTGGTTAAATCACAAGTACGCTGCCAACCTTTAACCACCTTTCCCCCCAATTGGGCTTCAGGCGCTTCACGCTGGTTTTCTGTGAGGCCGTGGTATTACTCCGGTCGAGATGCCGATTCAAGCCGAAGCGTGGCTCTCCCTCGGTAGAAAGCATTAAAGATTAAAAACTGTTTCGATTTGTTACGTAGAGAATTTAGCCTGCAATGCATAAATCATGGCCCCATCGCGCCGCAATGTCGAATCAGCAATTTTAGCTGTGTCAGAATTCGATATTTTATAATTTCAAAGCTTTAGAAGTGTCTATTTCTGTTTTTTCTTTCCTAAGCACAATAGAATGAATTATCCAAACTAGCTGCCGGCAATCATTCGGATAATTGAATGTACCTAGAAAGAAATGCAGTTTTGTATCTATAATTAATTTGTTAAAACATCCTAATATCATGTTTGCATAAATTATATCAATTCACAAGACAAGCCTGAAACGCTTAGTCATGCGGTCAGGCAAGTCGCAGCATGTTCTCGTTCATGCTTCATTTCATTAAATCGATATGCAGATAGTTACATTAATTTACTTAGTAATTTCGTAGGGAAGGACACTATTATACAATCTGTCGTAATGATACTTAATTGGCTCGATAGCACTGCGGTGGCCATGCCTCATAGGCCAGTGGCCGTGGGATCGATCCCCACAATGAATAAACATTCCTTTGATGAACACTAGTGTTTGTTCAGTACCTAGGTGTAATGTATGTTTTTAATTTATAAGTGTTATATTGGTAATTTCTCTGCATGATACCTATCTGTAACATGTTACCAATGAAGACAATCTATGAGATGTTGTATTAACGTCGCAAGGCCCATTTGCCTTTTAAAAGGCATAAAACAATTGATTTTCCATTGTGTCTGCTGTCTGGGCGTTACGACGTTAATAAAAAAAGTACAGTCAGCCACACATCATGTTATCACAACCTGTGAAAGTTCTTCAATAGATATTCAACCTAATGTGTGGATGTGGATTGAAAAAGTTTGACAGTTTTGAATACTTACTTTCATGTGTGGTTGTACGCACTTGGGAAAAAACTGAGGTTAATGAAAGTTTTAGGTACTATAATAATAATAATTGTCAAATTGTGGTGATAAAATGTGCAGGTGTAACGTAACATTACATATATAAAATAAGTAGTTCGCACACTTACCTGTTTAGGTATACAAAAGTCAGAAATCTAATTCTAATAATTAATTTGACATTGTTTCAATGCTAATACTTAATACATACCTTACTATAAAAATGTTTTTTTAATTGAATTTATTTTAATGTCAAAGTTAATTAAAAATGTTAGCATCGTTTTTGTGATAACTTAAAAATAATCTGAAACGAGTAACTGTTCCGAAAGTAGACTTTGCTTTAACGTTTACATTCCGAGTGCGTATTAGGTTGTGGTCATAGAAGTAGAAACAACAAGTTGCCTTTCAGTGAAAGTGTTACGTGGCTGTATCTGAAATAGAAATAAAGCAGCCTCCAGATGTGATGTCAATGGCCGGGGAAATAGGCCATTGTTTCCGTGGGCGGCCGTTTTAGTTCCACAGATATAGTTAACTAGTGTACCTACACACGGAAACTTTTAATTAACTTGGGGACGTCGTGTGTTTCCAAGAAAACACACGTCTGCAGTGTAATTAATGTATGTTTTCCTTTGACGTTTTTACATAAGTAATGTCGACCGATCATCGGGTATAATTGTATACGCGTAAGTATGGGGTAAGTACGTACACCCGCATAGAGCGTTAGACATTGCTTGGTCTCCCGGTATTACCAATTTTCTTATGAGTATTCATGTATATGATCATGTTTGATTTATGCGTCAAGCGGTGTGTATCATTAGCTAATAGCAAATAAAGTTTCTTTCAATTTATGCTTATACTTATCTGTGCAAA
This sequence comes from Cnaphalocrocis medinalis, assembly GCA_014851415.1. Classification (NCBI taxonomy): domain Eukaryota; kingdom Metazoa; phylum Arthropoda; class Insecta; order Lepidoptera; family Crambidae; genus Cnaphalocrocis; species Cnaphalocrocis medinalis. The sequence goes on along the minus strand of CM026273.1, from coordinate 8,473,712 downwards.
TATTTTTCTCTATATGCAATGCGAATTTTAAAAAAACCTTGCTAAGCGATTTTTGGAGGCCAATAAATAAAAAAATGCGACAGAACTCTAAAATCGGCTAAAACGGTTTACGTCATTTTGAATCATATTTGTGGACTTAACTTCGTTTTTGCTTAATTCAGCGCAGTACCAATAGATGGCACTGAGTGTCGATTACATCGCGCAAGTGTTTTGTCTTATCGGTTTCTACATCTTCAAAATAGTATTCAAGTTATTGAAATTAATTCAGTATTTTATTACCGCAGCTGGTTCCACGTAAACCGTTTTGCTTAATCGGCCATTGTATGAAATTAAGACGCTTTTCTGGTTTCTAGTTTAAGAGCTGGCAGCACGATTTTAACAGCAGGTTTAAATGCATAGTTTTCGACAGAATCACTTTTGGAAGCAGAATTAATTTAATTTAAGTCTTAAATCCTTATCAGGCGGTTACTGAATGTTTCATGCACACGTTAAATTCTTTTACTGATGGTTTCACATACCGAATGTGGTTTTCACATAATATGAGTTTACATAATCTGAGTTTCACATGATGTGTTTTTTATAACATTTTTCGTAGTATAATAAAAATATTCAGTGATAATATTTCCTGAAAATACGTTTTTCTATTGGAACAGGGTCTGGTAGCGGTCAACGGGTGCACATAATGGCGGCTCCAACTATAATTTGCCTTCACTCACAACAGTTACACAGTTAATGGTAAAGTATACTTAAATTTACTTTTATAACCACGGTAAGGACAATTTATTATTTAAAATATTTTATTATTATTATTTATAATAAATTGTTATTATTATTTATAACAATTTGTTATTATTATTTATAATGAATTGATATTACTATATTAAAATAAATTATCCTTACCGTTACCAAATTACCGATGGTAAATTTACAAAAACAATGTTTTATTACTCTGAATACCTTTTCTGCAAGTTCTAACTCTCATACCATTTCTTGCATAATAAACAGTGATAGGATTAGGTATATTAGAGCAATTTAGGGTCAACGACCTCAAACGTTACATTAGTTAGTATGGATAATACGCCTGCAACTTAATTTATATTGAACGTAAGTAACGATTGATTAAAATAATAGTAAATAAATAAATAAATTCAGAGACAACATCACATACATTGTCCTGGCCCCAAACTAAGGTTTTCCCTTGTGCTATGGAAACCAGAAACAACGAAGGTACTACAAATATAATATCTGTTTTATCAACAAACATTTGTGTTAATGCGGGAATCGAACCCGCGACCCTTACGTCTCCACCGGCGCTCAAACCATTGCGCTAAACGGGTCGTCAATTAAAAATAAAATTGTCTAAAAAACTGCTATACTTTCCTGTATGTAAATATTCTCAGAAATACTTTTTTTTAATATAATATCATGATCGCTACAGCCAATATAGCGCGCTAGCTTCGTCGATTCCTCGCCTTAAATAAAATGTTGTTTCCCTCCCAGGGCTCTATGTTTTTTCCAATATGTACCCGTATCTCTGGTTTCGAATTCCGATTCGCAATGTTAAATCCATTCCAACATTTCTCCGAAAAGGCGTTCATTGTAAATCAATTTGTTCCGTAAATAAAAGTTTGGTTAGAATTTTGCTAGGTTTTTTATTTGGTGTTGGTTATCGTGGTTGTTGCATCTTTTAGGTTTACTACTGAATGTTACGCTTGTTACAAAAATAACACGGGTTAGTCATTTGCGTGACTGAAAAGAAAGCTAGTTTATGGATCCAGTTCTTGTAAATACTGTGGCTGTTAACATGCAATGAACTTGTTTTTTGTATTAAGCTCAACGTCTTTTTATTCTAGAAGCAGCACTAAGGGCTTGTTTTTGGATCCGTTTGGTACTTAGAGAAAGTATCAAAATAGAGTGGCTAAGCGCGTATCACCGTAAGGGAGAGATATCTATATAACCCGGCCAAATGAAAAATAACTACAAAATGACGGATAGATGTGACTGAAGATTACTTCAGTACGGTAGCCTGTTATCTCTTAGTACGACTGAATTTGGTTGGTTAAAATAAACGTCGCGTTAATTCCCGTTTTAATACCTTATAGTTCTATTTAGTTTTCAACTGATCTGTCTCCATTTGTACGGCAGATATGCCCACAAGGATGATGGGCGGTCGCGGCGCGGGGGGCAGCGCGGGCGACGTCAGCGTGGCCGACAGCCCGCTCGCCACCATCGAGTCGCTCACGCAGGCCGCCGTCATTGCCGTCATGGGCATCGCCATCGTCGTCTCCAACCTCCTCATCATAGCCTCCTTCCTCAACTTTAAAGGTACGTACGTAAGTAAGGCTAGAATAGGGTATTTTACTGTCGTTGAAATATCGACATCCAATGCCTAGACTCGATAATTTACTGTATAAGTGTACGATTATTGAAGAAACATTTTCAAAAAGTTTAAATACAAGAAAGTTATAGAGCAACAAACTTTTGATTGACCTGTAAACAAAATTTTGTGCGGCGCTTGTAGGAAGCACTAGCCTAGTGACGTCATTATTATCGTATCGCTCTCCTGATTGTGAACTTTGCATCACTATATCTTTCGAACTAATGATGATAGATATAAAGAAGGGAGCTTTGATTCGTATCTCAAAAACTTTACAATAAAAAAGTCGTAAAATACCCTATTCTACGCCAACTCGATCTGGGAGGCAATTCTCGTGCGCTCGACATTAAAGTCGAACCGGTTATTGGTATGGACGAATGTATGATATCTAAATTCGACTTCAATGTTGAGTGCACTTGAATTGCCCCCTGGACTCTGTCGCATAATTATGTTCCAGCTACCAAATTAAAACCTATTTCCATGCTAACACGATTATCACTCTATTCTCAGCTTAACTATTCCATCTTCTGATCGGGATGCCACCGACTGACCTCGACCAACCTAGATTCTGAATAGGCTCTCTTGAGACCGTTAAAATGTGCAGTTGGAAACTGGCAGTTTTACGTGTCCCAGATCCCCAGCAAATATAGAACTTCTCAATATCATATTAGATTAAAGTACAGGTGACGAATACTTACTTGCTGTGATTGTAGCAACATTTCCCGGATCTGTGGTAGCAACTATGTAGGTATGTCTAGTCTATGTAGGTAGATGAGTGCCGTAGCGGTAGCCCTTTCTCGAAACTGTTTAGGCCGTTTCCAATCTTGTAGAAGTCAAAATTTTAGGTAACCAAAGTAAAGTAGTAATTCTATCTAATCCATCCATCTCTTTTTTAGCCGTCCTCTGCTCCTCGACCATAAATGGGGTTTTTTCTTATTCATACCCATCACTCTTTTAGATATATGTTCCTCCTCCCTTCTCATTTCATGGCCATACCAGGAGAGACGATTCCCCTTCAGTTAACCATTAACCAGGCTATGTACCATATGAGACCACCAGATTTTGAACTTTATGCAGTTATGATAAGGTTGAAAACCAATGAAAAAAAATATGTCTAGTTGTCAGGTTAAGGGTTAATCAGTAATATAGGTGTCACTTTCATACTACCTCTGATCTGACGCATTCCTCATTTTGTCCATTTTCGTCACGCCACACATCCATTGGCCAACATATTATATAAGGTACTTTAAAAAAGCATTTAGTGGCAAACCCAATTTCACGCTAGCAGAGTGGCGAGAGTCCACTTGTGATATTGTGAGGTATAGGTAAATGAACGTTTTTGCCCTTTCTGCAACTGACTGATAAAAACTTAATATTTTTTCTGCACGTCATTAAAAGATAATGAGCGCGCTGCTTCTGCATAGACGGTTATTGTGAATGAAATAACAAAGTTCGTTAATAAGTAGAATAAAGTCTCTTTACGGAGCCTTTGTTTTCTGTTCCTCTACAAATGAAACCGTTCAAGTGATATACCTGTATATAAACTGGGGGGAGCGCTTTGTCGCATGACTTTGTAATAAGTGCTATAATCGCACGCTTACCTATGTAAGTTAACTACCGACATAAACGTTCTTTCATTAATTCTATTCATGTTTGACTTGCTAGAATAGAGACAGGTTCAGGTGTGTGAAAGCTGTTTTTACACATCATGGTAGCGACCAATAAGCGCGCGGATCGCTTATGTTATGCGATTACCACACGACCTGCAGCATATGCGTTGCTAACCCTTTAAACATCTTAGTCCCCCGGGAAAACATCTCATGGCGGCTCATTTCATTCGCACATTCGTTCGCAGAAGCATACTCCTCTGGAAACGTGCGCGATTGTTTGGATTCCAATGTGTGAGGGTGAATGTTCTTAGACCGACGTACTACTTTAAAGTTATCTTTATTGAGAAGTTTTAGTATTCCGCGAATGTTTGAGATAGAAATGGAATAAAATGTTAAGTGCTTTAAATGCAAAGGCAACTTTATACCTTTAAAATGATTTATAATATTTAAAAGTCCCACTGATAGTGCGATACTTTTACAATATCTCGCTATTTAGGTACAATTCTTCCTTTAGAATTGGATTTTGTATGGTATTCGTCCATACAAATTCGTCGCCATTTTCCATTGAAAATATTCATCAGCTGTGAAAGAGCTAAAACGCTCGATCCATTAAGGTTCCACTCGACAAAACGAAAAAGTCTTAGCTGCTCTAATTGACAAGGCAAAATTCCAGAATATTACCGTATTGCAATCCCTTAACAATGTTCAGTCTCACTGCGTTTATCTTTGTAACGTTTATTACCTACTACTTAACGTTCTCTTAGCTCAAAAGGGGATAATGAATTGAATATCATTGACTACTTAAATTAACGGAATCATACGTAACTATGAGTAGGCTACATTTTTTTATGCCGTTTGGCTTTTGCTTCGTATATTCTTCCCTACTTTAATTTTCTCTCGCCAGTCTATTGTATCTTAGTTTTGTATACTGCAGAAACATGTCTATAGAAAATGTATAGAACGGAGAAAAAGGAAAAAGGCAAACCGAAATCTTTAAATGGGGTGCATAAAAGACAATGAGAACTAATGAGATAAAGTAATTCACATTCATAAAGTCTTTATTCAGTTGATACAGAACGTTTGAATGATAAGTACCTATAGTTTCCGCGCGAGTTGAGTGCATAAAGCTCCTCACTCAACTCGCGCGCGAACTATAATTAAGTTATACTTGTTAGTTAACATAATTCCAAGGCAAAGTCATATTGAGGATATTATGCTTAGCGTTGTGTTGTTCTCAGGAACAAGTGGGTATTACTTAGTTAAGCAGGCACTTCTTACATAAGTCTAGTTTTAGACGAATGTCTGAGATTCCTTTACAAACATCTGCAGATATGTAGGGAGGTGGATATATTAATTAAGCTGCGTTTGGGTCAAAGTATGTCGTAAATTAATTTGGGCACTTATCATAATCGAACCGATGCCGATGAGCCACTATTATGTTAATTAAAATAAACGTTGATGAATGAGAATAATGAATGCAAATTGATATTTAACGCGCAGGTCGAGTGGAAGCATCGTTCCGTGCCTCCGATACATAATTAAGGTAATGGCTTGTCAATGTTTCAGGTCTGTCGAACGAGGTGATCAACTATTATTTGCTGTCGCTGGCCGTCGCAGATTTGCTCTGTGGGCTTTTCGTGGTACCCTTATCGGTGTACCCAGCCATAACTGGCCGATGGATGTTCGGAGACCTAATGTGCCGACTGGCAGGATATGTGGAAGTCACGCTCTGGTCCGTCTCTGTCTACACGTTCATGTGGATATCCGTCGACCGATACCTAGCTGTCAGGAAGCCTCTCCGATATGAGACGGTTAGTGCGACGGTAGTTATCCTTTTTAATATTACTTATCAGCTTTCGACTGTTTCAAGCTTCCTATTAGCGCACTCAATTTTCAAATCTATCTCTTCTCATCTCACGTTCATTATTTATGCAAGCCGAGCTACTAAAATTAAAACAAACGACCACATCTCATCATTCTTCTTCATGCTTAAAAATACAAGCAATCATTCATTCCAGTTGTAAAATCATCTGTAAAATACATTATCCTCAATAAATCTTGGAGTAAGTAAATTCAGACATTTCATGACATTCTCATAACCTCTGATTACCATTGCATTGAATCGCTCAGCATGTGTCACACTATCGCAATTCGATGGAAATGCTAACACTCTTCAAATATCAGGTACAAACCCGCACCAGAAGTCAATGTTGGATGGTGTTCACTTGGATCTCCGCCGCTATGTTGTGCTGCCCGCCTCTGCTCGGATATAAAAAGGAAGCTAACTTCGACAAGGAGACGTTTATTTGTATGCTCGACTGGGGCACGACGTACGCGTACACCGCGACGCTGGGCATCCTCGTGCTGGGCCCCAGCGTGATCTCGATCGTTTATAATTATTTTTACATTTTCTCTATGAAGCGCAAACTAAATAGCGGGGCGCCGATCCACGACAAGGAGTACGCGACGGCGCTGGCCGAGAACCTGTCCAACCCCAGCCACTGGATGAGCTTCGTGCTGGTGTCGGCCTTCTGGCTCAGCTGGGCGCCCTACGCCGGCGTGCGCTTCTACGAGTACGTCACCGACCAGGAGCTGAAGATACCCATGCTGCACTTCGGGGTCGTATGGCTCGGAATCATGAATTCCTTCTGGAAAATAGTCATTCTTATATCACTTAGTCCACAATTTCGGTTAGCTCTGCGTATTTTGTGTTTAACAGCATGCTGCCGCACTAAAGGGCGTCTACAAGCGGAGCTCATCGGTATGGACAATGATGACTGAAGAATCTCTTAAAGTCTTAAAAAAGAATTTGGAGGTGACTTATAAAAAAAAATATATATTAAGAGTATGGACAGTTCGGTCGAGTGGTATGTACTGGTACGAGTATCAGCCGCGTGAGTATGCCCAGGCAACGTGTGGTCCGCCGGGTTTTACAGCCTTATGCCGACACTTCAAATCCATAAATGCATTTATGAATAGATGCAGGGGTTTTTTTCCAATTTTATAATTTTTTTTAGAAAATGAGTTATGATATAAATGAAATGATAACAAAATGATTCCTAGACCGCAATCATTCCGATTACTTGATAGTACATTATTCACTGTGATCATAAAAATTCACGTTAGTAAATATACACATTTATCCTAGGTGTACATAGACGTCTCTGTATATTGTGCGTAAGCTAGCTATTGTGACATAGATTTCTAGACAAGGGAATGAATGGAAGATTGAAGACTTGCGTGAGTACTGCTGAAATGCTATATGTTTTGATTTTCTCAGTTAAATTGGTAATTATCAATTTTTTCGGACAATAAATGGTTTAGTTCATATTGAACAAATTGATTGCACTTTGCAATAAATCCATATCATTTTCATATTCGATTATATGTGTATACAGTAAGTAGGTTTAGACGCATAATTATTTAGTATTTAACTATCTCATCTGTTATTGGCAGATTATAATGAAGTAGGTAGACACAGATCATGGACGGTTATTAATACTAGTAAACATGCCTTATAAGACGTTACACAAATATATTTATAGGTAATTTAGGGGCGTACATTATTACATTTATACGTTTTCAATGATCAGGTATTTAATTAAGTTGCGTAAGTAGTTTATGGGAGATTCACTGTTAACGCACATTCAGTATAATCACCTACTTTTTAATTTCATTAGCCACTTAATTAAGGTACTGAAGTATAATTAATAATAAAGTTTGTATAATTTTCGTCAAAGCTGTTATCGTGTTGATTAGCTCGGTAGGTCTGCTTACTGAATGGCGTGATCAGTAGTGCCGAAAGTAATAAATAGGTACTTTTCATATAGCCTACCAACCAAAGGAGCTGCTTCTACAGGTGAAAAAAAGTTACTACCAATATTGCCAGTGGGTTTTGCCGCTCTTACCTATATAATATACCTCTTTCACTGGTATTTTAGAAAGGTTCAGGTGAAATATTGTAAATATTTACCTGAAGAAACAATGTTGTGTAAGGCCACGTCGACTAATCCATCTATCCGGTTGAATAGCGTCGGTAATGGGCCATAAACTCTCAAAAGTACCGGAGGCGATAAAAGTACAAAGTTATTTTATTCTTTCTCTATCGATCTCCAGGGGATAAACAAAGCTAAACTACTATCAGGTACCTATATTTCCAGCTGTTATTGTTGTTAATTGTCGTGTGTCGGTCAATGTCTCTTGTGTACCTACACAAAATCATGGTAAACAAGTAGATAATGGGTGATCAAGTCCCGACATTAACCCCCTTAATACAAAACGAAGAATGAAGTTAGTCATGGTTTCAAAGTGATGCTGTCACATTTATAAAAGTATCATACGTCACGTTTGTAAAAGGTTGACAATGCACTCAACAAGCACTCGACATGGAAGTCGAATTAGAATTTTGTGTGGACAAATGTATGAAATCTCTAAATTCGTCTTCAATGTTGAATACACGAGAATTGGTCTTGTGGTGTTGCAGGTGTCTATGGGCAGCGGCAATCGCTTACCATCAGGTGATATGGATCAACTCAAGTAGACGGCTTGTCTGCTACCTATCACATTAAAATATAATCAGCATCAGTTATCAAGCAAGACTATTTTTAGACCACGTTCTGTGTATATCAGAATACACGTTTGTTACACTGGTACCATAATTCTATGAATGTACCTATCGACGAAATATTATTTATAGCATTTATTAAGCAATGCAAAACGTGTGTTCACAGTTTCTCAAATACATGGCTGTGCTTACGATATTTGGTGTGTTAATTCGTTGTTTGCGATTAGAGTACACTTAGTGCATGTCCAAGTTTATGAATTTTATGGTTTAAGGCAGTCGATTCTTATGTAATGACATGAACTGACTTAAGTTACCGGAATACACACCAACTATATGAATAATTATAAAATTAATTCAACAGGAGTGAACGGTTAAACATCTCCAAGTCAACAATCGAAACTTGGAATTGTTCATAGTAATTTTTAACTCTCTGTTTTAAAATATTGACTGTCTCCATTTACGTGTAAACAACCGAAGGGTAGGGCATTTTTTTACTATTATGATACACAGTCTTTAATAAATACTCTGGGACTGAGGAGAAGTGTAGCAGGAATTCTGCCCCCGTTCTCGCAAATAGGTCGGGAACCGGGAAACGCTAAGATGAAGATGAGCTGATCGTTCTTAATGATACCTACATCACTGGACATAACGGATATTATCTTAAAACAGAAACTATATGGAACATCCGCAAGTTTTCTGTGTCAACATAATTTTATTCATGCCTAATACAAAACATTGTTTGAGCATTTCGTTCACCCATTATTCTCATAAAATGAAATCTTGGGCCACACTTTTTGAAAGCTTGTTTAATTTATTTTTACATCAAAGAAAGCTCTTTACCGAGGCAGTTTTCCATCGCAAGAAATTGTAGTTGGCTTGAAACTCTCGCCACCGATTTTGATACTTTTAAAACACAGCTGCTGGTGTTGAATTACGCTTTTATTCAACAACTGTTTTGTTGGAGGTGTTTCTTTGAAGTACAGTTATATTTAAATTATTTGCGCAGTTCAGTTTTTAAAATTTTGTTTTTCATGATGATTTATCATGAAACAATACGAAGTTAAATGCACCTTATGAATGGAAAAGTCAGGTCGTTTTAGTTTTTTATCGAGTCCAGATATCGGTTACACAACTGTGTATTGCATATTAGTTTTCAGTTTTATTAATATCTAACAATATTCAATACATAGTTCACGTGTAAGTATGTCGAATGAAGCCCGATAGTAAGTTACCGGAGATATTCCCAAGTAGGGCGGGACACGTCACCGGGTCAGCGTTTAAGCCTATTATGAAAATGGTCGCTTGATACTATCAAGATTATTATTTTATACATTTACTTGGCTTTAATCGTGGTAATGCAATGTTTCAGGGCTATTTTGGCTCTAGATATCTTTAAAACGTTTGAACTTCTTTATACATTAAATTAAGGCATGATTACATAAATATCATCTTAGTATGAGTATAATATAAAGTTATAACCAATGAATCGGCTTTGTTTGGTGATACATTTGGGCATCGGCAGTTTTCCCTTCTCAGGCGATAATTAATAGAGTATTTTGGAACATGTTCCCATGCCGCAATAGTTTAGTTTAGGTATTATTTTCGCTCGCCCACTTACCTAGGTTGTATTAGGTAGATTAATTTTTAAAACGTCTTATGACGTCTTATAAAAAAATCGGTATAAGAAGTAATAAATTGTTGCAGCATTTTTTAAATAATTTTAACGTGTATTCGTAACATCAAGTTAAGTGTATCAATGTGTGTAGGTATGAGGTTTCCTTTTGATGATTGTTTTATAAATATGTGTAGATGTTGTGTAAATGTGACGAACGAAGTATGAGTTGTGTTATCTGGATGAGAAAATATTCTAAAAGAACATATTATTTTTATATCAAATTAGATTAGATTTACTACTGTTTTAAGAGCAGTTAGAAATCGCATTAGCTTAGTGTCTCTCAGAGCTGACTGCGTCTTGATACCAGCCCAAGCGATTCATTCAATAAAATCCAAAGGCTTTCTACGTATATGTGTTGTATTCACAGGACCTACATAACTATAAATTGTTGCGAGTTAAAAATTACATATTTTACAAGTTGTTATACGTAAGGTAATCTATAGGTACTTAGGTAATGGTCTTATGAAAATATATTAGTAGGTTTTTAGTATTATTACTGTTCGGGGGATGTTATCATCAAAGTTTTATTCGTAATCTATTTGTGGCTTCAATCAACTTTATGATCTCAGTATAATAAAATTTATATCAAATTATGTTGTACTTACCTGCCTTAAACACAATAGCCAAGTATAATAGCGATATAATTACGGTGTAGCGTAAACATTTACTACCTTATAACCACGGTTCTATCAACTATTTTGAGCAACATTAATTTGTTGTTTAATGACTTTATGAAAACCATTTAAAAAAAATCATACATAAGTACCTATTCAGTCACTTTCGACGACTTTTCAAAAGTCGTAGAACAATAAATGCTGTTCAGACTGATTGATAGAAGGGAAGTAAATACCCGGTACTTTCAAATGTTATCAGAATTTCGCTAGATTTAAACTAAAAAGAATAATTAAACAGGATTGAAAAGCGGAAAAAGCGTGAGGAAAAGAATAAAATACAGGACGTATAAAGTCTTAAGTAGGAAGCAATACCTACCTACTAAAGCAATGGGGAAAGCAAATAAAATCAACAAATGCGAATCTTTACAATGAATTTAATCTAAGACATTTAACTGCCATCGCTATATTTACTTAGTCTTACATTTTCTTTCCACTATTAATATGTCTTTGATAATGTACGTTTAATCATTTAAAATTTCTAGAAAAAAAACCTAAATGATCTATCATAATAAAATAAATAATTATAAAAGGGAAACACCTATCTGATCTACATTACTTATAAGTAAAAACGTACATACCTAGTAATTAATTACTTCTTTTTTTGTTTTAGTTGGATAATAATGGAATATTTTGTGTAAAAGCTGGGGTTAAATACGGACACACAGTTATGATATAAACTTTCCTGTAATTACGTGTATCGGCATATTAGTTGTAATGTAATGATTGTATTGATGATTACTTTTTTCTTATCAACAACTTTTGATACTTTTCTCTGATCTTGTTTAATTCTTTTCTGACCTATCTTTTTGTTGAAAATCGTGCTTATCTGAATGTTGTGGGCTATAAGGATGTTGCCATAAACAGTGATAGTATAAAGTTATTGATTATGGCAAATCAATAGCAGGGAATATTGGAATGCTATAAATTCTTCTAAGGAAACGTAAATGCGTATACTTATGATTTTTATATTATATGATGTAAAATATATTGATAACGAACTATCGTATCTTAACTTATGTTGGTAAGAAAAAAGTTAAAATTATTTAACTTCTCTTAACTTGTTTAAGTACGTAGCTTAAAAGGGATTCGTTATGAACTAGACAAAGTCTAGTAACAGACTATGTAATTTTGTTATATACCTTTCACAGATAGTCATTCAGCTCAGGAAGATATATTTCAACCAAAACTTTATGCAAGTATATACCTACCACTCGTAAATTTATATATTATAATAGGTTCATTGACATTGATCATTTAAATAAAAAAAACGTTGATGGTCGAAAACAGGACAAAACGAACATGACACAAAAGTCAACACAACTTTGACCTTCAATGACATACAAAACAGTACACCATTTCAAATCATTAAGATCGGGAGTACCTGTCCTATTCTGTCTCAAAAGCGGGACTTCTGTAAATTATTTTTCCTACCTAAAAAAAGGTGACCACAAAAATCCTATCCACGGCCTGTTCCGCGCCGGACATCACTACAAGGTAATTTTGGCTTAAAAAGTGGGACAGTCCCGTCAAAACGAGACGTCTGGCGACGCTGCTACCTACCTGCTTATTTACGAGTATGTATAGGTATATATTTGGGTATGTATTCATGATAACTATTGACCGAAAACTGTAAATATAACTGTCACTTTGTCATAGGTTTCTTTGTTTGTAAAAGTTGGTTTAGTTGATGTACAATGAGCAATTAAGTACTCTAAGTAGTAATGTTTATTTCTATGTAAGAAGTTATGGATAAGTAGATAGAAAAAGTTAATTTTGTAAAAGGATTCGTCCGATGATGCTGCCAAATCTGTTCTATACTTGTATACAACTGTTCATATTATTATTAAGATTTTTATTACGTTTTTTTTTACTTATATTTTATAAAAAAAAACTCGAGTACAAATTGGTTTACAGTTAAGTTTAGTTAGTTCTCCACAGTAAACATTTATGTTTAAGTGATCCTTGTATCTGAAGCGAATAAGTTGCATCTCACTGATACTCTACTCGTAGTTAGTAAGAATAATAATTCATATAAAATATGAAAAATGTGAAAGTGAATGAAACTCACTGTATGACGACGAGAATTATTTCTATTCCCAGCAAGCATGTAGGTGAGTACTAAGTAATATTACCCATATACGAACTTACCTTGACGGAAATGCTCATAGCTGGATCCTACGGATTTTACAATAACTATAATGCTGCTCTATAATACCTAATATATTAATCTCTATCTACGATCGCTGACACAACTTGCTTTACAATTGAAAGTAAAAACGTTCAACTAAGCGCCAGCTTCGAGATGCCCTTAGCTGGGAAATTCAAACTCAGTTCTGTATGTATACGTTTATACATAATGCACTTATTAGCTTCAAGAGATAAAAGGTCACAGACGTTCATAGCGCTTGCTCCATTGTTGTAGGTAGAAGAGTTAAGTTAGCGCCTTTGTATTTCGATATGTTTTCGACAATGTGTATTACTATAACTGCCAACACGACCATAACTAACATGTTTAAGTGAATATTCTTATAATAACTGTATTGCTAGTTAATTTATCTTTCATAAATAAGAGTCTTCGTTGTATTTCTACCATCATTATTGGAATAATTGAGTATTTATCATAGCAGTACCTATGTGAGTAGACTATAACATCTTATGTAGTTGCCATCCCATCGTGGTTGTGAGAATAAAGAAACCTAATATGTATATTATCGGATAAAGTAGAACTTGTATGATGGGCATAGTCCAGTGAAAGAAGAAAATAAAAAGCTTTTGCAAAATTCTTTCAAATACTAGTTTGTTAATTGTAAATACTTATACTTAGTTTCAGCAGTTTGTGTAGTGTTTGTACTTACTTAGATTGATTGTATATTAGTTTAATTTTTAAATTAATGACCAGTGCAGGAGTTAAATGGCAAGCTCGGCGATGGAGAACTCTCTAGCGCCCAGGGACATGCGAACAGTGACGTGCGGCGTGCGACATACGACGTGCGACCTGCGACGTGCGACATACGACGTGCGACCTGCGACGAGCGGGGTGCGGCGTGCGTGCGACATACCTCGTGCGACGTGCGACGGAGTGCTCACGACAGCGCCAATTCCGGGCCCTTACCATCTTGCCATCATCATCATGCTAATACCTCGACTTTAAGACCTACATAAACTATTCTGATAAGAAAAAATCCTATCATTACTTATTATGTGACTATTACAATGTATTTTTGTTTTTTCCATTCTATTGTTCTGATTGTAACATTTCTTTTTTTGTATAATTACAAAGGTTTTTGCGATTGTGTCTTAGTGTGTTATTCCGTGTGTTTGCGAAGATTGTTTATAAAGTAGATGTATTTTTCTAAATAATATGGCATTGTAACGCATGCATTTGTAGAGACAGCTATATAGTATTTTTATAAAATGACTATTGTAGGTATGGATGGATATAGGTACCTAATAGATAACACGGTAAGCACAATCGTAATTTATTTTTTTCAACTTAGATATGGGTAGGTACTTTTTTCTTATCAAAACAGTCGCTATAACTGGTCGGCACAAATTAAGTTTAAGTAACCTAATTTTAGAGGGTTGTTTTGTGGTGTTTTTTACTTTAGAGTTCCGCATTTACCCCAGCTAACATAGTCAATTTCCTCTCGCTATAATTAAAATATAGAAACAAATTATATAGCATTTATTTTTAGTAATACATGTTTGACGATGTGTAAGTATGTATATGTGATATTTGTTATGTTCGACAGTTTATTTTTTGTACTAAACCTAAGTAAGATTTATTGGTGGTGATGACAAAAATTGATTGCTTTATATAACATAATATAATTGATCAAACATATTTATATGTTTAAGTAAATATTGCAATAATGGCACTACACAAATACCTACATGCATACTCGCATCTGATTGATTGTAATTTGTAATACTAAACACCAAGAGGCAGAACTGTTGTTTATTGTACGTTAATTACATTTAAATTATATTTATATTAAGCTGACAGATTAAACAGACAAATAAAATGTTGTTACGTAGACATTCGACATCTTCTCGTTCGTGTTTATCACTATTAAAATTTTAGCTCAAGACCTTTTGTTTTTTTATTATTTGGACAAATAATTCCTCTAAACAATAATGATTAATAATAATCAATTGACTTAATTGATTGTTGTTCAGTTTCAAAAGCGATATTTACTACTGAATGTTTATTCTACATTTGAATTAGTGGTTTATGCAACATTACTAATACTTTAGGGTTATTAAAACACAAGCTACTTAGATATTTAAAAAAAGGCTTGAGTTTTTCAGTAGTAGGTATTTGCGAGTAGTTTAATACCAAATTATGTGCAGTCTCATACTCCACTATATCTCTACATTAATGTTTTGATCTTTTAACTTAGAAATCAAAGTTTTTTTTCGGGTCACTGTTCTAACCTAACCAATATTTTTGTCATGATAATATTTAGTAAAGTCTAGAAAACAAAAAATATTAGTGACGTTGGGACAGTAACCTTCAAAAATATTTTTGAATTCTCGGCCGAGTTTTTTTTGGGACGAATTGACCCCAAATCGCGAAGCGGAGCTGACAGAAGGTGAACTTCGAACTTCGAATCTACAGTAATCGGGCTGCATAATATGGTAAATGATCAAGTAAGTATTCCACTTTATCATTATGGCAACTGTGAATGTACGACCGGACGATCTCGAGGGCGCAATAGCTACGGTATCGCTCACAAGCGCGGAGGGTCCCTTAGGGATAGGAGGGATAGGATTAGATTCCTGATCGGACCAATTTAGAAAAAGAGTTGCTAATAATATCAATTAGGTCTAGTTGTACGAGTACTAGGTGTCTACTGAGAGACGTCCTCGGCTATCGTCAGACAGTACTGTGACAATAAAGGGGCGGTATCGGTTTGAAATATCCTTTATTGCTTTTCTGAAATTAATAGGTTAGTGCACTCTCTAGCTACGACACTCTGGGAGGATATTCCCTCCAAGTCCCTACTATAACGTGAGGTCTGGACCCTCCTTACTCTAATTCTCGCGGTATTACAACTCAAATCCGAATGCGCTCCCGAGAGCGTGTCTGTTTATTTTTCAATGCATGACAGATTCCCATTATAAAATCAGCCATAAACGGCGGCCAGTATCAAAGGAGTTTACCTATCGTTACAGTACCTACTAAGTAAAGCTTAGGGAATGCCCTAGTTTGATACTAGCTGATCACTGTGGGTACTTCATTACAACGAAACATTTTTTTTAACATAACAAGTTATCAAGAGCTCTTTGTTTTAGCTTTATATGTGTTTTTCTGTTTTCTTTAAAAATATTTTCTAGGTAATTTTTCTAGGTATAAAATGATTCCAGACGTTTCAATGGGGTGCAATTGTTGTAGGTAAATCATTTGCCCACAGTACATACAATAAAAACACAGCTTTTTCCTTCCTGGATACCTTTTAAACGCTTTTGCCGATACTAAAAAGACACAAAGTGTCCCTAAAAATAAAACGCGGATATTATTACTCTTAGAGAGGAAATTGATTTCTAATTCATAATAATAATGTTACTGCACATAAATCTCCACTTAAAAGCTTTGTAATTTAGCGACGCTTGAATATGGCGGCGTCATGTGGCGTGAACGCCACAAACCTCTTACGAGTAGGCGCACTGTTAGATATTGTGTCCAGTAGTTTGAAATACACACATCAAATAAATTTAGGGATATTCCAATAAATTGACTCAACAATGCAAGTTTGAACGAATGAATTATTTTACTATTTGAATATAACTTTATTACTGAGCCCTTCTTTACGAATGGATAAAACCAGCCAAGAACAGCTAATTTCGAAACGTGTCGCAAACAAACTGGTTAGTTTAATAGATTTCATATAAACTTCTTAGAAACCCTCTAAGTAAACGTCGTTGTTTATTGCGCCGCGTTTCGAAATAAATAATTACTTACGTTCATAAAAAAATCTGATAATTTTAAAGATAAATTTTAATTTATAGGATCGTGAACTTAACTGTGTGTGTGTTTGTGAAAAAGTATGGAATAATACAAGTTCTTTTGACGTGCGTAGGTATTGAACTTAGAATAGGTATACAATTAAAAAGAAGAACTATTTTAATAAATTAAATAATAAAACTGGTTGAATAAGTGCTTATTACTAACTAAGCAAATCATTTATAGAAAACGATTCATGAAACAACTTGGTGATGGGAATCTTAGGGAAATAGGTGAAATAAATAAATACCGCTTGCTTGTATACATACACATTATATTACATTGATCAGTCTAACTAAACATTTTCGGGGCATTACATACATTAGTTACATATTTGCGATCTCGTAATGCAAAGGTTATCGTGACATGTTCGTATCCGCTTTCGGCCAACCGAGACTGACGTTTACAACTAGAATTAAGCTAACTCTAACTGTGTAATAATATGATGTTTAAAATTTTGACACATTGATTTACTAACTTGTAAGTAATTGGTACTATTTGTGTAACTTTTAGTGGGAGCTAAGTGTATTTAAAGTGTCTATTAACGTTTGACGCTCTATAACACAGTGGCACTGTGAGCAACACCAATTGACAGGAAGGTAAATACATACGCTGCTTTGAAAGAATAGCGTATTATCACCAAATACTACAAAATTGAATTTTCAATATCATTCTACGTAAAATGAACTGTTTTGTATATACTCAGTAGAGATCGTATTTCTATAACAACATTTACGGCCGATAAGTTTTATCAATATTTGCGCAATAAATAAAAAAATACAGCGTTTGAAGATTTGCAAAGAAACTTTGAATGGCTCTAATGAAAAATTTGTTCAATTTGAGTTACGACAGTATTCCTTCAAAAGCAGCGAATATCATCATTATCATAACACGTAAAATACTCGAAAAATAATTCAGTACAGACAGGTCAGACCTGGTCGCTCATATACTTTTGTCTATAATATATATGGTACATATTATTTGTATAACATAATCATCACTAATGTTACATGTTAAAAGAAGAGAATTTTCCTCACTGGGAAGCTGCTCTGAAGAGAAGACAAAACCTTTTTACTTTGGCCAGGAAACAATTCGCTTACTTTAACTTGTAACACACAATCCGTATAATGTTTCTATGTAATATATATTTGGATAATATTTTAAAGTGTATTTTCATGTAAATATTCGTTATAGATATCTGTAGAAATAAACAACCACATTTCTCATTTGATATAATGTTTTGTAGCCAGTTACTGATGCCACTTAAATCTAGATCAATAATAACAGTACAATACTTTGAAATACAATTAGATAAACATTTATTGTTATATTATTAAGCCTGGTTTGCATAGTTGAAGCTAGCGCAGAGTCAGCCTGCCGAGTGCTGCACTACTAGGTATACTTTGCAAATGAGCAGACGGATCACCTGCTGGTAAGCGATTGCCGCCGCATAGAAACCTGCAACACCAATGGAGGCTAAAGTACCCTGCCTGCATTTTGAACCCCCTTTCACTCACCCGTCGAAACGTAGCGCAGGCGCGCAACGTTACGCCGGTCTTTTGTGAGGCCGTGGTATCACTGAGCGTGGCTCTCCCAGGGTTGGGTCCCTCGCACTGCCTCACGTCACTTACGTTACGAGTAACTTGCACGAGCGATCTAGTTAGTAGTTCGCCGACAAGTCGAGTATATTGGCTAGGACTGTCTCGCAATGTGCAAACCAGTCTTTAGGTACCTACTGGTAAATACTGCTTAAACAAGATTCCTAATGAATTTCAGCGTGTAAACATTTAAAAAGCACACGTAATGTGGAGAGTAATAGACTTCTTAAATAGGTAACAGTAAGTTCGCCTTGTTCCGTACTGTCTAATAAATATAATTGTGCGAATAGTTTGTGTCCTAATTCCTTCTTGGTTCCTCAATTTGATTAAGTTAAAAAATTCATTAGGAATAATGCCTTTCTACTTAATATGTGCTGTAATAATGTAAAACAATCATAAAATGCACATGATTATCTTGGCGGGAGGCAAAATTTTTTAGTCATAAATATTTTAGATAGGGTTGATAACACAGATAAATATAAGGTCATAGAAAGTATCAGAATTTCCCACATTAAACCAACATATTGTGTTAACTTTTTATGAATCCTGTCTTAGATGCTTAATTATTGATATATATATTATATATATATAAAGTATCGAATATCAACAACAGTCATTAAAATATATAAAATGTATTTATCTCAGAATGATTTTTACTTCGTAAAAATCAATTATAATAGCATAGATATTTGTGAAGTATTTAATATTTGCAATATATATTTTATTAAAAGATTTAAAATCTATGTAAATTTTGGTATATTATATTTAAAACACTATTTGACATCGATAAAATTCACTGTGGTAACTGGTAACTAGATATGTTTTATTTTATAATAGTGTACATGAATAAAATATACGAGTAAGTATTACTTTAAACATAAGTATAGGAATGATTATAATCACAAGTATGCCATCATAGTATATTTAAAAGAGTAGATTGGTATATTTGTCTGCACCTTTAGGCGCTATCGGTGGATGACTTTCGTACGCTTCGGATCGCAAACGTGAGAAAATATACCGACACACTTGGCCTACTTTTAAAAATCAAGTCTTGTCCTCACATTTTATTAAAATATCGTCACCTAGGTCATTAAAAGTTATTGATATCGATTTGTAGTTATATAGATAGCAAAAATGTTCGATAAAAATCAATATGTTTATAAAGATTACGAAGTTACCGGAGATACTTGCTTCAACTGGAAAATATAGCATTTCTTCTCAATTCATTGTGTCATTCAAATTTGATGACGGAATGCATACTTGGACGTTATTTTGACAATCATCTTTCATTTGAATACGAGTATGACATTGCTAGGCTTATAGTTTCGAAAATCAGTTCACCCCAAACTGATTTTATGATTTTTGATATATTATATGAGCCTAGCCTAATTTTCCACTGAATTTAGCTTTTCAACCCTTAGAAATCTCGGCGCTCCTAAACGACTCCCAAATATGATATTTTTAGTCAGAGCAGTCATTTCAACACTCTTTTAATTTGTTATACTCAATTAGGTAAATGAATTTCATAGTAAGTTAACGTAGGCTGGTTACCTTTAGACATACTCATAGTTTATTTACAAACTATTGTTGTATATCTACTACATTTATAAATATAACATAATCGATGCCACAATTTCAACTCTTAGGCCGATTAGAGGATTTTAACTGAAAAAGTTCAAGATGTGTATTGTTTTTTAAACGTCTGAAAGATATTTCAATACTGGCCGAATAGAAAGATTAATATTAATTGGAATATTTAAGATAATACAAATACCCTAATTGCCGGTGCAAGTGAGATCTTTTGTATGTATAGAATGTATGATTACTTAGCTTAACATTTAGTAGAATACGATATGGTATAATGTTTATAAGCTTCATATTTTAAGGAACGCCTTGCTATTTTCAACAACGATAACTTATACTTAATACACTGTTTCATGTTGCATTGAAGTATCTAACCACTTTATTAATGTTGCAGAGACTAACCTTAAACAGCAGCCCGCAACCGTTTAAATTCAACTGCAGCTAACAGTAGTTAATATTGATACAAACAAGTAAAATACATTCGCTATTTTGCTCTGTCCCATTATTAAACTACCCTCACACATTCTCTACAAACAAAAGTTTGAGTACATGTATGTATAAGTACTTATATCTGGTAGCCAGCTCCGGCTCCGGCGACGAGCTCCCTGTAGTTTGAATACATTGCGTTGTGGATGATACGGATCTTTACACCTTACACCACGAATACCGGACAAATACGTTAATTTATACACGAGTATTGTTGAACCTGCTGTCGTCAATTGACCAATCACGATTATAGAATAATAGACTAACTTTCATTATACTCGTAGTCCATAAAATAACCATAGACCATTAGAATATTTCGGCTACATTTCAGTCCCTAAATTAAATAAAGAGCATTAAAATGACACCAATGCCAACAACTACGTTCATGTATGTGTTAAAATAGTTAATTATTCACGGCTTCAAGATATTTAGGAGTGCAATAATGTGAAAGCTCTTAAAATCCATATGCCGCCACAGGCAGTAGATACTGTGGAAACTTCTCGTTACATTACCACATTTACTGAGCGGCAAGTCGGTTCTCACAACGCTGTCTTTTCTCCAGTAAAATGCATCTAAGTAAGTAAGACCTACCGTCATGCAATATCTCCTTCTTATCAGATTTCAGCCCAAACATACAATATCTTGAAGCCGCGTTAGGTTTTAGACATAATTAAAGTCACGTATTTGAACATGCAACATAATATTTGCTTGACCCATCAACATGTTTTTATACTTAGTTAAATAAATTATTATGAAGAAGTGGAATCTTTTTCGATTCAAAGTCCACGACTAGATACATCAGCCCTTTCAATAAAGGCTATAAAAATGAATTCGTACATTGAGTCAAGCGAAACGGGATCCAACTCCGTGGATTAGAATACAGGTATAAGAAAAGAGATAAACTTGAAGGTGACGATGAAGATGAGGCGCCAGTTGTGGAGGACGTGGGGGTAGGCCGGGGAGGGCGCGGCGGCGAGCGCGGCGAGCGGCGCGGGCGCCGCCGGCGGCAGGGGGGCCAGTTAGTCCTTGGGCTGGGGCTTCACCAGCTCGCACTTGCCTGGCGTGGCGGGGGTCGGCTCCTCGGAGAACAGCGGGTTTTTCACCTCCATGTCCCCAGTCTATTAATAAATATCAATCTAAGCGCCATGCGTTTTTCGGTCCAATATATAAGTCAATGCATACGAATGTGTTCGTTTTTCTTTAATATTGAGGACAATCAAGATGACCTCACTCCGCCTGATGGTAAGTGGCTGTGAGAACCAAATATGAGGTTGACAGGCGCAATAAAACAAACTGATTACCCATTGAGTCTGTCGTCGAGCACACTTGACGGAAAACAGTCACCCATCGGCTGGGACCTATTTATATAGCTACTTACACATTTAAGCTGCCCTTCTTTGTGCTGTGAGGGTGACATTAGAGATATGGCGTCTGCGATGAGCCATACATATATGACAACAATGCTATTACCTATATATAAACGTTGAATGGTCTTCTTCTCTATAGGATATTAGTTTGAAGCGACCGACAAAGCCGTAATGTTGACCTTAAGGCCCGGTTTCAATCCTTTTGGATGAGCTCTGGATAGCACCAGCAGCCATAAAGAAGTAAACTATTTCAACATTGTCCAAATTGATGTCTTTGGGTTAAAATATAACATATAGATATAAAGGTAAAATTACGTTTTAAGGCTTATTTTCACGGAAACCATTTCAGATTTACTACTAGACTAAGCTGTTAAAAAGCACCTACAAAAGATTTTACAGAACATTTACAACTTCGCTTGTAGGTACATACTGTTTGAATCCAACTTCAGAAATCTTTTAAAAGCTTAGGATTTTATTCCCCCGCGCCAGCGAGTTCCGGCGGTGCATTTTATTACTAAGCCCTGATGAATGATAACCTACAAAAGTACCTATATTTAATATGATGTTAAAAATCACCATCGGAAATCGGTGGCGCAATAAAGGAAACTTGTTATCCTAAAATTTTAAATGCAACGGAAAATAAGGGATGGAGTTGTTCTTTTCATGTGACAAGGTGGCAGACTAGCAAACGGATCACCTGATGTGAAGCCATTGTAGTGGAGTCACAATGTGCTGCCGAACCTTTAACCCCCTCTCTCCCCTCAATTGGGCCTCAGGGTCCCTCAGTCACATCGGCGAAAACACTGATCTTCTGTGACGCCGTGGCTATTCATGCCGAAGCGTAAATCTCCCACAGTAAAGGAAGGAAGTGTGACAGTTGGCATGCGTATGATCTAGCTATAGTAGGCTAGATGCAATTCTAGCACATAATAATTTGACACAGAACGTCAGCTGCCTGCATCGAGAGCTAAACAGGCGCGCGAGCGCACCTACAGTAATCTCAGTATGGTTCGATACAAATGACAGAGATATACTGCTATATAATAATAGACTACATGTGCGATAGAGACACTACTGTATTGCTAGTACAGTAGCTAAATAAACTATTTGATATGAATATCGGCTAGATCAACTTTGTGTCGTACTGCTGCACTTAAAGACGTCAATTAACTTTAACATTCATTAACTTAAAGATGGTTAGTCTTTATGTATATTGAAATAAGTGTCAGTATTTTTTTCTTAAATTAGGTACATTTAAAGTTGCCTTTCTCTCTTTTTTTGCCTGATATACCAACATGGATTTCATAATTCAGGCAACAAACTTAAATTTTCTCACTTAATTTAATAAGTATGTTATAAGTATTTGATGTTCTGATGATTTCCATTAAAGTTTTGTTATTATATTATTTAAAGTTAATTGACGTCTCCGAGTGCGGCAGTATGTATGTTGTTATGTATGACGTCATACCGTGGCGAACCCGGGGCACTCGTACACGGTGTAGTCGCCCTCCTCGTTCTCCTCCTCGGACTCAGGGTCGGACACCGAGCCGTTGCGCTGCTCCATACCGTTCCTAAACAATTAAAGTATCAGCCAATATGTATGTCGTAGTCATCTGGTTTAATCAGCTATTTGATTGGATGACTAGCTCCTTCATGGAATGACGACGTTTAATTGAATGACTAAAGGACAACTTGTCTAGTTGTTTAATCGTTTAACTTCTTGACTGAACGTCATTTAGCATAGTTGTTGAATGGGATATACCTAGCTGGCTTTTTAGTGTATTAGGGTGACTATAAGTTCGCAACTTAAAAGATAACTATAGATAAAAATATGACTATGCACTACTAGTTGCCAGTCCTTGGCCTGAAGTTCTCGCAGATTACTCTCGACGACGTCGGCCTACCGGGCGTTCGACCTATATGGCGACAATACCTACACTAGTATTATATCTGCTACTGTTCCTTGTTGTTGTGTATCTATTTTCCATGGTCCAATCAATGCTTACTTACTAGGTATTATGGGATTATGCTTAATCACCACGCTTGCCTAATGCAGATTGGTGATCATAAGCCCGGAGCTATGTTAAACAAATTTTAAACCCGGGAATTGAAACAGGGACTTCAAGTTCACGTCCCAGTACTTAAGACACTAGACGAACGGAGCGTTCAACGGGACCATTAACAAGTCATTTATAAAAAATACGCTATACAGGGCGAAAAAACATGAAGGCCTTCGAGGGAAATCTTTAAGATAATAGGCTTAACTTAAAGGATATTATTTCAATTTATGGCTATAAGATTTCCATGTTTTACTTTAAAATTAATTTTCCTTTTCAACTTCATAAAAGAAGCATGAAATGTGATAATTTTCAGTAGGGTAGCTACAATTACGTATTTTACGTAGAAAACACAATTTCAATAGGATAAATACTGAAAAATACTGGTACTTTAATTTCATTCCTGTAAAAAGCGCTTTATAGAATTTTCATAATTTCAGTTTAAAAATAAACCAATCACTCCTATCAAATTTCATTCAAAAATTCATTGGAAAATAGGGTTTGTATCCACTTTAGTAATTATTGGTATTTCACAGAATATACTCACGCTCTATTTTGATTTAAATAAATATCTAGGTTAAACAAATAAATGGGCCGCATTAAATTTCCCGCAATTATTTAAAATAACAAGATAAATCATCCATTTAAATTAACCAGATCAATCATCCGTTTAAAATAACCAGATCAATCATTCATTTAAAATAACCAAATTAATTAAACCAGACTCTTTATAACGCCGCGATAATTGGAATATCTGATTTCAAGGAAGTAAGAAACGATGGGAAAAAAGTCATGTTTGCAACTTTTCGTAGCAAACAAGCATTACAGTTAGCCGAAGAAAACGCAGAAGCGCTACGCGCTACATCTGTGCTACGGGATTCGTAGTAATCGCTTGCTACGGTATACGTTCTTGTGCTACGCGGCTTACTTTCCCTACCATTTTAAGCGTCGCATAAGCTAACCGCTCAAGCGATAATCGCTGCGCCACACCACAGATAAAATGTGGATAAAAAAAAGAAAATGCGTATTGCTTTCCACAATTTCATAACAAAAGAAGACGATTGACGTCATCAATTCATATTAGGTAATATAATTCCAAATCATTGTTTTACGTGGCTGAGGCAATGGCAAGCGCAGCGTGAGACTGCTTGGTCCCTTGATCGCATTCATCTGACGCTGCGATTTCCGCATAAAACAACTGCGCGCTTTAGTTTTTAATTTCGATTTCATCTTTGTTACACTTCAGATGGATGAAAATACAGCCACATCATGCATGTGGCTACTTGTTCGTTGACTTTAAAAGGATAATGCGTAATTTGATAGAACATGATTTAGTAAAATGAATATCACGCCGTCTTCTTTGAAAATGTTTCTTTGTGGATATTTTCTGAGAAGTTGTGTTCTATTTTCTTTCCAGTAAGGGTGGTTTACGCAAAAAGCGTCAAAAGAGGCGCCTTTGTCTGTGAGGAGGGTGTTAGTTACGGGAAGTAGTTAGTATTTTCCATCGTAACATTTTTATCAAAGTAACGTTTTCTGTTCCGTTTTTAATTAACTGTGTTTTATATCGTTAAATTACAGTGAACTATTCAATTTTATGCACGGTCATAGTAGAAAAGTTTGCCCGAACAAATACAAAAATGTTATTACAGGGTGTCCCGAAATCCAAAAATAAAGCGCCGTGGAGTGAACATGGTCATAGGACAATTAGGAAAAATAAGAAATAAGTTTACTTAAGTTTTTAATATCGATAGTTTTTTTTTAAATGTATAAGTATACACGCTAAAATTATTTTATATCAGCACAACCACAACATACAAAACTAAAAGCGATTATTACTGTGAATGGGAACAATTTATTGAGATGAGGTGTGTATATTAAAAATGGGATATTTTTTAGTTCTTGCGACTAGTTTTCTTAATTCGTGGTTAGTTTCTATACAAGACGATGTGTGTTATTAGACTGATAGTAAAAGTCTTACAATTTGAAGGGTAAAAAATATTTTGAGATTTTTTGTTAACCTAAACCAAGATATATTTTTCGTGTAGTAAGTAAGTAAGTATGACAAATTAAAAATAAACTACTGCCATTAATTAGTTATTACAAGCAAAAAAGTTATTTCTGTAAGGAACATCAGTAGCCTTACCATGAGTTTGAAATACTATCCTCGCTATCGAAAACTATCGCTTTGTCTCTTTCATTGTGATGCATTTGAAAGAGACAGCAAGTAGTTTTAGATGTCAACTCATGGTAGCGCTACAGATTCTCCTACGTAAACGTTAGTTGCACCTGCTCTTATCTACACGTAAAACTGAGTTAGCAAATGTTCGATCGGAAAAACAAACAAGAGTATTTCTGCTCCGTGTCAGGGCTACTAAACTCTTTAACTACAAGCTTTGTAGTTTTAACAGTGGCTTTTGACCGTTCACAGTTTTACCGGCCTTCAAAAACAGGAGGTCTTTGTCTTACACTACGTACAAACTATTGATTTATTCGTCATCATAGGTAGACAAGAAGACACAAGGATAAAATATTCATGATAGATCCTGAATAACTAAGTATACAAATAACCTCTTAATAATTCGTCAATATCCATGCTTATTTCGTCGTTATAAAGAACAGATAAAAAACTGGAAAACTTTGGATTCAATTTTAAGAATTTAGTTCGTTATTTTATGAGCTGAAACTAACACTTAACGACTGCTTTTAGCCTAAGCTATCTCAAAAATATATTTTTAGTTTTTCCCGTAAAAGTCAATACCATACCAAACGATTTGTAGGATTGTTTTGTTTTAATTTGCGCACCATTTTTAGCCTTTGGCCATCTAGATTCTAAAAGGTAAAGAACCTGATGGTAAGTGATTGCCGCTGACCTGATATCAGTAGAATCACAAGCGCTGCCAACCTTTAACCTACTTTCTCCCAATTGGGCCTCCAGTACACTCACTCACTCGACGAAACACAGGCGCAGGCGCTGCTTACGCCGGACTTCTGTGTGGCTGTGTTGTCTCTTCCGGGACCCGGCACATTCACGCTGAAGCGTCGTTTTCCCACGATTGAAATGATGTAGACTTTATTTAAAGGGACAATTGTAAAACTCAAGTCAAAGTTCATACTAGGCAGTTTTTACCCCGATAGTTTGGCTAGCATTATCGACCTGAACAGTGCGTCAGCCCTATGCAAACCCTGCGTCAAACAACACCTTTGGTATTTGCGAACTCGTTTTACCTTTGTTTGAATTTTCTTTCAGCGTAAAAAGTTATAGCACCAAACACGGTAACTCACGGGCGCAGTCGCAAAACATCAAACATACTGTCACTTTTATAAAACTCACACACAAATAAAAGTGACAGCATTCGTTTTAAGCCAAAACTAACTTCAGACCACGTTTTGTAGTAAGGGAGGGGGGGAGTGACGTTATGTTCACGTAATTTTCTGCGACATTTATTTGAACCAAGCAATAAATTAAGCAAAGTAGATCCCTGTGATACTCCCCAAAATATTGATATTGTGGGGAAATTATCAAAGGTCGCTATCGTAGCTCTAAGTACTAAGCGGGTGTCTCAAAGATACTGATATTTTAGGGACACTAGCCTAGTGCTTTCTGAAATACTTTTAAATTCTACAACAGGTCAATAAGGCTTTGATAGCCAATATGGAAACAATGTTCTAGATATACGCAGTTACCTTGAGCTCGCGGGGTTAAAAATACCTGTCTGGATAAACACAAAGAAAATCTGAACTATAAAAGCCTACATAAACAATGAGTCTACGACATTCTATTCATAGATTACACTTTGATTTCATAGTCAAAAGTAATTAAATTAATATTTCAAAGGACTCAACGATTTTAATAATAGATGTTTCCTTTGAACTGTCTAATCCATCCGATATTAGGTGGGTTTTTAATAGGTAGGTATGTATGAAATATAACTTAAAAGAGATATCCCTTAAATAATTTTATTTCCTTGAAATATACATTTCAACGAAACTGCAGTTATTTCAATAACAGGAACATAATTTAAATTCCGCAGTAACCTCAATTCGTTAAGCAAACAATTTAATAAATGAACAACTCAG
This sequence comes from Cnaphalocrocis medinalis, assembly GCA_014851415.1. Classification (NCBI taxonomy): domain Eukaryota; kingdom Metazoa; phylum Arthropoda; class Insecta; order Lepidoptera; family Crambidae; genus Cnaphalocrocis; species Cnaphalocrocis medinalis. The sequence goes on along the minus strand of CM026273.1, from coordinate 8,445,636 downwards.
GCCGAGTAAGATGGAAACTTTGCTCTAGGATCTCTTCCAGCGGCTGTATAAAAATACCTCGCTTTACTTACAGCTTACCGGTAAGTACCTTGTTTGAAAATGTTACGTTTATTCAGAATTTATGGAATGCTTTTTCTATTGCAGCTTCCAAGGAAAACTGATATTGATGTCGTCAGAGTGGGTGTTGTGAAGTCGCTCTTTTGTTTTTGCTCGAGAGCCTCGCTGAAGTGGTAACTACTTCGAACATATAAGCCTTAGATACAGTGTAAACGCGCTATATGTTCGCCGCCAATGACGGTTCTATTAGTAAATAGAAATTTCAAATATCCATAGCTGGAACTAGTGAATGACAGTGCTATTGGTATAACTTTTTCAAACGTTTTCATATGTTTTAAATGTATGTGGTAAGCAGTAGAGTTAATATGATTTTAAAAAACGTCATGTTAATTAGCGTCTATTTATTTTGTAAACGGTGAATCAATGGGATTATGAATGTAAACCTCAATGAAAAAACAATCGATATTTATACAAATACTTCATATAAACGGGACTAAACGCAACGAAATTTAGATAAGTTTATTCTAGCACTTATCTTATTATTATCTTTTAGCCGTGGTCACAAGCGAACACCACAGTTTGCTTGTGACCACGGCTGTTGTAACGCAGTCGAAACGGCAAGCAGTACTTAAGTGCTAGAATGTACTTAATAAATTTCGTCGCGTTTAGTCCCGTTTGTATGAAGTATTTGCATAATGCAACGCGAAAGTTTAAAAACAAATCGATATAATTATTATTTTGATTATAAAAATGACTTTATCTTTCCAACATCTCTTGTTTAATGTGTACTTAATTGCAATCGTTTGGCTAATATTTACGGTAAACACGTAGCAAGTAAATCTAAACTCCAAATAATAACTAAACATTCAACTTTAGTTAATCCAAGATTCAAAACCTAGACACCAAAACCTCGACGAGAAAAATAAGCAAGTAAAATAAATCTGTCATGTACGAGTTATATGCCGCAAGAGAGTGTTTTCATTTACAGATCGTATCTCAATATGTAGCCAAATACCCTTGGGGCAGGCCTGTATCATGGATCGGGTTTAATTAGCTACGTGTGACTAGTTAACCTATGAATAGCATAATTGCATTGGATGAGGTAGACACAAGATAATCAATTAATGTCTGTAATTAGATGCATTTAGATGGTGTTTTCCAAAAAGGTTCCGGAGTATTCTTCCGGGAAAAGGAGTATATAATCTACAGAATCTAAATGAGTATTTCAGAAAGACTTTTAGCCGCAACTCGTAAGCCAGCGCCTACGCTGTGTTTCGTCGAGTGAGTGAGGGTACCGGAGGCCCGATTGGGGGGAAAGGGGGTTAAAGGTTGGCTGTGCACTTGTGACTCTACTGGTGATGCTAGGTGTAACTATGGCGGCAATGGATTTTAATCAGATGATCCATTGACATTTCACATAAAAAAACTAAAAAACATATTTTGAGACTCAAGTCTAGAGAATATACCTACACTTAAAACGGTGGTAAAATAAGACCAACCAAAAATAAGCACGATGCCACAGGCGCAGCTATGGTGTAGGTTCGAATATTTGCATTCTGTAACAACTTTAATTTAAATCTCATGTTTTATAATTAAGCATTTTCCAGTTACTGCATATTGCCACTACAAGTTTACAAAATAAAAACCGCTGTTTTATTTGTAAAATGTCATAAAATGTAAAATAAGCAGTGCCTGTACATTTAATATATCTCAAAATAACTTTCAATAACCGTCCTTATTTTGATTTTTAAGATTTTTGATTTCCAGTTTATTCTTTTGTCTATTTTATTTATTGTTTACTTGGAAACTACTGAATGGCAGATTATTTATTTTGAAAGATCTCTTAAAATGAAATCGAACAACATGCGGGCGGAGCATCGGGCATCAACTTCGGGATTTCACTTTCAATCCGGTAAAATGTGCTAAATATTAGGTGTTCAGTCTATTTGACGCGATGACGTCATATGACGTGGTGGACGTCATGTGATCAATTTGAAGAATGACCCAAACACATTAAGCACACATTTGTAAATTGTCAAATAGTACGGCACTCAGAAAGTGTAGGTTAACACAATTTTTATCATGAAAAGAGTTTATAGGTCACGATTGTTTGCTCAATGCATTAACCTATAATGTGTGTCCCGACCGCTCGTTCGTGCTCTGCGCTCCACATCGCCAGCGAGGTGAGCATCACTCATTAATCAGCTTGTCGCACGTTGACATAACCTAACCCTGGGCTGGCCACATAAAGTATCAGCCTATATACTGTCCCACTGCAGGGCAAAGGCCTCCATCATAGAAATCAAGTCATCGCTACTATGATGGGATTAGGCTTAATCACCACGCTTGCCTAATGCGGATTGGTGATCACAAACCCGAGCTATGTTCGAAAAATTCGAAACATACTTTTGCTCGACCCGGGAATCGAACCCGGGACCCCGAGATCACGGCCCGGTACTTAAACCACTAGACCAACGGGGCGTCGGTCGGTCGGTCAGTCGGGGCGGCCACATAAGGCAACAATAATAACAAACAACGACCAAATTCAAACAAATAGATGTCCGGAGCTTCATAAAAATACTCGTATGTAGTAATCAATTAACCAAACCGGCCAATTTTTGATAACTAGTGCAAGTGCTTCATTGTTATAAGACAAGGATGTAATGCATTTGTACACAACACCTAGGTGCCTACTAAAAATCAAACTACTTTATCTGGAATACTTCTCGAATACTTAGGTACTATAGGACGAATACTAATTTTATTAAGACAGACCAATACCACAAAATAATTACACACAGAAGTTAGACTTTGACCTGATTTTGAATTTAGTAGAGTTCGTTGACATATGCTAGGGTTGTTGCCCGGCATGAGTACATAATAAGCGCGCTGCCTCTACCATACACCTCGACAGTTTGACAATCTTATGTCATAAGTCAGGATTAATGTGGTCGAAAAGGCGTTTTTGCCCGTTAGTGCGCATGCGTAAGTAGGTACATGACATATATTTAGCTCTTAGTAGGCAGTCAGCCTTCTGTGTCAATATGTATTTTGTGCCTATACTGTGCCAATACCTAGACTAATATTTTTGTAAAATATGCTAAAGTTTGAATTTGACTCATTCGTCAAACAAATGAATACAATTGGCTTTTGTATGTGACACGTTATCTATCGTACTTCCATTAACCTATTGTTGGGCGAAGATACGTAGATAATATAACCTAGTATCTATGCATTTACCATGACAGCATGATTGAATGCCCTGCAATACAATAGCTTTGTGCTACATCAACACCTGGTTCAATTATATGGATAATCGGTTGGTTAATTGAATTGAGGTTATTGTTCAAGTGCCTACCTAACTAACCCTATTGTGCATATAGGTATACAGTTGTTCTATTTAATATTGTATTATTTTTGGTTATAATATTTATTTGGTGCCATAAAAATATTATTTATACACTCAAAGTGTGCACCAAAATGCACACCACAATTAGCCAGTGTGCCACCAGCAACTAACATAAGCCACCAAAATTACTAACTGCACATCAAAATTACTAACTGCACATCAAAATTACTACTTTGTAATTTTAGTGTGCAATAACTAATTTTGGTGGCTTAGTTTGGTGGACGGTTATGTTTTTGTCTGAAAGAACTCTTATATCCTGTACATTAGGTACGTAACGCTACGTGTATTAAGTTACCTACGTAACGTATTATAAGGAAAGTGCGCACAACAATCTCAAAATCAATAAGCGATTATGCCATTATTTGAGTACAATGTAATAATGTACGTTACGTAAGTAAATTGATGTTATTATTTCAATAAACTCAGTTAAGAGTTTGTAAGAGTTGGTAAAGGCAAGATGTTATACATTGTAAAATTAAAATAATTATAAATGTATATTCTGGGACAAGAAACTACTACTTTTCCATTGCGTCGCTTTGAACGGTTCGATACCCATCAGAAATGTTTACAGTAAATAAGTGTAAATATATTGAAAGACAAAATTGCCAAAGAACTAAAGAGTTGAAGCGGACAGCAGCAGACTGGTTAAGTTTGGCATAAAACTTTGCTTTCGGAGGCCATCATTCACATCGGGTCGCCGAATCAGTCAGCCCGTAAAGAGGTATTACTTCCTGTACAGTCACGTGCATTAATAAGTATACAATCTCATTCAAATATGATCCTTATAGTCCTAGCATAAGAGTCGAAGTGTTTACATTTCCTTGCAGGCGACTGTAATTGTTGAAATGATGTTGGTTGGTTACGAATGAATATTTTAAAACTTGACTGTTCCAACTATAAGTAAGGGTAAACAATTAATTATTCCAATAAAAATGCGCTTTAAAGAATGAAAATCTTTGAACATTCTTTAACACCACGCGTCGTAAAAGTTGTTTATTAATATAATATACCTCTAAAAAGGAGAGCAGAGAAAACTAAGACGAAGGTTAAATATAACTTGGCTGCGTAGCTTTATGTTACATAATAATGATCTCCGATAACCTGATCTTGCTTCTAATCTGAGAATGTCTGTTACTTAATACGAACGATAACTATCTGAGTATACATGTGAAGCGAGTAATCCGGTCACGAGCTCAGATATTCCTATAAATAAAATGAACAGTTACGAGAGGGAATACCTCTAGAGAATTGGAAATGGGCTAGGAAATAGTTATGACTTCTTAATTAAAAGCTTTTACCGCAATATTTCCACGGAAAGGTATTAGCAGTATTATGATCTATGAACTTTCTGTAAGCCATATTATAATTACTGTAATTCCCATTGGACATTTATAGGATTCAATAAGGTTTGCGCCTTCCACTTTGCCTAATTGCTTGTTCATGTAGCATATCATAAAAATGTATACTCCTATATTATGATTATTATATATAACTACTTACTGTGACATTTTAATGTATAAAAAATGGATGCCTAATTTTGTTTTGATGTCGAAGAAAATTGCTCAATTCTACATTATTTATAATATGATTTAAAAAATACACAGGTCTTATAATATTTAGTAACAATCATAAATGGAGCTGCAGGCGTCCACTAGTCTTTAATAAGAACTAAAGATAGCAAAAAATCGTTACGTGATGTAACACGCCCACGTCGAATTTCGCATTATAAAAGTGAGGTAGTCCTCAGGTGGATACAAATTTGTATCCACTTTTCAGCACCTCCCAAAATATCAATAGGTGCTGAGAGTGGACTAGGCCAGGTGCTGAAATCCCAGGTGCTAGGAGTGGACTACCTCATAAAAGGAGGTGCTTACCTTTCCATAGCGATTATCTGTTGTTTCTGGTGCTGATAGTGGTACATGTGAGCAGAATGCGCCAGTTTCCTGTCTCCCGACATGTCCACGGTAGGGCCCGTCACTCCGTAAGCTGGGTAGTCTACATCTGCGGCTGCCTTGGCTCTCTTAGACATCCTGCAGTTATAAAAAAAGTGTTACTGCCGCAGACCGAGACCTAAATTAAATTTAATTGTCACGTAAGACAGACATAATTGACTGACACTTCGCTTCCTCTGCAGAACCAAGTCCGATCTCTTATATTAAACACTAGTGGCCTGCCCTCACTTCGCTTCGGGACCGTAATTCAAAAATGAACCACTAGATGGCGCTGTGTCCAATTACATCTATAGAAGTTATCTCTTAATAAATAGTATAGAAGAAGATATTGTAAATTGGACTTTATTCCATAGAGCAGAAAGTCCGATCTCCTATATTAAACATTTTGCAAATCGGACTTTATTCTTTGGAACAGTCGACTTATTCTAATAAGTAAAAAATAAATTTAAAAACTACTTATTTCAGGAAAACTGCGGCAGCTATCTCGTTCATTAGGGATAAATAGGTCATCTGTAAACTATACAACCCTTTAAATACGTCTATCAACCATTTGAACAATATTAATTGTTTTCCGACTTTTGGTAATTCAATTGGGTATTAAATCAATTAATTAAGTATATCGATCTCGTGACCAAAGTGATTTCGTTCTACATGATAATACGAAAATATGTTTTTTTTTATATATGTAATTTCTTTGATTAAGCCTAATCTCATCATAGTAGCGATAACTTGATTTCTATGATAGAGGCCATTGCCTACTTACTTGTACTTGTATGTGATTTCTAAAAGCTATTGTTGTGCAGCATGATTAATAAAAAGATGTGGTCAAAGGGATGTAAATGTTTACAGATACACCCTGTATACTGATGTGCGGGAAAAGTTAACTTTAAACTTGAGACCTAGGTAGCAAGAGAGTCGAGACTCCTCCACCAAGTTGGCACAACTCCGCTCTATGTAGAGCAGGAGTTGTAACAGTTTACGCCACAATTTCTCCCATATTATTTCTGGTGTGTCCTAACCAGTGATCGGAAAACCAGACGCTTATTTTGAACTTGAACTTTAATGATTTGCACTAAAGATTAATATGAGTTTTTGAAACAAATTTGTTCCAATAGACGAATTGGTTCAATTAAACATTAATAACTAGTTGCCCTTCCTTACTTTGTTTTAGGACTTCGTTGCTATTAGTTCAAACTTTTGCCAATAGATGGCGCTGGGCGTCAATTACATCGCGCAAGCATTTCGTCATATCGGGTTTCAAATCGATACTATTCAAAGTGGAATGTTACGTTTATACTGCTACAAAACACATTTAGGTAAATAAGTGCATTTTCCGATTACTAGTCATAACATTTAATTTACTTACTTGGATGGTTAGAAGTTTTCGTTGTACCACGAAACTGGCGAAGACATTAAAAGAGACTATACTTACCTAGTAGAATCAATCAATTACCTAGATATTCTCCTTATCGGTACATATCAAATCCACGTAGCCATAAAAGTGGATTTAAAAACGTATAAATTAAAAGCCTGAATGAAAAACCATGAATTTGTTTGTGCTCTGCAGATTACTCACGTGTACCATCCAAATGCAAAGCCTACAATGGCGAGAGCGACCACGGTGCCCACGGCGGCTATGATGGCCACGCCATAGATGGAGTCGGCCGGGTCCACGGTGGCGGCCTCCAGCAGGTGGATAGACCGGGGCTTCTCGGTGGTTCCTGAGTCGTCGCCCGAGCTGAATGAGGAATAATGTGAGAACCACACACCAGGTACAAAATATTAAATAACAATAGCTTCAAATCTTTCTCTCATGAGCATGGAATGCTTTAAAATGGTACAAGTGCTTTCAAAATGTAGGACTGTAGTCTTAGACAATGATTTAAATATAAAGTAAATTAAGTTTAATTGGGAATAGACTGAGCATGGTGTACCTTGAATACATAGCTTGTAGTAACGCTATTACTTTGCTTCTGTTACGCGAAGTACCAATAATTAATATTTATTCATAAATATAATCACAAGTAACAATATTCACAAATATTAATTTCCAAAATAAATACAGATAAACAATCGCAAAGCTTTTAACTGCACATCATATGGATGGTAACAGGGGACTTATTCACGAAGAGTATTGTAACTGAAAGCCAATATTTCATCCAATCAGATACGTACAAAGCCTTACAGATCGGCTCGGAGATTGCGTCTCTTTCGTACAGAACTTTGATAAATTTGGAATTTTGTGTCTCGCTGTCTTAGCGGTTTCGTGCGTAGGACCCCAAGCCCACTAGACAAACAAACTTTCGAAGAAGGCTGTAGTTTCTATCAGAAGAAAATTTTTACGTTTATATTCAAACAAAGTATTGGACACTTAACCTTCTTAGAAAATTGTACTGTGTAAGCCCTAAATATTTTGCGCGTCTAATAGTGCACATTCATTTTCCAATATAGGCGAAAATCAAGCTAATAACAGTTCGACGATTCAGTAATATTTTTTGACTTGAAAAATCTATTTACGTGATGGCGCAACACATCAAAAAAGGGCTAAAACCTTTACACCTCCGCGTAGAAAGCATGGAAAGGTTTTCAGCTTTTACGACTGAAATTTCCACTTTTTTGATGCATTCGTTGATGGAAGAGCTATGAACGATCCGAGTAAGTGTAAACTGATAAACGAATGTTTCCGATTAAAATTTGTTTGAACGAGTACTTCTGTACGTGCGAGTATAACACAGTTAAACGTTTCACTCGATAAAGTTAGTCGGCAGAGAGCACGAATGTTTGCCAGCAAACTAAAAGGAATGTTCATTGATCATAGTTACTTACATTTGGTAACTGATGTTTGAACTGGTTTAAACTTTAACAAATACTAAAACAATCTCATTCATTTTGCGAAAATTTTAAGCAGGAGTATTTCAAAACAATACACATAATTTTAACTTTGTGTTTCAGTTTTCCTTTTCATCAAAAGTTACTTTATAAACATTTTCACCGTATCATTTTACTAAAAATACGTATGTCGGTGTCTAGTTAGTTGACTTTTTGGAGTTAAGAGAATATAATACCTATGATAGAATGGGTACAGTTTACACAATTAGATAGTATAAAGCATACCCATCTAGACGATTATAATTAAGTATTGTAATTTACGCACGTAAGGTTTAAACGAATAAACGTTTGTTAAAAATTCGACCTGCCACTGAAACTACAATAGATAGTAAATTGATAACGTGCATGAAACGTTAACAGATTATAAAACGAATATAATAAACATACATACATGCTTTTTACATAAATAAATAAAGATGCATTTTTGAACATGTACGAATATAAGACAGGGTCACAATTGAATGCGAAAAACAGAGTAATTTTGGTTGTAAAAACTTGCACTGCCGACATTCGAAGTCAGTCGTGGTTCTAGGGTTTGTTAAGTCGAGTGCATCTAAGACAGGTGGCAACAGAGTGCTCGTATCGTCGGCCGGTACAATAATGGTAAGTAGTGATGGCGGGAGATTCCCATGCGCTTCTAATATTGCACTGGGAGCGTGGCGGGTGTCTCTAAGTGTTCCAAATGTTTTATGATTTTCACCTCTCCGGATCGTCATCATGATTAATTTTCAGCCACCGCAAGTTGGTAGGCAGTAACGAAACTGGTAATCTGTATTCCTTAGTCAACCTGGAATAAGATACTTAAACTGTCCACTATGCCGATGGCAGTGAAGAATGCTCAAGGGGCTTTGTTACTAATTCTTAAACGAATCTTGTAGTCTATCGTACAACTGAAATAGATCCAACTTAGTAATAAAATCATTTCTAAAATCGTTTATAGGAATTAAGTAACAAAGGACCCTCAATAATATCTATAATATGTACAAAAATAGGGGAATAAAGAAATAATGGCAATATAAATATGTATTTGGAAGATTACTGAAGTCTACAATATAAGGTAACATATTTGTATAGGGTGATCCGTTATGTGTGCGATCACAGAACATACATAGGTATACAACTCATTTATTTTATACAATTGTCTTATTTTTTTATTTTAATAAATACCAAATGTTTTCAAAATTGTAGAGCGTGGTTTAGCTGTCGCTGAAATTTTGAAGACCGTGTTTACCTCAATTCGAACCACCCTATACGTAAAATAAAGTAAGCCTGCGACGTGACTAAAGACATATCCCAGAACTGGCTAAGACTTTGTACAGTATTTGTATAAGTAGATGTATAAGTATTTGGTGAACCACATTATGATTTTCATACAAGCATAGAATTCGTATGATTAATTCTTCAAAAATTATATTGAGGTTTCTAATATCATATTAATATTTTTCCCACTGCACCTCCAAGTTTTATATTCAGAGATTTTGAAAACTAAAAGAAATATATGATTTACAGTGCCCTAAAAACTACTAACGCGATTGGTGTAAACGAGATCGAGCAAGCTTTTTTAAAACGTCCGCAATTTTAAGGTTACATTAAAAAAGACATATGTTCCCTTTATGGGCAAATCCAAGTCGTACTTAGTCGCTTATTGGATAACTGTACAAGGAACTAGCCGAGCCCCCATATAAATTGAAACAACTCTATTACATTAGCGCTTCGAAATGGTTATTCGTCTAATGTTATATTGTACCTATCAAACCCTTCTAATCCGTTATGAAGGCTAGTATGCATTGGATCTCAGGGCAAATTGCAGAAATGTCCACAGCGAGTCTGTAGTGTCTTATACTCGAAATCTAACGTTATTACAATATCCAAAAAGAATCAAAGGTTTAGGATAATATAGTCCGGCTACCGCGCATATTATACAATGTAGGTGTAAGAATTTAGCAATTCAATGTTAGGCACTTAACTTTTAATAACTTAACTTGTAATATATGAACGTCCAAAAATTTTATAGTATTTCGAACCGATGAACAATCGACTAGTTCTAAAACTAGGCTGCTCGCCCGCGTCAGACTATCGGACTGGAGCTTTCAGTGAAAATCAAAGTCCAGCTAAAAAGCACACGTCCATCAAAAAGTCAATCATGTCCAAACTACAAAGCCCGGCATAGCTTTATAGCTAACTATTAAAAATATGAATATTTTGAACTCTTTTAGTACATAGCTTATCTACACTCATGTCATAATCTTCAAAAGAATTCAAGGGTAAACTAGTTTTGATCGGCTTTATAGTATATCATTATTTTTTGATTAATCATAATCGATAAGCACTTAATTCCTAATTTTCATTAAAGCTTTGGTCCTATTACAATTATAAAACCTGTCAAACCGCATTTATCTTCGAATTCTTAATTTCAAGATTATGACATTATTGTAGATAAAATCTAATTTGGCGGGCCTATTATGGGATAAACGACCTAATATTAGACAATACACATCTTTCCTTAAAATAAGCAGACAATCCGTGGTATTTTGTTCCGGATTTGGCTTCGTCGAACTCTACATTAATTCGTCAGGCGATATGTCCCAGTTACGAGTAGGCATCAGCCAGCTATAACATAATTATAGCCCTAATTCGCCAGGTCAATCGAATTTCTCTATTTCCGTTAAAAGCTGCTGTACCTGTAGCTTGTGAAATGTCACCTACATATTTATGATTAAATTAAGTGAAACCACAATTTCTCTGAGTAGAATAGAGTAGTAAGTACCTATACCAACGTTGTTTAACGAAAGTGTCTAATTATTGTGAGCTATACAACTAGATATATAATATCGAAATGCTTTTAGGCTACGTAGGCGCTAAGTATGGGCCGTACTCCCAAATATGGACTTTATCTAAATATTAACTTTCAGAACCTATCATGACCTACCAAATTATTATGCCTAAATCATGTTTATTTCGGTATATTTAAATATTTGACAGTAATATTATTTCCAATCTTATACAACCAAAAATCCATAGAATCTTTCAGTGTTGTCACATATATTATACAGATCAAACTGAAAACCTCCTTACTCGAAAGTCAGTTATAAATAACTAAGTCCCATGTGAGAGCCGGCTGGAATTCCCACAAATTGGCTTTCATCTACGTTTCTACATCGAGTAATTGGATGCAGTATCACTCATATGATCTCGTAAGGAATCTTGTCGTACATCTGTGCTTGCAATAAACATACTCTTCCTCTGCCAGCTTATACACTCAACAACGTTCGGTTTTTTATAACTAAATAAATAAATTCTCACAACATATTATTTGTACACCCGACTCCGTATTAAGTAGCTTAAGCACTTGTGTTACAGATATCAGACAACAAAGGAAACACAAATATAATACTTACATAGTTACATATATATATATATTATACACCCAGACACTGAACAAACAGAAGTGTTTTTCACACGAATGCTTGTCCAGGGTGGGGATCGAACCCACGGCCTTTAGCGTATGAGGCAGGGTCACTACACTACAAATGCGCCATCCGGTCAGTCGACTTGTCGATAACTAGATTGGTAATACTCGTAAAATAGTTATACCTACTTTTTATAGTTTTATTACCTATCCGGTATTTTATTACATAATCATCATCATCATCATATCCGTTTATGGTCTGACTTTGGACTTTAAAACTACTTAATATTTGAGTTTGGTAATCTCCTACCCGGTGTCCAATCTAAGGTACTTATATAAGGTGATCTATTTCAGAGACAAATCTACGGTCTCAAAATATTCCTCTCTATAGTCAAAAACATGCCGACATTACCACGGCAATCATAAGACAATGGGGTGACATCATAGTATAAACCAAACCCTACATTGCAATGCACTGAACACCCACTTCGCCAATTATTTGACACGCCCGTCAATACTCGACATGACAATATTATTTTAACAAATAAAGCAATAAAAGAAATGGAGCGTTATTAATTGCAATAACTCACAATCACAGACGATTACGACAAGATAGATAATAAGATAGGTACGCATATTTCAGCAAAATATGCAAAGGTACGTTTGAATGTTATATCCGTTTGATTTGATTCTAGTTAGCGGTAAATATTAACCAGTGCAAAAACATTTTCGATATTCAGTCTATTCGGTTTATTATTAAAAGTGCAGTGTCTGATGGTGCAGGCATGTGTGTTCCATCCATAAAGCCTTTGTGCGGTATTTGAGAAATATCTCGGATATTCGCGATTAAATACCAACTTGGACTTATCGCGAATATGTCCGAGATATTTCTAAAATACCGCACTAACTTGTGGAAGGTACTTATAGTTCGTGTTTTATCTGAAGTAGTTATTGGTCTTCACTCGCTTCTTTCTCGAGTTAGGTGTTTCAATATTTTAATAAAAGTACAAATAAGTTAGCTAAGTAAGAACTTTTGCTACCATTTTCCACTTTTTCTGAACTTCGTTGATAGGTTGATAATGTTATGGAAGAATTCAGTCCGATATTCTAAAAACAGAGTAGAGATACCCAAGTTATAGGATGATGTAAATAAATAATAACCTAGCGATCAACAATAAACTCGTCTACCAAATTATGAAAGATTAATTGATTCGAATTGCAAATCTGTACTCAGAATAAACCAATGAATTCTTAATTTTCTCTCCAACTTTTTAAGCGGATTAAACCGCGGCTTCCGCATTGGGAAGTAACATAAAAGCCTCGTCACTTGAGATGGATTGAATGCAAGGAAAACCGAAATGCGATTTCCTCAGATGCTGGGAGCAAGGAAATGTCATGAAAAGTTCTTACAAGCCGATACTGCAGCGCATACGAGCTACGAGTTACGAGTGAGAACGGGAAGGGCGACTGCGCTCTGTCAAATTATCTTTAGGTACCTATGTCGTGATAAACTTATAAAGGTACGGTTTTATAAAAAGGCGAAAATGTGACTTGTTCCTTCCTAGCCGTTGTTGCATCTAAAATACAATTAGATGTGATAATTTTGAAAAATAATTAACGAAATCTTTTTGTTTGCCTTTGTATGTGTACCTTGGAACTAATATAGAGAATAGTTGTTTCGTGAAACGTGAAAATCATTATAGTTTTGGTCTATACATAAAACAGTAATCTATTGCTAATTCGTCATATTGATTTCTGAAGGTTTCGCAAGGAATTGAGTAGGTAGATTAGTTTTTTCAAACATATCTCTATCATAAATATTATATAAACGTAACCTTGGGAGTCCGTCTACTTAAACATCTTTACTTCTCTAACGCGTCACCGTTTTTTTTTCATCATCATTAACAAATCTAACGCTAGGATTAACTTATCAAAGGTGATTGCAAATGAAATTATTAGCATTACCCCTAATATCTCTTGAAAGCAGACATGAATTTGTAATAAACGTTTATACAGCTAATATCTGTGTTAGTATTCGCAGGACGTTTGTACGTAATGACGTTTCAGCCGTGAGGGCTGGTTTACATAGTACGAACTGCAACGGCCTCCGAGCCAGAGAAGCCGCACTGCAGTAAGGTATCACCCTCTTTAACACCAGTGGAGTCATAAGCGTGTTGCCAACCTTTAATCATTTTCCCCCGTACTTGGCTTCCGGAACCCTTACGCACTCACTTAGTACAAAAGTAGAGACCTAAAAAACTAACGTCATCTTTATTGGATTGCGATTTTGACAGTAGCTTGAATCTGAGTTACTTCCATTTTGTTAGTTTTAAGGTGTGGTCTACATAATTCGAGGCATGCTTGTCTACTTGTATGGGAATGGGGCGGCCTTTGTGTTGAACAGTAGCTCGCGCCTGAGATATTTCAGCTATGTCCGGTTTTAAGAACTGGATTATATAGCTAGCTGCTACTTAGTCAGTATAAATAAAGCCACTCGACTTGTCTCATCATCACCATCATCATCAGCCCACATCCACCCGCTGCTGAGTATAGGCCTCATCATTATTATGCCACTCCCTTCGGTCGTCTGCAAGCCTCCATTGTTTCTCCACTACCATTACAATATCGTCAGACCAACGGGCAGGTGGTTTACCCACAGGACGCCCCAATCTTCGCTGCCATTCGATAAGCTTGTCTACTTGAATGAAAAAAGGTCGGCTTGCCTTTGGGTTGAACAGTAATTCACATACAACTTATTTCAATATTTTCTGTCAGCTCGCACTGTGTAAACCAGCCTCGTGCTAATTACAAATCTGCATTTGCAGTGACTAAAGACACGTGTGAGCATAGCATGTGTGGAGTGTTCGTGTCCTTTGTTTCATCGTAACATTTACTAAGCTTATGTCAATTTTATTAATATTGCATGGCGTCATTTTAGAATTAATCTACAGGTTCATTCTTCAAAATACCTATCATTTGCATGGACTTCCACGAGAACCCATACTATTCCTTCAAATTGATCTGAATCAATTAATTGTGTAGTAATAACTATAATTACTAAAAACCACTTTAAAATATAGGTACTACTACTCGATAATACAAGGATATACTTAATATTAAAAATCCGTCAAATAGAAAATCTAAACGCTTAAAAGAAAATCGCTGATTGAATCTTAGATGTTTTACGGAAGTAGGTAAACATTTCACAAACTAAGTACCTACCTTTTAACCATGACTAACTTTAGTTTCCGTTAAGTAATAAGGGACTGATGTTTCATCATAAAACCTACATTCCGATAGCTTGCTTTTACTAGAAACTCTTTAATATTTATTGACGAAAATCGTAAACTTAACTGATACACGTTTCACGTGACACTTTATATTTAAAAGCTTTTCCCGATTCCGGACGATGAAGCTTAACCTTTGATAAAATATCAATGAGCTTTACCAGAGCTCTGAAAGCGTTTACCAAAGCTGTACTCACGTAGTCACATCCAGGCGACGTATTATGCAACCAAAAGCGTATAATTTAAAATCTTAATAAGTTGGCTGAAATATTGAATGGAATAACGAGAACGAGAAAAGTTGTGGCATGTAGTTGACCGCGGTGACGTGAATATGTCCCGTAGTATGTACAAAGTCAAGCAGCTGAGACCTGTTGATGGTATATGTGGGTACTTACAGGCCGTTCCGCAGTCTATCTAAATGCTCAGCGACTAAAGTCTTTGTTTTACTTAGGTTCGGGTTCTGGCGGATCTGGCGCGGGGGCTCTATCTGCACGGGCATGTCGCCGCCCTCGTGGTGCCCCATCACACTGGGTACATCTACAAACAACACATGCATATAAATTGGCTAGGCAGTCCGCTAGTGCCCCATTGGAATATGGGGTAAGGGAATAGAGAGTGCACCTGTGTTTGCGCACACATTTGAGCACTAAGTATAGTAAATATCCTGCGTACCGTACCGTATAAGATCAACCGCAGTAGCCGAAGCAGTTGAAGGTACATATTAGGTACATATAATAAATACTTGGTAATAAATCTACTCACTCCACGATACGATGATTTATTTGGAAGCACTTTGTCAAAACCAGATAAAATGGTAGGTATATAACATTTGTTTATTTCCATTATCACGCAAAACAACAATTCTTGACGTTTCGTTCATCTTAAAAAACAAATGACAATGTTTGTGCATTTGTATGTAATAAAATATAAATAACTATTTTTGGTTTCATAACATTGTGTTTTGTTTTGAAAAAGTAAGATCGATGACCTGAATTTGAGTGTGATCTTATATTTTCCCAAGAAGGGTATCATTATTCAAACATCAAAGTATTGATTTGGTAGCACATCGAATACTACGCAAGGCGAATATTCAAATTCCAGAGTCTCATAAATACTCTATGCATTCGGGGATCGTGGCGACTCAGCCGTACGTCTTGCGTGACTGCGGCTATGCAACCACGGCGACCTCCAATATGCATCGCGGACGCCATTATACCGATACCATTAGATAACTAATTCAAATTTCATACCACCGTGAGAAAATATACATGTGATCATAAATAAAACGATTGTAGCATGCGAGTACTATGGGTATTTCTTGTAAATGGGTATGCGAAGATTTTCATTTAGCCTGGAGCAAATGTGACCCGTGAAATATCAATATACACAACAGCTAAATTATGTCGGTGCTCGGCCTCTATTCGTTCTCCCTAAGATTAGGCCTGAACTGAACCGATGATGTTAATAAAAAAGCTATAAAATATGATAGAACATGTAAAATTTTATGGACACTTACGATGTTCGACGGATTTCGAATAGGGATCGAAATAGCCCTTGTCCAAAGGCGTAAGAGCGAAGTTTTTCCTTTGTTCATCTTTTGCGATCATTTGGTGTTCCTTCTTATCATGCAAAGGTTTCAAGGAGACGTCCTGCATATCTGGTGCGATGAGGGCACTGGGAGCCAGGGGTTCAGCATTTGGCGGCGATTCTTGGATGTAAGTTTCCTCGTGATCCCTGATGGAGGGACTTTCAAACATCTTCACTAGATACGGATCTTGTACTATCATTCGAGCGATATCTTTTTCGTACGATCCTATGTTTTCTGCTTCTTCGTCCATTTGATTGATTCTGTCAATTTCCTGTGAACAAACAAAAAGTGAAAATACGTTTGGAAATCATAATAATACTATATACAACCGTTACATAAATATTATCAAATATAATAGTGATGAGGGAACTGGAGGTCATCATGGGGAAAAGGGATTTAGAGTTATCATGAAAGATCGTCATTTGGGGTACACATCTTTGGGTTACAAAATTAAAAAAAAAAAAAATTTTATTCAATACAAAAAAATTTACAAGCCCTTCTGGATCCCGCGAGTTTTTAGTTGAAATTCCCTTGATTTCCCTTAAACTACTTGTAGGTACTATTTACTTTTATTTAATCTTGACTTTCATTTTCCTACCATTATGAAAAATGGCGGTGATGGTAATGTTATGTCCATTTCCCTTTTTATTACAACATTTCTTATCAAGCTTCGAATCGAAACCAACGCCACCTCGTAAGTAGATTAATTAGAGTTTAAGGTAAAGACAGCATATGTGGCATAATGGAGGTCCTAATATTATGTATAGTGACATCAGACGATGACAGACAACCCTTTGATGTCACGGTGCCTGGTTTAACTGCCCTTGATTTGCATTTTTTAACAAGCCAGGTTAGTTATTGTTGTTGAAGGTTTTCCCACACACGACTATTACGATGAAACTATCTTAGCCTTCCACTACCTTATACTCGTACTTACACGCCCTCGTTCTCTTTTTATTTGTGGCTTGCATTGTCGTGGCAACGTAATTATGTTTATTGAATATTTCTTTGTTTGAAGCACTTAGCATTTTAAAAAATAAACATAGACTGACAGAATACGTTGAGTAGCATGTAAAATTTTAACTAACTTGGTAGTCTGACTGTTAGTTTAAATTACCAATAGGTACTTTACCTTCACTTTATTTTAAACATCTTTCTTCCTTAGTTTTAACATAGAATTAGAATTTAAATTTGTTGAACTTCGTCTCTTTCTCTTTTTGTCATTGGCAGTGTCCATAAGATGTCAGGTCCTCTTTCCTACTCTTTTATGGTCTTCTACCAGGACAGCAGCTTAAGTCTATGGTTCCAACTATTGACCCTCCCATATAAACAATGCGTGAACCCTGTATTAAACTTACGCGTGAACTTTAATTAGAGGCATCTGGAGGTATGCTACTCGTATTAACGTACAATGAAACCGAAAGACAGTCTAAGTGCGGACTCCACTTTACAGAAGGTAGTGCTACGATATCAAAGGGTTTCTCGTAGTCGACATAGTCGTAGAAACAAACCGTAGTCGAGATAATTCAATGTTATTTCTGAATCTATAGGGCGAGTATTATGAAAATACTAATTGCCATGTGGTTATACAAACCCCGGTATTAGGAAATGCTATTTATTTTAGTTAGCTCAGGGCTTGTTAATTATTAGTGAACCGGATTTCGTAGAGCAATTAAGCAAGTGTAAGTATGGGTACGCGGGATTGTGAACTTTATCTCTTATTGTTTATTAGTTTAAAGTTGTAATGAAAACTTTGGCGGTTTAAAAGAGTTCTTGCCGGATCTTCTGGTCAGAATCAACTTTCCTATTCGGTGGTAGAATCGTATTATGTCTTTTTACATTTATACATTATCTAAAAAATACTTTGTAAGTGCTGTATAGTAAGTAGTAGTGCTGTATAGAAGCCTACGCCAATTGAAAATATTTTGACTTGGTTTGAAAAGGACACAGAGTACAAAATAAGAAACATGTTGAATAATTTCAAGTCCTAGATTTTGATCCAAAAGAAGTCTTCCTAGCACGTTTGAAATGAGTTACTTTAATTTAAACAATAAAAACTGGTGCAATACACAATAACATTATACATAAACGCAATGAGTAAAGTTAAATCGATTCGACATAATTTTATATCATTACATTCGTGACACATGCGGATTACGGGGTTAAAAAAACAAGTAACTAACTATTAATTTTATTAGCTTTCAAAGAAAATAGTTCAAGATTACAGGACCTGGAGACAGTATTAACATTGATTGATGACAGAAGCGGTGGTGAATCAATGATGGAATATGGCCAATACCTGCCGAAGCGTGGCTCTCCCACGGTGAAAATTTAATCTTGATCTAAAATATTTGCACAAATAATATCAAAATAAACCTTGAACAGCTCGCGGAAAAACAAAGAGCGTAAAGTAGGTCTTGAAAACTCATCTTATGAAGCACTGCCACTCTTAGTTTGCATGCCGGAGGAAAAAGTAACTAAGAGAATTCATTTTGAATTAAACTGCCACTCCACTACCTAGTTTCTGTCCTCGGAATGAGCAATATCAATTTAAAATTAAAAGTTCCATCGTTTCAAGAAATGTTCCGAGAATTCTTACGAGCTACAAATAAAACTCCGGCCTTTATCTATTGGCATCTGACTTGGCGGGGAGCTCTCTATAGAGCAGCCTACGAGTTTTGAACAATTACTAAACCAAAGCTACATTCTCATGACCCCAAAAGACCTAGTTAGCTTCAAGTTTGTACCTCTACAATGTGCATTAGAATAGGCATGACGAAAAAGATACTGATAATACTTGTTAACCGACATAGCCCACCGAATTAGCAAACTGAAGTGGCAGTGGGCTGGTCACATTAGCCGCAGAACTGACAACCGTTGGAGCCATAAAGTCCTTGAGTGGAGACCGCGACTCGGCAAACGTAGTGTTGGACGCCCTGCGACAAGATGGGATGACGACATTCGAAGGCTGGCTGGAGTGAGCTGGATGAGAGTGGCCGAAAATCGGGAGCGGTGGCGTGCATTGGGGGAGACCTATGTCCAGCAGTGGACGAGCGTGGGTTGCTGATGATGATGATGATGATGAATACTTGTTACAGTTACAGCTACACAATGGAGTTCGAAAGATTAGTAAAGAATAAAGTGTCAGCCTCTATACTATCCCACTAGCAGAGCAAAGGCCTCCATCTTAGAAATCAAGTTATCGCTACTATATGATTGGATTAGGCGAAAGATAAATATTCAAGAAAAAATATTAGTCTCCCGGCTCTATACAGTGAGAAAACAGGGTTATTTTTCTGTTTTGCAGAACGGCTCTAACCATGTTGTCTTATCGGTCAAAAATTTTGAAATTGGAATTAGATTTGACAGAACCATTGCGTGCTGTCAGCGCATTGTAAAAAGTTTTTGCATAAATAGCGGACGGTTCGGTTTAAATATGAAGAACGCAAAAAAAGTTAATTGAAATTTAGAAGAAATTATTCCTAACTAATAACGAGGTGAAATTGTTTACCCACTGATGCATCCTGTATTAACACAGTGGACGTACTGAGCCTACGTATATGTAGGTATAAGTACGGGGATGTGAGAGTCAGCCGATGAGTGACGGTTTATCGGAACGCCAAATCGATCCCATTATTTGAATTACGCAACTCCCCTTTTACCACGCAGAATCCAATCACGTGTTTACGTAAGGAAAGTATTGAAATAATATAACATAAGTACAAATAAACTGTGTAAATTGTGTTTATAGAATATAAATTAAAATGCATTTATCTCCAAATTACTTAAAGAGATCAGCCGAACGGATTTCCAATAATTAAAATTCTTCATAATGAAAAGTTAAAATAATATTTCAGTTATTGAGTTCACAGAATCTGCAATGTAATTATCCACCTGCATTTAATGAATGAAGACACGATAATGACATCTCGTGAATATTTCCAAGTTGATTTTTCATTCCATCGAACTTTGATTCACCTTAACATATTCTGAATATTTGAATAGATAAGTGCAAGCACACAAAGTCTGGTGTGTGCACTTAATTAATTAACATGTAAACCGTCTCTCAGGCGGCGTCGACTTTACCAGGCCGCAGCTAATTCAATGCTGGCCATGAATATGGAGCGGGCGACTCGCTACTGCATGTTCTTCATTTTTACATTCGGGAGATGATCTAAAAAGATACACCGACATATCGCTGAAGGTGTAGCGTTTACTGGTTGATTAATGGTACTTGAAATTGGTGAAATGTCTGAAAAGGTATAAAATTAAAGCTAACTTTTAAGATCGGAATTTAGTTGAGAAAAAAATTATAAAAACTGCCCGGTCGTCTTAGTCTATAATATCTTTAGATATCTAATTAAGAAATGTAATAGAACATTATAAGGGGATAAATTATTTATATTTAGATAATTTTTGTTAATAGTGTTCTTATGTATTGGTTGGAAGATGTAAAGAAAACTTAGAAACGAAATAAATCGACTGCAACAGCCAGAAAGATCACTTAAGTACTATATTATATATATCTATAGGTATAAAAAACATTGTATAAAACATTAAACAGGCAAAAATTATTTATCAAAATTTTTCGTTAGTGATTGTGCTTACCTACTTATGTTAGGTTGGAAGATGTAAAGATAACTTAATAATCAAATGTATTTCTACTATCCAACCGGAGTCAGGTTGGATTGAAAATAAATTGCAACATCTTATAGATTGACCTGTTTCCGCTCTGTGCTTTCGTATCTACTGTGTTGCGGATATCAGACAACAGAGAAATTACAAATACAATACTTGTTGAACAAACAAGAGCGATGATATTTCAGGGAATAATGTGAACCTTCGGAACGGGGATTGCAGGTTAGAATATGGGCATTTAACTCTGGATTTCGACCTTTTTTATGTGATACATAGCTGGACTAAATCGGTTCAAAGTCGCTCAAAGGGCTATGGAAAGGGCTATGCTCGGAGTATCTTTGAAGGACCGCATCAGAAATGATGTAATTAGACAGAGTACCAGAGTCACTGACATAGCCCACCGAATCACCAAACTGAAGTGGCAGTGGGCTGGTCACATTAGCCGCAGAACTGACAACCGTAGGAGCTATAAAGTCCTTGAGTGGAGACCGCGACTCGGTAAATGTAGTGTTGGACGCCCTGCTACAAGATGGGATGACGACATTCGAAGGCTGGCTGGAGTGAGCTGGATGAGAGTGGCAGAAAATCGGGAGCGGTGGCGTGCATTAGACGAACGTGGGTTGCTGATGATGATGTGATACATAGCAGACGAGCATATAGATTACCTGATGGTAACACATACACACCTGCAACACCAGTAGACTCACAAGTGCACTGCCAACCTTTAACCCCTTTATCTACGTGCATATTAGGCATTACGTGCAAGCCTAAAGAGTTAGGAGCTCAAAGGGATGCAAACGATGACAGGCAGAACACCTTCTTCCTGTTTTTTTTTTATATTTTTCTTGTTACATACGTACTTAGTAGTACTCCAGTTCCCAGGTACTCGTATCTCCAAAGATTTTGTGTTTTTTGCATAGTAAAAATTCCATTCTACTCTAGATCTACGTGACTTCAAACGAACGATTCCCTTGTATGCTGATCGATCGAATACTCGTTTAAATTGGTTTTGTGTAACTTGAGGGACGTCTTAACCTTGATACTTTTGTAATGGCATGGAGAATTGTTTGATTGCTTCAATACCGGTTCTTTCTGTTTTAGCAACATACCGAAGCGGTACAACCTTTTTGTTCTTGTGTTATGCAATATTAATTATTTCATAGTTTGTTAAATGTTAAAATTGATTGGGTAGCTAGTGACGATGCATGCCCGTATACGATGCGCCAGTTGGCATTGTCCGTTAATATTTTTTCAGAAGAGGGAGAAAATCGGTCAGTATACGGTTCATCGTCTGCTCTCTTTGCGAGAAGATCTGTCTCTTATCCGCCACCTCCTAGAAGAGGCAGCGAAGATTTCCATCCAAGCCTTCTTAATCTTTGTGTTTTTATGTTATCACAATTCATTGCTCTCTCTACCTTTGGGACGGTGGAATAGTGCAGAACGCCCTACGGGAAAAATTACGAAAAGACAAAAAAGGAGACGAAGTCGTGGGTGCGCCCCAGGCAGTTGTTAGTATTTGTGAACACGTTGAGACTCCTTGAGCCGACTACGGTTAGCGTGAGCCCTTCGATCTTAGGAGCTCTTAGAGGCCCTTAGTCTCAAGAGAATATTTTAAGATTCTCGCCATACAGTATTCCGCATCCAGATGATATTAAATTAAAAATAAATAATAAATAAATTTACGAAGCGTCTAAGCATGACATTGTTCAAGAATCGAGTCTCAGCACTTTTTTAAAAGATCGGCAACGCATTTCCAGTCCTTGTGATATGAGTGGGCTGATATGGTCGTGACAACCTGTTGAACCGTTTCCTCGTTTGCTCTCCCTTTCTTACACGAAAATTTTAAACGGCTGATAACAAAGCAAAATACAGTACTGATAACTTCAAAAGCATCCAACAAACCCAGCCATATTTCAAGGACGGTTGCAATGAGGTTCCGACTAACTTAAATTAAGAAACTTATGTTTCGTAAACCATTCCAGACAAACAATTTTCCTATTATTCTCAGCTTTTAGAACACAAAAACTACTTATAAATAATCCCTATTATTTGTAAACGACAAGGCTTATAGCGAACCCGAGAACACGAAACACTAGCGCGATTATACTGACACCCAGCGCTATCTATTGGCGAAGCAAAATTTGGTCCCAAAACGAAGTGAGGGCGGGTCACTAGTACTTAATTAAAGAACGGTTCTTACTTTTTAGTACCGATACTATTTCGTGGCCTACACGAACGGATATAATAAAACATGCTTTTGTAAAGGGGAATACCCGATCCCGTAACTCTAATTATTCTGTTTACAAATATTCCCACCCAAGTACTCCCAGTAAAGCTGCTAAACTACCAACATGCAGATTCAATAATCTCACAAAATTGTTTTCAATGGCGGTTGCAAATAATCGCATCCTTATCACCCCTGTGTCTACCATTCAATTTGTTGCATCCGACGACCACAAGGACCGCCATTATCTAATAATCTTAGATGCACTACAGATGCAGTTACGGTGTTATTGGGTGTCAGGCGCAGTTATCCTCAAACGAATGGATTGCATGACACTAAAGGAATAGGAGTTGTATAAAACAGATAGGACGGGTTGCAACTAAATGAGTTGACTTGCACCAAGACTTGCCCGACGTTGGCAAAATTCCTACCTAGGCAGCATCAGAATCAGAACCACAACTTGTCCATAAGCACTTTTATAACTTCTTCAGAGAAAATAGTTTTTTTTTTAAGTTGATGTATCCTCCTGCAGATCTTATTCGTCACCGATTCTTCCACTTGCTATTTGCCTAATTATTTCATGATTCAAAAATCAATCTTAGTATCTTTTTTTCGATTGTCCCCTTAAATCTTTGTATGTGAAGCCTGTCTGCACTACATATTGCTTTTTAAACAGAATATTGCCACTCGAGGTTAAAGTGAGTAATTACTTTTAACTTAGCCAAGCGTTACGTTTATTACACTCGTATGATGATGATATCAACCTTGAACGAAGCTTGTTCTATGCAAAATCAATAGACAGTAACTAGTTAATAGGTAACTTTACAATCACAGAAACTAGGCAAGTACATGGTTGGATTAATTGCACCTGACGCCTTATTAATTAACATTCCACGTGTATGGCTCTACTACTGCGGCGGCTTTGTGGTTATATCGTACATGCTCTGTTCCAATCTAAATTTGAAATTGTACTGGCAACAGAGATACAAACGAATATGATACACAACTAGTTGGTCTTAAATCTCGCTGAAGACGTAGCTAATTATAAACAGGTAAATTACATAGACAACGACGAGGTTTCCGGGTAAACAAGAACGCGAGATACTTGCGCGATGTAATTGACACCCAGCGCCATCGTTTGGTACAATTTGGAACCAACAAAGTCTCAAAATGTCCCCTTGGTCTAGTGGTTTAAGTACCGGGTCGTGATCTCGAGGTCCTGGTTACTATTCCCCGGGCGATTCAAAAAAGTAGTTTCGATATTTTCGAATATAGGTTTGAAGATTACCAATCCGCATGAGGCAAGCGTGGTGATTAAGCCTTATCCCATCATAGTAGCAATGACTTGATTAGTATGATGGAGGCCTTTGCCCTGCAGTGGGACAGTATATACTTTACTTTAAAGTTCTGAAACAAAGTAGGACGGGCCACTAGTTATCAATTACCCACGAGTAAAGTGCATCTGCATGACATCCACTTGGCACTTGCCTAGAAGTTTACGTTATATCGTGGCTTGTCTGTCATTTGATCTCGACTTGTCAATTAAACTTGGAAATTCAATTGCATGTTCAGTCAATCATAATCACGCCGCGTGAAGGGGCATTTGAGCCCTGCCTTAATAGCTACAGTACCTACCTATCCTACCTACGTATCCGGTGTTGCCAGATGTCACGTTTTTACCGGGACTTCCCGCTTTTTGGGCCTAAATTAAATCTTCCGCGTGGGCTCATTTCCACTTTTCGAACATCTGAGTGACCTTTTTTAAGGTAATTGAAAGTAAAATGACATACATTCTACTTTTGGGGCAAAAATACTGTAAAGATCTCCAACGAAAAAAAACTCTCAAAAAAATCTGGCAACGCTGATTTTACTTGTAAATATCAAGATATCTACGTATCGTATCATAAATAATTATACTAGCGGCCGCCCGCGACTTCGTCCGCGTGGAAAAGTAACTTTTTACCCCACTTTTAACCCCTTAAAACCCCTTTTTCGCAATAAAAAGTAGCCTATGTCCTTTCTCAGGGTATAGACCATCTGTATACCAAATTTCATTTAAATCCGTTCAGTAGTTTTGGCGTGAAAGAGTAACAGACAGACAGACAGACTTTCGCATTTATAATATTAGTATGGATTAGTAGGTTTAATCTTAAGAGTATATTCTAGAATCTCGGGTGATGGGTACCTAAATAGTAATAATGCTAGAGGAATTTTAATTAGAACTTTTTTACCTATATAAATGCTGTGTATTGAAGTATTGTAATTTTAAAATAAATAGGCGTTTAGTAATTTCATGAAATAAAATGTTATTCATCCACGAACGGCGGTGCTTTTAAGGATGTGTATCTAGTATCAATTTTAATCTAACTGCTGTATTAGAACTACTGTATTTCCTTCATGCTACAGCTGTATTTTCGAAATGCCTCCGGCAACTTTATTCCTAGACCACTCGTAAGTGTACTCTTACTAGCAAAGCGGATACTTATCTTACCTACGTTTCAGATCGCCTTACTAAACACGTATTTCAGTTTGACTTTCAAACTCTTCTCATCTTCACCTGCTATCACATGCACAAGATTGATGCATGTACAAAGCGTTCATTCCATAGGCTCTGGTGTGACCTAGGATACTTTTTTTTTGCAACGTCGGAGGAAAACAAGCGTCTACCGCAGCCCTGCAACGCCAGAGGATTTGCATCCATGATGCCGACCGTCGAAAAACCTTATCACTCCTTTTTTGAAGAACGTCATACTACCCAATTGCTCGGAATTAGGTCCTATGGAGTGAGCTCATTGCACAGCCGGAGCGTTCGAGGGAGAAAACATCTATGGAATCTTACAGTGACTATATTCGCGTGATAAAAAAAAAACATAGTTTTCAAGTTTTCTCATTTTTTTTACTCGGAGCGACAAACGAGCAAGCGGGTCACCTGTTGGTAAGTAATCACCGCCCATCATGAGCATCTGCGAGAAGAGAGTTCGCTAATGCCGGCCTTTTAAAATTCTACCAAGATTATAATAACTATTTTACTATTTATCCTTACATCCTTTTAGTGTATTCGTAAAAGAGAATCGAAAGTTAAGATAAATTACCTAAACTCATACAAATACCTACGAGTAAATAAAATCTTCTTGTAACGTGGACCTCGTTAAGGCAAGAGTGAATAGGCTTTTCACGGGAAAGCATGGCCCACCTTAGACCTCATCTTCACTTAACAGGTGTGATCGAGGTCAAATGCTGTCGTAAAAAATATTTACGAGAATATCTTACTTATTGCATTTTGCACGCACCCACTGCGCGGGATTGCAATCCCTAAATAGGGTATTGCGTTAGTGAATGAACTTACCTTGTTCAACCAGTCATTATCTCGGGGCGGTGATGGCGGCTCGTGAAGAGATCCCTCGTAGTTGAAGTACTGGGGCATCAATATGCGCGGGAGGTAGTATTCGCCGAAAAACTCGGGAGTGACCTTAGGCATCCCTTGTGACTGCGGTTGCGGCTGATGGCCGTTCGATGCTTGCGTCGGCCCTGCGAAAAAGTTCCATAGATAAAACCTTTCATTAGGTACAGTGGCCAGCACATCAAGTTACTACAATCTATCAAATTTCCTCAGTTGATATTGAACCAAACACGTTTGACATAAAAGTGAGGTTCGATTGAAGAAATTTGACAGATTGTAGTAACTTGATGTGCTGGCCACCGTACTACTTACTTCTTGGAAAAATGAGCGCGATGAGCCCACTTCTGGGAAACGTCTCGCTATTACTAAATAAATGGAGCAAAATATTTTCGCTATGCCAACTTACGCTTTCATAAACCTTTTTAACAAACACGCCTACTTATATTTATTTTTCTGGAAAAAAACTTGAAGAACGGGTAACGAGTTCCAGGAAAAATAAATACTTCGTACTAAAAATATCTTGTTTTTACAGTATTTTTCGGTTTTTAGGGTTCCGTACCTCAAAAGAAAATATTCGTTAACCCGCCTGTGTTTATAGAGAGATGGACAGCACATGAGAGTTGACAACATGTCATTCTTGATCATTGAATTTTTGGGTTTTTACTAGTTTCGTTATAAGTTCGAGTAGGAATACCTACATATAAAAACCAGGTATAAACTGATTGTACGTTGGGTTAATCACATTATCGGATTAGGTAGTGTAATTTAGGGTCAACAATCTCAAACATCACATTAGTACCCCGCGGGATAACGAAAATTGCGGTAGTACTATTACACAAAATACATTTTCTTTTAATAGAAATTAAAAAATAATAAAATATGAACAACGTTAATGGAAATTGTTATCTATTTGTAAGTCCCGTCGGCATGTTTATCATAAGATTCCATCAATAAATTGCACACCTAAACCCCAACCCTGGAGTGCTTCTACAAGTGAACAACTACAATCGTTTAAAAAATAAAAGAGCACGTGCACTGTGCATGCAAAAAAGTCCGCTTCGAGTCGTTGGTAATGGAGACGGGAGGTTCAATTTCAAAAGCATTGGTCATTTGATTACAATTTCTTTGTATCCGAATTCCACGTCTGCACAACGCTAACGAAGGGACGAAACTGCGTTAACGGCCGCTCGGGCTCATACAAAAGGTGGCACCAGTACAATCAGTGACAGGGTGGTATGCGCATATGAAATTTAATTACGGTCAGCGATGTTGTCCCCGCACTGAGCGTCTCTAACGTGTGAAAGGGACGTAGACTAAGATTCGTGAATCCTTTTCCAGAGCAGGCCACCGCGTCAGCTAACAAATTTCACGTGGCATCTAATAGTGAAAAATGTTCACGCTAGGAAAATAAAACAGTAGCGGGCATGGCCCCGACAATTGGCGTTGGCTCGAGATTTAAATATTTAAGCACGTAGGTACAATATTCGTGTTAAAATTATACCCAACAGTTAAGTTGCGTTTACACAACGCTTTAACTGTTATTATCCAAATTTTCCGACCACAGTGAAGTAGCTAGGGCGTATCTGAAAATTTCTGTCCCAAATTGAGGTTAATTATAAGTTCAAAAATAAAGTAGGTAACGAAATAGTATTTTCGCTTTTCTTTTTAATTCTTACAACCAAATTTAGTAGGTAAAATAGATGTTTGCCGTGCAACGGAGGAGCTTTTCTGAAAAAGAAAACTTAAAGAAAAATATTCTTTCACCGTATCGGTAGAGTTTTCTGCTAAGGTCTTTGAAAGTTCCTCAAGCGGTGATAAAAGATCTTTTGAAAGATTTATTTTGCATTTCAAATATACTAAGGATGCTTGCAAAATACGAGTAGAAGTGCCTCCTCCTTTAAGACTCTTACAGATGTTTCGAGAAACTTTCATCGGATCTTTATAAAACCATTGAAGTATTACCGGCGAGACGTGATTTCATGTACGGTTGAATATAATGTAGGAAAGCATCTTACAGCAATTTCACTTTCCTCTATGTTCTGAAGATGCGGTCTAGCATCGCTTTATCAGAATTAAATCTATCTGATCCTTCTCAGAACATATTGTTATTTATTGTCCCGTTGTTGCTCTCTGTCTATGCGCAGCTTGAATATATTTTTGTATGAATGTAGGTAGTGTACTTAATAGCCTACTTATACCTATGCTTATTTTATTTAGTCCTACACGTTCCGCGGCCGTTCGAGTTATTGTATTGTAGCGGGGCGCGCCGCACCTAGCATATTTATTTAATTTATATTTAATGTAACAATATCAAACTTAATTTAACTCCATTGTTCCAGGCACATATTATTAATGCCTTCTAGTTGCACGTGTGATTACAAAAGGAATATTTACAATGCGCTCTGTATACAGAGATAGAATATCAACAGTGGTAAGCTAATCTGCCCGAGTGGAGTGGATGGTGGATGTGGCTGGGAGAATTAGTGCGGGTAATCCTTCGCACACATCCGACAAGGCGTAATCTTAAGAAATCCGATAAACAAGCAATTCGGCGAGATGGTTGCTGACGACTATGTTTCTTGTTACTACTATTATTAGACGGGAATTAACGCAACGTTTATATTTAAGCACATAATTATGTAGGGGAGAGCGGGGCTGAACGGTTGTTACGCATGATATCGAGTAGGTACCTTATTCTATGAACATATTGTTTGGAGCGATAAGAACATAAACTCACTAGAATAAACACTTTGTCATAGGGCATAGTGTGTTTCTGCTTCAATCGTAAGAAATATAAATCTTATTAACTTGTGGAATCTCTCTCATCTTAGCGTGTAATTCCCAGTTGCGTCCAATGCTCTCGCTTTGAAACCCGGGGTAACTTTGCACCATGATTCAGGATTTCTGTCTGGTAATTACTATAAAGTAACTAGAAGGTCTGAAAGCAGTTACTTCTACCGTCTGACTGACCATGCGCAATGGCAATAACAGGGGAACAGAAACTATCCGAAACGTGCAGGTGTCCTGACCATGATTTTCCATCACCGCCCAGTAAAAGGTTAGGTAACGTACAGTCAACTCCAAAAATATGTATAAACTTTAGGACCTTGTCATTATACGTAATATAAGAAAGAACTACCTCTACTTTCTTAGCGTATTGTGACAAGGTCCTAAAGTGTATAACATATTTTTGGAGTTGACTGTACATTGATTTGCAAAATCCTGAGGTGCTGCCTCGTATTCAAATCACGGCCCCCAGTATGGAAGTCGCGTTCTTACCCACTAAACTGTGGTAATTTAGTGGTGGGTGGTTTACCTTCGCTCTTTTGGGATCAGTTGAAATGTAATCCGGCTAATATTATAGTGTACAGAGGACTACGATAAGTACTACCTACTCTAAAACTACCCACCTACTTACTACCTACGTCAAATTTGTACGTAGTTATAAGGTGTATCATATTATTCTATAAAATCTTATTGTGAATTAAAATATTTCATAATGAACTACCTTCATCTGTCATGTTATTAAATTATTATTTTTTTGGGTTTTGATGTTATTAAAATAACTTTTTGGGTTTTTTTCGTATTTGCTCTTTAGGAACTTTTTACTTCTGTCTGCCACAGAATATCAGCGACAATTATTTTGTAGCGTTTCTTAGACCTCTAGCCTAGAGGTTCTAGGGCGCGCGCGCCTAAAAGTATCACCAAAATCGTTTGTCTGTCCATAGGCTAGCTCAGAGACTCTTAGAAATATAAAGCTGTAAATCAAATGAAATCAAAATGTCTTTAATAAATTTAAGTCCTTTACAGAACATTTATGAATGTCAAATTTTATAATCTACTGCTGAAATTAAGTAACTATGAACCATTTTAAAAACAGCTCTTGTGTCTACCTACCTACACGTTTCAATTTATTTAGTGGGATCGTATTTTTTTCACGCCCAACATGTCGGGTTTCGTTAGATAGGTATTTTAATAACATTAGACGTGGGTTTGTTAATTCTGATTCTCGAAACTGCTAAATGGCAAAATGTAAGTAAGTAGGTAGTATTTATTCAATACTGTGAAGAATTTTATTTTAGATTCGTTCTTGTTTGAAAAAAAGTCTTGCTAACGGACTTATAGGTCAATAGAGTATTGAAGGGATACTTTGTCTATTCAGTACAATATGAAAGTGCTGGGGTTTTATCAAAAGGAAAATGAAGTTTGAAAGTAATAGAAATAGATTTGCGCAGATTCGCTTGCATAGATAGATAACCAGTTGTCTCAAAGCAAATAATTTTTTCAATTTCTAATTCTTAATCGTAACTAATTAAAGTAAACTCAACAGACTTTCATTGCACGCTTATTCCTAACCTTTTCCTGAGTATGTTATAGTAATTTCATGTTGGTACATACTTCGTAAGTATGGACGGCGGGCGCAAACTGGAATATTGGGCGTAACTAGAGTGGTGCACGAAACGAAACGTGAAATATTGTAGACGTGTTCAAGTAAAGATAACCCAAATTTATAGTTAGTTCTAAATATAAAATAGTGAACTTGATAAATAAAAATCAACAAATGAGAAAAGATTAACTATTTTAAAATGTAGGTACGTAATGTAGACTGAGGGTTCAGTTGTAGTCCACAGAGTGCAAACTCACAACCGCTGGGGTACACGAGTTCTGGAGTGGAGACCACGTTTCGGTAAACGCAATGTAGGGCGCCCTCAACTCAGATGGATTGAAGATCTGCGCAACACGGCTGGCAAGGGTTGGATGCGAGTAGCAAGAAATCGTTAGGAGTGGCGAAGATTAGGAGGGGCTTATGTCCAGCAACGGACGGCAAAACGCTCGTGATGATGATGAGTAAACATTGTTCTTATAACCAAATGTTGTTAGAGAGTTATTTTATAACTCCAACTAAGTATATGAAGGTAATTAATGCTGCATCTCCGAGCAGATTCCGAAAAGGTAGAAAACTTTTCAAGTAAAACAACTTAAGTTTTAGTTGCAATATGAGGAAAGTTTGAGCAGGTGACATAATTTATTATTGCAAATATACCGTCATGGAAGTTTTGGCTGAAAAATTGGTATTTGTTGGTTTTGTGTCACCAACAACTAAGTAGCTATGAGAAGACTAGTTGTAGTCGAGGAATCGATGACGCAACCAACACTTTATAATAAAACATAATGTTACTGGTATTGGTTTACAAATCCTGTCTTTGGTATCCAATTAAAGAAATACGTCATCACTTGGTACACTTACTAAGTTTTTTGATTTGATGATAAGTGTCTAGGAGGCTAATACGGGAGGAATCGAGTCTAGCTCAAGACTATTGAGTACAACACCCCTTAAAGTGAAATCATTAAATAAAAAAATATGTCAGGCGGATCGGTCTTTATGTTAGTCAGATTAATGTATGAACAGTAACCTGCGTACTAAGTAGCTCAAGTAGGTACTTGTATTACAGATGAATCACAAATATAGTTAGTACTTTCACATTATAACACCCAGACACTGAACAAACAGACAGTGTTCATCACACGACAGTTTGTCCAGAGTACCTACTGATCAAACCCAAGAGGCAAGGTCATTAACAAATGCGCCATCAGGCATGTCGAATTAAATGTAGGTATGCTAAAACTGTTATTTGCATTAACAGTGTAAAATCATTTTTCCTGAAATCCAACTATTTATTTTTTATGAAAACGAAAAATTGTGTAGGTTTCAACAATTACATGTTACATGAAACTAGCCCCAGCTCCCATGTACAATTACAATTCTAAATATACCTCGAAATCGTACTGTAAAACGTTATGTTAGTGGCGTTAGCTTAACACATTAATATGTTTTAACATAATAAGTAAAATGTTGTTTGCGGCGTGTTAAGCACATTGTGGTTGGAGCATTTAGGTAAAATTATTGTTGGTGTAAATGTATTATTGGATAAAACGAGCTTTAAACGATTTGTAATACATTTTGTTCATACATAAGTAATTGTCAGTGATCACAACGAAAACTTGAACTAACAAAAGAGATAATATGAAACCACATAAGCAATTGTCAGTGATCACTAACAAAAAAGATAATATGAAACCAGTACATCACCTATAGATACATGTTATCTTTGACATGTAGGTAGGTACTAAACTTCTGATAGTAGGTAAGAAAACAAAACGTTCAATAATTTTTCATTGTTCTTTTTCATTATTTCTTCATAACTTTTTTAGAAACTTAGAAGCCATTTCATCATTAACGGATAGTTAAATTTAAAACTGGAATTATTGTAAATTACCTACAGGCAGGAAACGAAGTTTGCGTACCAAACTAAGTACCTACGTACCTACTTACTAAAAGATATAGAGGTAATACTTAGTTGACAAGCATTCATTTTATGTATTAAATAACACATTAACTTAAATTTATGCAGCGCAGCTAAGGAAAATATAATGACATATCTATCACAGACCTCATAGAAAAAACAATGAAGTATAATTTGTGGCCAGCAAATGAAAAATAGATTTGACTCGTATTAGACGTATGGCTCGCCTCGAAGGCGGAGTGTAACAGGTGGCAGAAGATTGCTGGACAGGCTACGACGCGCCCCATTACACCTTCGTCTGTGCAACAGTATCTCATTATTTTTTCCAATCGTATATTTGTCGCAAAAGCAGAAACAATTATGAATGACAGTCACAAAAATTCGCTGTAGTGTCACCGTTGTTGCGGGATACGCGTTATCAGCTGCGATAAGGGCCATGAGCGCGTGGATCGAGCGGGTACTCGTCATAAGTAAAGTATTTTTTTTTAAGTTTGACATACCAGGGGGCCGAGCGCACACCGCGGCTGCAACCACGAGCAACGGGATCAGCGAGTGCATCCCGCCGAGGCTTCTTCACTGTGAGCCCTCCTCGTGTTTACTGGCGGGAGTCGTGCCTCGGGCGCGCGCTCTCTCGCGCCGATCGATACCCCGCCCACATGAAAACCTAACGCTCGGATCATAACAGCCTAACTTGCTAAACTCTACTCTATGCCTAATTCCCACTCTGCAGGGACCAGCTCTTGCGACCTTTTCGCCCGCGCCGAGCGGTCTTATAAACTGCTGGTCGCAACATCTAATAACATTCATGTGTCCATGCTCATAAAGTCCCTTATCGGTCCGGGTCGAAAAGGGTTAAATGAGGTTTACACCTTGCACCAGTGACGTACTGATGATACCGATATGCATCCTGCTTATATTCCAATCTTCTCTGTTTGCTAATGCTGTCTGCACTTTGTTTTTAAGATAAGGTTTCAACAACTTAATTTCTTAGACTTACTTGAAGCAATGGCTTAGGTTAGTTTGATAAGTACTACTTTAATTCATTCATCAACTAAGTAAAATAATGAAATTGCTGAACAAACTTTAATAATTCTTTGGGTAATTTTACGAAACATTAAGAATATTTTTCGTTACAACGGTTCTGTCTACTTTAGTGTTCATACACGGAATTAAAATATTTTCAACGTGATAAGTATTTCACCAATTTCATATTTCCATTATCCACTTTACACTTCTGTAAGCCACGGTTGGTTAAAATAAAGTGATCCTATTAAAATTAAATGAGTACATCTACCTTTTTACTTAATTTTACTTTCTTCAATCCTTTAGGTATTTTAGGCACCTCATTTTCTATTATGATTAATATATTTTTATTTTTTTTAAATAAGTAGACCTACTTATACCTGTATCTTTTTTGCAATTTTTGAGTGATCTATCCATCTATATATCTACCTATTATACTCATTTTACATACTTACGAAAAGAAAATAAAGATAATATTTTTCTAAATCGAAAATATTATTTGTAGGTACTGTGTGTAAAATGTGAGCGCTTGTATGTGCAAGAAGGCTTTGTGATTAGTTCTTGGAGATAATACCTAGAGTTTGGGGATAAGGCAAATATAGGTATGTATAGTATAATCAATCAACCACGCGTACAATTGTACGAATATTTCTTCTGATCGCGGTTTTCCTCATCCAGTCACTGACTGCAGATGTTGTCTTACTAACCATAAAAATTAAATATTACTTAAAGGGGAGTCCAGAAAGAATATAGGGTGACATCAATACCACTACGCCACTGCACTTATGTAGATTGGCGGCACTTTTAGGGATTATCTAAGGGCAAAACTAGGCTTCATGCCTAGGGCGACGAAGAAAAAACAACGGCAAAATAGATTTTTGCCCCGAGCGGACCCAAAAATTTGTACCCACGCTTCGCTAATGTTAGTAGCGTTCGTTATCTTAATCATCAGTCCTTATAACTAGAATGAAAACCATAAGTTTTACCGTGGGAGAGATACGCTTCGGCATGAATGGGCCGGTTCGACCAGAGTGATACCACAGCCTCACAGAAGACCGGCGTGAAGCAGCGCCTGCGCTGTGTTTCGTCAAGTGAGTGAGGGCACCGGAGGCTCAATTGGGGGGAAAAGGTGGTTAAAGGTTGGCAGCGCACTTGCGACTCTACTGGTGTTGCAGCTGTCTATGGGCGGCAGACATCGCTTACCATCAGGTGATCCGTCTGCTCGTTTGTCACCTATCATAATACATATAAATACTTATAAGTATCATATAAAAAGTTCACATTTTTGAGACAATGAATGTGTGTCCATTTCTTTGGCACGCCCTACAGCCTAAACGGATTGACGGATTTTACCACACGAGGTGTCCTTTGTTAAAGTATATTAGATAATTTTATTTATGGTTGTAAAGCTGCTGCGTGAAATGTCTCCCACCGCGGATGTTTCTCATGCATATGGATTCCGTGTATGCATCACCGGCGGTATCTCCCGAGACGGTCCGAGGGTGGTGACTGAACATGATTGTACCTAATTCGTTGCGAAATTTCTCGAGTCCCCAACACGGCGCGCCGGCAGATATTTGACGCCTGGAATTCTCTTGAGTGCAAGTGAAATTCTTGGTAGTGACATGGTTTTAAAAGCTATTTCAGTCTGCTGCACCAGCGCGAACTCTCAAAGAGTGCAGGGGTGGGCGGACATAAGTGATATTTGAATTTAGGAAGATATTCGTAGGTAGGACCCATGTTAGGTATACTACCTATGTATAGGAATGGATATTTTGTCACGTGTGTTCAAATGAGGAATTTACCTTTAAAATTACATTCAATCAAATCAAATCATGACATAAACGTTACTTGCGAGTCCGACTCGCACTTGGTCATTTTTATTTATAGGTACAGGCGATTACCCACTACCACCGTCTATGGACGCCCCAAATACACCCTTGATATAGAATTCATTCAGCGAGGACGAATCTCCTGCAGTTGGTCTCCTATGCCACGGACATGAAGACTGTCACATAACTCCACCCACCCACCGCATTTTATTAACATATCTATTTTATCTCATTGACATGCTAAATCCAACTATGAAATCTACAAAAGGGCATAATACCTACTTAACATTCCATAAACTATCTGTTAGCAAATATCAAAACTGTACTAAGTAACGAACAATTAAACATTTCCAAAGCTGATCTCCCTGCCAAGTTGAACTATACCTCCCTTCCTAAAACATTTGCCGATAAATTACAGAGCAATTACAGAAAACCGTTTCCAAATCGGTCCACCGGTGTCGGAGTTAAACAAAGAGCTTTGATGTGCGCAAACAGACAAACAAAACAACCCCTCGCCCATGCATCTCTCTCACTCTGCTCCGACTAAGGTGCGCGTGAAAAAAGCAAATTCGCTTTTGTTTAACTAATAGGCATGACGAATTAAGTATTCCTCAATCACAAAAACAATGGTAAAATATTTACTTTGATATCTTAAAAACTTTCCGAGACATTACGATTTGAAAAACACAGACAGTCAAAAACGCTCCATATAAAATCGCTACATATCCGTGAAGTCACCGTCTTGTATTTTCTACGCGTGGCGTATGCATTTTGTATGATAGCTTTGTGAAATGTTGCGTTTAGACAATAACTTTTTTAATAAATGTTACTGTAAATTTGATGTAGACAGACAGCCTCACGTTGTAATAGTAGTCTGTCTTTCTTCGTACAATGGGAGAAATGAGTAGATTATTAACAGATTAAGTAAGTAGGTAGTGGGTAGTGGTCCAGTTCAGGATAAAATTGAAGATATATCCATTTAGAATCTGTTTGCTGACCTTTCGATTTTCATTTGGTACTAGATAAACCTATACAGAAGAATAATCCGCCAAATGTGTGCTTGTTTCTTCTTTATTAACAAACTTTTCTTGATCGCGTTCCACTTTGGCTGCTAAAGTTAGGTAGTCGTAGGTAGGTACTTTTTCATAATAGTGCTAGATGATATCAGATACGTTAGGAACTTGTTTTTAATATCATTTAATTAAATTAAGCTCTTATTTTTTATGTAAATCTAAACTTAAATCTTATAATATGGTTTGAGTACCCCAGGTTGACAAAAGTATAAGTAGGTACTTACTTAAGTAGGTCGATTTTTTTTACATTAGGCTAGCTAGCGTGGTGATTAAGCCTAATTCCATCATAGTAGCGATGGGTTGATTTGTCACGTAATCTACTAATTATTGTGAGCAATCATTTACCCTCAGTTGCATCCTACAAGTCCATTAAAATCAACTTTTGTGCAAGCAACATGATATTCCTACAGATTCAGTAGTAAAAGTCCTTTCAAGAACTTTATGTCAATTACGTATACGATATACTTAACTGGACTTGATTGAACAGACAGCATCAAATTGATCAAGCTAAATTGAAATCCCCAAGATAAAAGCATTGAATTCTCTCTAGCTAAATGTCGAAATGGACGAGCATTTTGACCTAAATAGAAATAACTGGCTAGGCTCCGCTAACTTATTTAGCGAAAGCGAGGAAGTTGGTCCCGACTAGGTTCTGACTAACAACCATTTGATTTCGCTACACTTTGTATAGGTGTAACTGCTGTATTGTTTACTAGTTAGTGGGCTCCTGTAGATCGCTTGCATGGAGTCGGTTCAAAATAAAATACCCTATATACGTGTCACACTATGTATGATGAAAGTATCATTCAAACCTGTTCATAATTTTCCAGATTAGCGCAAACAACCAATCTTTAAAAAAAAAAACAACCGACAAAAAGAGAACCATTTCTGGTATACTGTTTTTAGTTGCCCCAAGCCATCTTGAGAGAAATATAATAGTCAATGTATATACATACACAGCTTTTTACATTTTTATTAGGAATGTTTATAAGATAATTTTATGTCACCTACATTAACTTATATCTCTAGCAGTTGTAAACTAAGTTATAGCTAAAAGAGCGAAGCCATTTAGCTAAACTTTCCAGAAAGATATGTAGTACTTATCTAAGTATTTTTAAACTTTGTGGACTAGCCGTGCCGTTAGTTTCCACGTTTTAGCTCCGTATGTCATGACAGGTAGGGCGGACTGATTGCATTTCCTAATGAATATTCTCTTTTAATGTGAAAGATGGAACGTTTGAAGTGGTTTGATTTTTTAAAACACTGGCGATGGAAGTGCGAAACAAACACAAGCAATACCTACCTACATCCATCATTTATGGCGTAATCACGAATGCTTTACTATACATGTAGATAAAAATCAAGGGATTGTGTGTTGTAACATAAACCGCAAATCTGTTCGAAGGGTTGCGCAGAGCTCAAACAAAAGAATCAAGGGCACTCACGATAATAGGTAAGACTAAGTAGTGTTACGTACTATTACCGTGTAGGCGAATTTATTAATACACCATTACTGTTGGCGACCTACATCGTTGCAACCTTTTTGGCCACTGATAAGTTTAAATTCTAGTGTTCTTTATGAAACAATAACCCTATTATAAGAAATGTCTAAAATATGTAGATATCAGTCAGTTGTTGTAGCCCTCCCGTGCTTAATACTATGTTAAGTGTTACTGTGGTGTGCTTGTGTCATTCAAATCCTCCTCCTCCTCATCATCATCGACCTCGTCATCATCCTCATAATCATCCATTTACCCTCTTCAGTCACAGTTTAGTATATTACCGTTAATTCAGCTGTGTGTAACAACAACAAAATTAAAGGCTTACGGAAATAAATTCACTCGACATCTCATTCCATACATTGACTCCGTACCTACTAAGTAGCTTAAGCAGTATGTGTTACAGATATCATACCACAGAGGATCACAAATATAATACTTAAATACATATATTACACCCAGGCCCAACACTTGTGTTTGTTCATCACACGAATGTTCGTCCAGGGTGTGGATCGAACCCACGACCTTTGGCGTATGAGGTGGGGTCACATAAATAATACATAGGTCATCATCATCCTCCTCATAGACTGTGTGGAGGACAATGTCCAGCAGTGGACGTCTAGTGGCTGAAATACATAAGTACGGATTGAATAATTTTCTTTTTGCGTTTTAGGGATTTGTAGTCTGATGGTAGCTTGGATAAGAAAGTACGCATTCTTAACGGGAGGTCGTAGGTAGGTACCCTGGGCTCATAAACAACGGCTTTGGACGCAACTGGGAATATCATGTTAAGAAAATGGTAGAAATAAATATTAAAAATAACTATTTCATTTTACTCGGGAGTGAATTTACTATCTCCCATAATTGATCTCCCTGATTTTCTCCCCTGCCCTCTCGTGTGGAGTATCATCGTTGGATAGGTCGTTAAAAACATTATGGATTTGCGAAAGCAGCGCTTATCGCTTATTGAAAAGGAAAACTAACTATCACTGCTAGGTAGTGTTAGGTACACTGATTTCAAGTGCCTAACAGTTGATTAACTTAAAAGGGCCGCGCGGGTGTTATGTTTCCGCGGCGTGAGTTTGCTGGGCGGTCTGGCAGGGCGGGCGCGACTCGCCTCTTTTACCCGACTACGGCTTACTGTCACAAAAATAATTACACACAGAAGGTAGACTCAGCCTGATTTTGAATTTAGAAGAGTTCGTTGACATATGCTAGGGTTGTTGCCCGGCATGAGTACATAAGCGCGCGGCCTCTACCACAGACCTCGATAGTTCGACAATCTAATGTCATATGCTAGGATTAATGTGGTCGTAAAGGCGTATTTCCTCGTTAGTGCGCATGCGTGAGTACATGACACGTAGTCAGGTTAAAAATATTGATTAATATGTCAGGTTAAAAATAAGTATTTTTTGTACGAAACATTGTTTCAGCCAACTGACTAAGTAAATCGCAGTAGCATATATGTAAGTTATAAATTAGGCAACATAAACTTAACATAGTAATAAGTAATATGTTTATAATTACAACCACACAGACAGAAAGAACAAAAACATACTTTACGATCAATTTTTTTTTCCCTTGGTGTTCTCTTAACAGAACTTAATTCTGACTGCCTACATAATGAACTCATCATGTAAGTAAATAAAGGTGCTAGGTAGGTACATTCTTTCTCATCCCATACAAATCCAAAGAATTGAACAGCGGAAAGAAAACCTCGACATTGTGTATAAAGTACCTACAAGATCTACAACATCTTGTACAGACGTAAATTTAAAATAAAGGCGCCTTGCCACCTACGTTAGGTTAGGTAGTTTAAAATAGGTACACCTCGGGGTACCTAGTTATCGTCATTCCGAACCAATGGTAGGTTATATTTTTTGACATTCATTAGTGTTCTGTATGAACCTAACTATGACTTTAAAAAAATCTCTATCTTAGTAATTATGTAGGTATCTGAACTCTGTCTTATTATTGTATTTCTATTTAATTCCCGCTATAGGGCAAAAGTTTCGCTACATCGCTACTTACCTACTGTGATAGGATTAGGTTTGATCACAATGCTTGCCTATTGCGGATTGTGTTCGCAAAATTGTGTTTTTTTATTATATGATGGGTGGCAGACGAGCAGACGGATCACCTGATGGTAAGCGATTGCGTGCCGAGCCACAGACGACACCTGCAACACTAGTAGAGTCACAAGTGTGCTGCCAACCTATAACCCCCTTCACTGTTTCACACCGGTCGTAGTATCACTCCGAAAAATTCGAAATATACTTTTGGTTCGACCCGGAAATGGAACCCAGGGCCCCTAGATCACTAGAGGAACAAGGCGCTTTTTTATTTCTAAGTAGCTGTTACCCGCGACTTTGTCCGCATCCCCCCTTTTAACCCCATTTCGCAATAAAAAGTAGCCTATGTGTCCTTTTTCAGGGTGTAGACCATCTGTATACCAAATTTCATTCAAATTCGTTCAGTAGTTTTGGCGTTAAAGAGACAGACAGAAATACTTTCGCATTTGTAATATTTAAGTATACTTAAGGAGTAAGGATTATTTCACACAACATCCCTATGTTAGGTAGCGAGCATTAATTAAGACAGGAGTAAAGGATGCATTTACTCGACTACTACAGCTCAATTTACAATACACGGTGCAATGTGATTGGAATTCCCGGTGCGCCGGCGCCCCTCGTAATTGTAATGGACACCGACACGTAGAAACATTGAGGTTTCGATTGGATACAGAATACTCTGTCTTTTTTTAGTTACATAGCACCTCCGATATTTCAATTTGGGAGCTGAATGTTATCCGGAATATGGAAGGTTTTACGATATTACTTTTGGACGCCTTATTTTATGTTATAGGTGGCAGACGAGCAGTCGAATCACCTAATGGTAAGCGATTGCCACCGCCAACACCTGGAACACTAGCAGAGTCACAGTCAGTAGTTATTACGCCTATATTTTTTATGTGATATGTAGCAGACGACTAGGCGGATCACCTGATGGTAAGCAATTGCCCATCGACACCTGCAACACCAGTAGAGTCACAAATGCGCTGCCAACCTTTTATGTGCTACCAAGTGCGTTTCCATAATATAAAGAAAAACCTTAGTTTAGGACCAGGACAACGTGTCTGAAAAAAACGAATTGAGGTTAAATGGTCCTTGGAAATCGGAATCTCTCTGTAGGTAACGTTGTACCTACTTGCGAGTAAGCTATAATTATTGACATGTAGATTTACGCGATGTAATAGACTGCCAGCGCCATCCATTGTTACTGGTCTAAGATAAGTCACGAAACGAAGTAGAAAGCGGACCACCAGTCAGTAAAAAAAATATAAGAACCATACTAGTGGCCCGCCCTCACTATAGGGCATGGACAATAGGTGGCGCTGGGAGTCGATCAAATCGCGCAAGAGTTTCGTAAACAGTATAGATTAATGCACTTTATCATAGTTCCGTAAAGGATTACGAAGCGCCGAGCAAGTACGTGGTTGCACAACTACTAAGTAGATCAACATCGCAAAGTGCTTCAAGCTGTTAGGTATGAAGTTTATGGTACCAAAGTACACAAACCACTAACCAGCCTGAGTGGCACTTGCCCGCCGAGGGTACGTAGGATCTTATTAATAGTTCGGGAATCCAATCGTTATCGGTTCTCCGATGTTGTTTGTTCTTTTTAAGTTTTTTACATTTAAAATTCCAGATGGCGCATTTGGTAGTGACCCTTCCTCATACACAAAGGGTCGATCGATCTAGGATGGGGCTGGACTGACTGATGGTAAGCATTTGCCGCCGCTCATGGACACTTGCAACACCAGTGGAGTAACAAGTGCGCTGCCAACCATTTATCCCCTTCCCCCACGGGTGGGCCTCCGGTACCATCACTCACTCGACGAAACAAAGCGCAGGCTCTGCTTTATGCCAGTCTTCTGTGAGGCCATGGTAACTGTCACCCCGGTCGAGCCTCCCCATTCATGCCGAAGCGTGGATAAAGTGCTGATGACGGTAATAGATAGTAGGGATGTTACGAATGTCAAAATTTTCACATTCGCGAATGCGAATGTTTACGCAGCAAATGTGCGAATGCGAATGTTAAGTACTTAAGACATCAATCACATCAAATGTAAAAAAACAACATATAAATCAATCATTTTTATTACTTAAAAGACAAAAAACATACTGCTGCATGGTCCGCCCGGCCGATGCAGCCGATGTCAGTCTAGCAAGATCAAGAGTCACAAGTTCACGCACGCACGACCTGAACACATTCGCATTCGCATAACATTCGCATTGATTTAAGCGAATGCGAATGTCGATGTGAATGTTAAAAACGATGCGAACCATTCGCCTAAGCGAATGCGAATGCGAATATTCGTAACATCCTTGATAGATAGGTTTGGTATTAGGTAATGCAATAGATAGATCAAGTTAACTATCAAGTCAAGCTTAACCTCTTAGACTTAGACACCCTTCATGAATCAAAGGCGGCTGAGTGGGAAGCTTAATTTGTCCCATTACCTATCTTCGTCGATGTTGGAGAGAATATAGCGATATATTCTCCTATACAATAATAGTAATATGTAGTAGCAAAGTAATAGGAGGTCCTACTTGGATCCAAGCAACTCATCAATTGTGGGAGAGCCGTGCTTCGGCATGAATGGGCCGGCTCGACCGGACTGATACCACTGCCTCACAGAAAACCGGCGTGAAGCAGCCCCTGTGCTGTGTTTCGCCGAGTGAACGAGGGTACCGGAGGCCCATCGGGGGGGAAGGGGATAAAAGGTTAGCAGCGCACTTGTTGCATGTGTTCATGGGCGGCAGCAATTGCTTACCATCAGGTGATCCGCCTGCTCGTCTGCTACCTATCACATAAAAAAAAGAAATAAACTCTGTGGAGCAATTCTCGTGTACTCGTCATTGCAGTCGACTTCGACAGACACCTGCAACACCAGAATCAGAAATGCGCAGTTAATATTTAACCCTTTTCCTCCAAACGACTTTTGCTCCAAAAAGTCGACGAAATACAGCGCAGGCGCTGCTTCACACCAGTCTTCTGTGAGGCCGTATTATCCG
Source organism: Cnaphalocrocis medinalis (assembly GCA_014851415.1). Classification (NCBI taxonomy): domain Eukaryota; kingdom Metazoa; phylum Arthropoda; class Insecta; order Lepidoptera; family Crambidae; genus Cnaphalocrocis; species Cnaphalocrocis medinalis. The sequence continues at coordinate 8,401,973 of CM026273.1, read as the reverse complement.
TGAATTGAACGCTTGGGCATGAATGGGCCGTGGAACCGGCCCATTCATGCCCAAGCGTGGCTCTCCCACGGTAAATGGTCTTCCCGCTTGCTCGTTTTCATCATCAGCAACCCACGCTCGTTCACTGCTGGACATAGGTCTCCCCCAATGCACGCCACCGCTCCCGATTTTCGGCCACTCTCATCCAGCTCACTCCAGCCAGCCTTCGAATGTCGTCATCCCATCCTGTAGCAGGGCGTCCAACACTACGTTTTCCGAGTCGCGGTTTCCACTCAAGGACTTTATGGCTCCAACGGTTGTCAGTTCTGCGGCTAATGTGACCAGCCCACTGCCACTTCAGTTTGCTAATTCGGTACCGCGTCTTATTACAATAAAAAGTTAAGGATAACATTGTGAACTACTAGACAGCTCTCTTCAAGTAAGTTTAATAAATATAACTTACTTGCAGACAGCTTCATAATATTGAACATACTCGCAATATTAAACACCAACAAAGTAGGTTGAGTAACTTTACTTTGCGCAGCTTTGAAATAGACTGACTCAGAGACGTTAATTAACTTAAATAATTGTCACATATAAGAATTAAATATTGAAACTTACTTTAATACGCATAAACTGCCGCACTCAGAAACGTTAATCAAACCTTAATTGTCATTTGAGCAAAAATATTGATCCTTTTAATAGTCATTATTTATATTACAGACTATCCGTACCTAACTGTTACGGATAGTCTATAATAATGACTATTAAAAGGATCAATATTTTGCTTATTGATAATGAACATCAAGATCAATTGAACTCTGAGTGCGGGTGGTTGTTACTGTCACATTTAGAAACATCATTAAACCTTAAGGTTCATTATCTGTACGTATCAAATAAGGGTTAAAACAATTTAATTGACATCTCTGAGTACGGCAGTAAGATTGCGTGTTGTTGAATGGCGGGTATTAAATGTTTCACCGAGTACGGACTCAACTTTGGCAGCTTCAGAGAAGTTTCTATTAAGGCAACGGGTAGGGCACATTAGCGACGCCAATTGATTGAAACTGTTAGTAATTTAAGAGCATTGTTTAGAAAAAGTACTTAAATCCGTTATTGGCTCTGTGTTCAGTGTGTAAGATCAGTGTACTAAATTATTGGAGCTGTGGATTTTGGTATTCATTACCTATGTAAATAAATCCGCGAATAAGTACTTAGATTGTTAACAATTTCGTAGAACGAATACAATCTCTCGCTAAACACTAAGTAATTTAAATTGTGCAATCGATCTCGAATTGATTGTCAACCCGAAAGGATCAACTTCAAACGTTGCCGCTTTTGGCGTTACCTAAGTATAGTCCGAGGCAAGAAAGTGTAGTTATGACCTTGAGTGCGCAGAAACCAATTTTGATAGAAAGTCTTCTTTTTTACAAGTGCGCAAAATAACGGTCATCGCTATACTTTCGTGCCTCCAGCTATAACAAGATTCGAGTGCATAATAAACCAAAAAAAATGTGTTATTATTTAATAAAAACTAGGGTTTGCTGAATGGCTTTAAATAATTAGGCCCACTAGCTCATTTCGTTTAGGTACACAAGCAACAACAGAATCAGAAATGCGCAGTGAATATTTAACCCTTTTCCTCCAAACGACAACGTGCTCCAAAAAGTCAACGAAATACAGCGCAGGCGCTGCTTCACGTCAGTCTTCTGTGAGGCCGTATTATCACTCCGGTCGAGCCGGACCATTCATGCCCAAGCGTGGCTCTCCCACGGTAAATGGTCTTCCCGCTTGCTCGTTACCGCGTCTTCATCATCAGCAACCCACGCTCGTTTACTGCTGGACATAGTCTCCCCCAATGCACGCCACCGCTCCCGATTTTCGGCCACTCTCATCCAGCTCACTCCAGCCAGCCTTCGAATGTCGTCATCCCATCCTGTAGCAGGGCGTCCAACACTACGTTTTCCGAGTCGCGGTCTCCACTCAAGGACTTTATGGCTCCAACGGTTGTCAGTTCTGCGGCTAATGTGACCAGCCCACTGCCACTTCAGTTTGCTAATTCGGTACCGCGTCTTATTACAATAAAAAGTTAAGGATAACATTGTGAACTACTAGACAGCTCTCTTCAAGTAAGTTTAATAAATATAAACTTACTTGCAGACAGCTTCATAATATTGAACATACTCGCAATATTAAACACCAACAAGTAGGTTGAGTAACTTTACTTTGCGCAGCTTTGAAATAGACTGACTCAGAGACGTTAATTAACTTAAATAATTGTCACATAAGAATTAAATATTGAAACTTACTTTATACGCATAAACTGCCGCACTCAGAAACGTTAATCAAACCTTAATTGTCATTTGAGCAAAAATATTGATCCTTTTAATAGTCCTTTATTTATATTATAGACTATCCGTACCTAACTGTTACGGATAGTCTATAATAATGACTATTAAAAGGATCAATATTTTGCTTATTGATAATGAACATCAAGATCAATTGAACTCTGAGTGCGGGTGGTTGTTACTGTCACATTTAGAAACATCATTAAACCTTAAGGTTCATTATCTGTACGTATCAAATAAGGGTTAAAACAATTTAATTGACATCTCTGAGTACGGCAGTAAGATTGCGTGTTGTTGAATGGCGGGTATTAAATGTTTCACCGAGTACGGACTCAACTTTGGCAGCTTCAGAGAAGTTTCTATTAAGGCAACGGGTAGGGCACATTAGCGACGCCAATTGATTGAAACTGTTAGTAATTTAAGAGCATTGTTTAGAAAAAGTACTTAAATCCGTTATTGGCTCTGTGTTCAGTGTGTAAGATCAGTGTACTAAATTATATGAGCTGTGGATTTTGGTATTCAATTACCTATGTAAATAAAACCCCGAATAAGTACCTACTTAGATTGTTAACAATTTCGTAGAACGAATACAATCTCTCGCTAAACATAAGTAATTTAAATTGTGCAATCGATCTAGAATTGATTGTCAACCCGAAAAGGATCAACTTCAAACGTTTGCCGCTTTGGCGTTACCTAAGTATAGTCGAGGCAAGAAAGTGTAGTTATGACCTTGAGTGCGCAGAAACCAATTTTGATAGAAAGTCTTCTTTTTTACAAGTGCGCAAAATAACGGTCATCGCTATACTTTCGTGCCTCCAGCTATAACAAGATTCCGAGTGCATAATAAACCAAAAAAAATGTGTTATTATTTAATAAAAACTAGGGTTTGCTGAATGGCTTTAAATAATTAGGCCCACTAGCTCATTTCGTTTAGGTACACAAGCACACATCAGAGTATACAAAACTGACAAATTTCTTCAATCGACTCTCATCTTACAGTCAATCAGTCAGTGAGTCAGTAACATTAGGTTAAATATCAATTGAGGAAATTTGACTGGTTGCGGTAACCTGATGTGTGGCGGACTGTTCTTAATTAGTAACAAATTGTACCAATAGATGACGCCGGATGACGATTACATCGCGCAAGTATTTCGCCTTTGCGGATTATCTGTTGCCTGATTGTTGTTTTTAGAACTGACTTCTTTATAAATACTTAGTAGGTACACTTAAAAGACGGACGCCTGGCTTTCATTGGCCTTTCTTTATTAAAGCTCAATGTTGCTATATAAAATGAATCTTGTTACTTCCAAATACAATGTTATTCCAGGTTCATTAAGTCTAAGTCAGGTAGTACCTTTATTAGAGTCGTAGTGTTGCAAGATATAAAACGCCTGACCTCTCAGAACGCTGCTGCTATTTCAAAGTTATTCTAAATTTCTAAATAACATTCTAGAATTAAGTAAGGATTCTCTTAGAAAGTAAGTAAAGTAATCAAGTCACTGAAGTCTTTGTCTAACTCAAAGGTTCCATTAAAGTCTCGTACTTAGATTCATACAATAGAAATAAGGTATATGATATCGTGTAGGTAGTTTCCTGGAGAGCCGTGGGAAGACCGGTGGGTTCGATTTCATTATCATTAATTTCGCTTAATATACTTACATATTCTATTTTTGGACCAGGTAATTCAACTCTGCAATGTTCAACATCAAACTGCATAGAAAACCCATTACGAACCTATCAAGCTTAGTCGATGCGAGCTCCCGAGGAATCCGGATTGTGTGGGCTGAACTTTATGCAGTGGCATTACATCAATTAACAGCTCCATTGGATACTGCTCGATACAAACAAACAATTAGTAACTCTATGCCTTTACACTGAGAGCACATTTAAGACCGAGGGAAATAATTGTTTTCTATTCTATTATTTGAACTTGTCTGGTCCTTAATGAATGAGGGGTCATCGACTTTTCGATTTACTTATCTTAATACTTACAGGTAATATTAGGTAATCGTCTTCTTCTTTGTGTACATCTTCTAACGACGATTGGTAATCATAATGGCGACTTCATCCCTTGACACAGCTGCTCTAAACATACCCACAGAAGAACAATGCTTTTATAGGTACCTGGCGCAGATTTTTAAGCTGAGAAGTTCTACTAAAATCAGCCTACCTAACACATTACATTCAGTCGAAGTACAGACTGTGTGTGGCTACATCGAGTTACTACAACTGTCAAGAAAATAAAGTGTAGATAGGTAAGTAATATAAAATATCCAAATAAAATATATTTTGCAATATGTATGATTATAATAGTGAAGTTATATCCTCTAGTAAGCGTTGGTCGGTGCTTAAAAATACAAAAGTACCTAGATAGACAGATTAAGTACCTCTACTTACTTACCTCTACTCTTTATCCACAAAGGGTAACCGAACTGGTAAAAATCCATAGTTAGGTTGAAAATTTCGTTGTTATAATAAGTAGACACGCTAAGTTTTAAATTTAAGTGCATGTATCTAGTTAAGTATGTAGTTAATGTACATAGTTATTGTTATTTTAAGATTTTTCCCTGTATTGTGGTGTCGTCTCAATGTGATTGCCATTGCTAATACATTTTGGTCTGCCGTTTAAACGACCGTCTTACAAAATCATAGAGATTTACAACTTTAGGAAACCGTTGACTTGAGGTATAAGGTTTCAATTTCAATTGAACCATCATAAGTACCTTCCTAATATTCAACCTTCGTTCTCGATCAAATTACTTTTTCCAATATCTTTTTCTCATACAACTTTATGTTAATAGATAACTTTCTCGGAGGTCAATCACCTTCCACTACTTATACTGGTTTTGCTCCTTCGATCAAAGTTATTATGAATCTGAAATTACTTACAGCGTGAACGCGCTACAAGTGTCATTACTAATGAAGGCTCTATCTATTCGGGAAATATTAATAATTTGGCATTTTTAGCGCTGATAGTCCGACAAATACCTACGTCATGATTAAAAAAAAAGCATTCATTCTCGAATTAAATTATAATCATACTTAACACAGACTGGGACCTAAGTTATCTTATTACGAAATATGGGTTCCGGTTTTCTTTTGAGATACTGAATCATAAAACCCTGATTCTTTAGTCAAAAGTCAATTGATAAACTGAAGCACTCATGATCAATCAAGATCACCGTCTTACCCATAAAAATATCAATACCTTTCACCGTTTTTTTAGAGATCTGAAAAGCCATTATTGAACAATGGATAAGTTCTGCGAGTAAGATAAGTATTTTGATTTGGGAAATGTAAGCGGGATTCGTTTATTCCTTTACCTGAATAACTCACCAATTCAATTAATGGGCAGTTTATTTTCAGGTATGTGCTGAAGTATTTTTACGACGGATCATTATCGGATTAATGATATTCTCTTTTATTAACTTTGAGATATTTTGATAATGAATCCTTTCATAACAAAAAGCAATGATCATATTTTTTAATATGTTTTTAATTATGAAAGAATTCTTGTTTTCAAAAATAGGTGAAAGTACGTAATAGCCTGATATAGGGTTATAAATTTAATTAATACTTCCTTGTTAATCTACTTTCTGCAGCTATAACCTACTAACTTAGGTATATTTAAATCTGTATGTTACTTACCTACACTCACATAGGTATAAGGAAACGGTTACACCTCCCACTGCTGAGCTGTCTTCATCCCTTAGTTGCCATATTAATATACAAGACGGCTGCTCCATTCTTCGAATCCGAAAGTTTTATAGGAAAAAACAAGCCTTTTAATGTAGTGGTTTGTATCTATCTAAGTATATGAAATCCTTAGGTAACTATGACACATTTATCTCCCCCCCCCTCCTCCAACTCCTCCTCAAGCTGTGCCATAGACCAATTTAATAATCCAGGATTGCCTGAATGAAGTGATCGTGAGGAACTGTTCAAGGGTTGGTCAGTTGGTCTGGTGCCTCCGTTTCAGGGTTGGGAAGATGTGAAAGACCAACGGAGTCAATTCCTTTTAAATTAGTTACTTACCTGACGCGGAAGTAAAATACTTACAAAATCGTGGCCGGTCCACGTGGGCCAGTACAGTGTACCCTCTATATCACAGCTTGGTAATGAACGTAAGGTCGTAAGTTTACTCTCTCGCCTCCTTGTTCATCTCACGAATATTTGTCGAGGATGGGGATCGAGCCCACGACCTTTGGCGTGTGAGGCAGAGTCACTAGCAAATGCGCACTCTGGCCAGCCGTTATCGTTAAGTAGGTATTATAATAAGTTAATACCCATCGAAATATGTAGCCCCAGCTGAATATACCTAGACATTTAGCGAGGTAGATAAAGAAGTTTTTGCTCAGCTGTAAGACAGCAGCAGGCTAAAGTCCCGTCTTCACATCCCTTAAGTACTTAGATAGGCATCTGATTCGTCTCTCTAGCGTTTTTTCGCTTGATCTTTTCTAAGGCCGTGGTGATTTTTGGGCAAAAATTTACCGATTCGCAGCAGATGTGACCAGTGTGCATTTGTATCGAAATTTCGCAGATTTCACTCGTGTTCCGACGACACGCGGTACGGTGTTTACCGCAGAATTTAAACTACGCTGGCGGATTTCCTGAATGAAGGCTGTTGCTTTGATGCTACTCCCCTATTCATTAGCACTACTGAGCCGATTGACTCAGTTTATAATGATAAGTACTCTTTACTATTAGAGTTCTCGTTTATGTAACAGTCGATGTTATTCATACCTACTTATTGTTGGTTTATAAATTTTATTTACCATCATACACAAAGTATGTGAAATAGAGTCAAGTTGATCCTCAACCGGAGTAATACGACGGGGGCAATTCTCGTATTCTCGACATTGAACTCGAATTAAGGATTGTATGGACGAATGTAAAATCCCTAAATGCGATTAGTCGGAATACACCAGTTGGGCCCATTTCTATTTATTTGGTACCTAGTATTGTACAGTACTGACACAGTCTCATACGCTAAAGGTTGTGGGATCGGTTCAAACAAGATGAACACTTGTATTATTTGCTCAGTACCTACTTGTATTGTTCAGTGCTAAATACGCAGGTAGGTACTGCTATGGCTATGTTACAGAAGCAAGTTATAGGTAGGGGGCTGATAGAACCCTATTAATATAAATTTAGTAATAAATCTAGGTAATATAAACTTACTCTTGATAAGGGCGATGGATCAGTGGCTAAAAATGTGAGGCTTTGAAACTGGAAGTTTAGTTTAAATAGGTGAGCAGTCACCCATGTTTCGAATAAGTTTCTGAAACATGTAAGTAAGTAGGTAGGTAAGTACCTTGGTACTTACCTACTTCCTAAACAGTAGTTGGCCTGACAAGGCCAGGTCAAGTCAAGTCTTCATTGTAATTAGGCACCTGGTCTACTCTCACCAGAATTACCTTCCTACCAATCCTATTGTCTAGAATATTAAGAACATACCTACCTATGTTTCAATAAGAAAAATCAGTTTGCCTATGGTAACTACTAACTTTAGAGTTGAGAGTTTACTCCTGGGAATATGAGCCTCAAACCATACAGCTACTTGGAAGGCCGGATTTTCATTTTATTCAATTCAAATAATTTATTTAAGACATTACATAGTCCATGTACATTTAAAATTAATAAAAATTTAGAAATTAGTCACCTTATCAATATAGGTAAATAATATTACATTCAGTTATGTACATACTTAATTACCTATTTATTTTTAAGTCCGTACATGAAGCCGAATGCACTGTTTCATGTTTGGATAGTCCAAACGCAAAACCCATTTTGCGAAATACTAACAAGTAAAGATAGATAGACACCATAAATTTTATTCGTATTTCGTAAACTTTTTACCGCCAACTTTACTCCCTGCTCTATCAACATTTTAAACCAGTAAAGCCATCTAGCGGCCGCTGGCAATAAACTTAAGTGGGCGTGTCAGCGCATCAGGAAAGAAGTCAAATAAACTACTTCTAAATCTGTTTAGAGATTTGAAACAATTTTTTAAACTGAAATAGTTATTATAAAATGTCATTATAATTTAATGCAAACACTAAGTTGTATCTGCGCCGCGGTTGAAATTTTTTCGATTATGGTTTAATATCGATCTTGCCCTTTCTCTCGATTTACTTCTAATGGACAACACTAATACCATAGACAAAAAATGTCATCGACCATCGACACAGAAGTTCATCGAACCGTCAAATTTATTTGACTGACTATGAAATCGAGAAACGGGTTTAGTTTTTTCAGTAGGAATTAGTGAAAGAAGTGTTTAGCACTATGAAAATGTTAAAGTTTCCATTTTATATCTACAACATGAGTAATATTATGTAAAGGCTCGACGCCAAAATGATTTTAAAGTAATTAACACATGGGTGCTAAGGTGCCTCTGTGCCCTGTGTAAATAATGGAGTGTGGTTGAAAGACTGTAATAATGATATTACTCGAAATAATGTTCACTGTAGAACTATAAGTTGTGTCTGTTATTTTTGTATTGGTTAGAACAATGAGGTTCCATAGAAGGTGCGGTGACAGGGTCACTCTTCTCAACGATAACTCTACTGCAGTACGAAATTTCGTAGAATTCAACCATGGTTTGATCCTGAGTGCAGAACCTCTCAAGGATGATGTTATGTTCGAAGTTTGCATCGATAGAAAGGTGAGCGACTCACTGTTTTCTTCATTTATCTTTTCTAAACCATGCTTTTTTGTTATTGTAGCAGACCACCATATAATGTTTGCTGGCTTAGTCATAATGCTACATGACTACTACAAATTAAGACTTAAAACCTTCATTACTGTTCTAGTAGTAGTTGTATTAGCAGGCATGTCTTATTTCTGAAATGAAGTCTTAACTGAAATATTCATATCATTCAGCTTGGTACCTACTTAAATAATGAGAAGAGTGAGGTCACTAAAATATAAGAAAACAATGTAAAATCTCTTTCAGTCAGAAAATATAAATGTCTCTTGTTTTACTACCATAAATATTATAGTACTGTAGTAATATGTAGATCAATATTCTAAGGTCAAAGGTCAATGACCTTTTAACATCTTAGTACACAGATGAAGTTTCCTCATATGAACAAAATTACTTTAAAATTTGTCAAAATATCAGATTCTACTTACTAATAAAGAAAGTATATTTTTGTACAATCAGTTATTTTCCTTGTAGTTTCTGGGTAGCTTATGAGTTGTGTTTCCCGCTTTGTTAATATTTATTTTCTGTTTTGAAGCCCGAGTTATGCTTGGGCTGTGATTCAAGAATAAAATAAATTGGTGTGTCTTTTAATTATAATGAAGTGACTTTGCTGGCCTGGGAAACCAGCCAAACTGTATCATGGTTACATGTTTCAGAGATTCCAAAATGTGGAGGTTCATCTAAAATAAATAAATTATTTAATTAATTAGGCATTTGTAAATTATGCAGCCCTTTTTTGTTTTTGCCTGAAATACAGGATATTCCTAGTTCCGGCAACAAACTTAAAATTATTCCCTAAGTTTCAATAGATTTACTAAACATCATAAGACCTAAAAGCCTTAAACAATTGATTTTCCATTGTGTCTCCTGTCTGGGCCTTATGAATATAAGAATAGAGCTCAAATGATTTTGAAATAAAGATGTTTAACTGTGACTTATTAGTTTCTTAATAGTCTCAATGGATTACCTTCCTCAGAAAGTTATGAGTCATCTGCCAGTATAGTCCTCCCAACATGTTGCTAAGTACTGCAGCCTGCAACATTATGTCATTTCATACCTTCGGTCATAGTTTTAAATTTGGTGTTAACAGGTAAATGTTTGGAATGGGTCTCTTGAAATTGGGGTTACTACATTGGACCCGGAGTACATGGAGCTTCCAGCAACAGCAACGAAACTGCGAAATACTGCTTGGGTAATTAACAAAATTATATTTATGCTGTAAATAACATCACATACAATGGACTGAAAGAGAGTCTAAGTGTGGAAAATGGAGTCCACTTACATTTACATTACATGCTGTAAATAAATGAAAAAATATGAACAGTGACCGTTCCACTGGTTTGCCACCTATGAAATAAATAAAAAATAACAGTGTTTTTTTATTAAGTTGTTGGTTATATTTCAGATTATGTCAGGGAGCTCAATAGTGAAAGATGGTGTAACAATAGTAAATTCCTATGGACCAGAGCTGGACACTTTACGGGAAGGGGATTGTTTAGGAGTGATGCGCACTTGTAAAGTAAGTCTGTTATTCTAGATCATAAAACATTTGGGAAAAGAGTTTTTAATCAGGTAATCAGTATTTTAAATGTCTTATTGAATGTTTTATTTGACAGGCAGAGTTGATGTTTTATGTGAATGGACGATGTATTGGAATTGCGGCTAGAGACTTGCCGCCCCGAGTGTTTGCAGTTATAGATCTTTATGGTCAGTGTGTGCAGGTTTCTATTACTCATTCCAGTGGTATGAGGCCCATAATGGAAAGCAGCTTAGATCAGGTAAGCATTTAGTATGTTTCAAGTCTATTTATGGTTATAAAACAATCACTCCTCTATGTCCTTCTTTTGTAAACTAGGTAGTGTTGCACTACATGATTTATTATTGGTATACGGCTAACTTGTAACCATATTAATATATTAGGTACATGAGTACTTATTTAGAGTCAATCAAGACATATATGTATTCCATATATTAATATAGAATTCTCACAATGTGTATGTTATCATTTATCTCTATACAAATGATATAAAGTTTCCAAATATTATTTGGTTTTTTATTAAAACCTTTCTAAATGTGGTTGTTGATTTTAAACAACATTGATGTATTTGCAGATTGAAGAAGATCCTAATAATGATGATACTTTAACCTCAAGTGAACTGGAGGTAGCAACTGGAATCTCTGAAGCTCCGAAAGACTCTCCGCATGTCTACATTCCAATGACATCAGAAGGAGCTTGCTCTCTTGGTAATTAATTATTAACTTTCCTTCTTTTTTTTTCTTCCACCTTATAGAATACTCGTACTAAACCACATTTTTTTCAGTGGCCCAAGATCGATTGCGATTTCATCCAAGGTGCGGCATATTAGTGAAACTATCAGCTAATAATAAGTAAGTACAAATTGATGGCTTGGCTATTTGATGAATTGTAAATTGATTCCGGCCGTCACAATCGGCTCAACGTGCGATTTAACTTACTTTCGATACTGAATTTAACTGGAGTTCTAACTGATTCCATGTACCTCTATCTATAGATCAGCCGAGCGGGCCAGGCCTTTAGATGATTACAACAATGGTGTTGTCATGACGCACCGGCCTCTATATGATAATGAACTTTTTGAAATACGTATCGATAGACTGGTCGATAAATGGAGTGGGAGTATAGAGGTACGTACAATACCGAAAAATAATGAAAATAAGTTAAAGTATCGTGTGTTGGTTTCTATCAGATAATTTTAAATGTTAATTAGTTTTAAGACTAAAAACTATGAAGAAATGTTTCATAAATGTATGTAATTCATTAAAAAAAAACATGGGGCCTTATTTAAAAATAAATTAAGTTTTAATTAGGTACCTGGTACAGTCCGAGGCAAGAAAGTGTAGTTATGACCTTGAGTGCGCAGAAACCAATTTTGATAGAAAGTCTACTTTTTTACAAGTGCGCAAAATAACGGTCATCGCTATAGTTTCGTACCTCCAACTATACATAGTCTGACAATATCAGTATTGAAGAACTTATTATACCTATGAGACTTAATTTTTTATTAAACAGGCCCCTGATAAAATCTTAAACTAGATCATTTTCATATTAATAACTTTATTGTTAAGTTCACCTTTTGATTTCATAACCTATTTTCGTGAAGGTCGGTGTAACAACTCACAATCCCGCTATAATACGGTTTCCATCTACAATGACCAACATGGACTCTGGGACCATTATGATGTCTGGCTGTAAAGTGCTACTCAACGGCCATGGGACGTGTGTTGAATATGGAAATTTCAACTTAGACGAACTAAGGGTAGGTTTATTGTTCTATTGCTCTTATTAACTGTGGGAGAGCCACGCTTCGGCATGAATGGGCCGGCTCGACCGGAGTGATACCACTGCCTCACAGAAAACCGGCGTGAAGCAGCCCCTGTGCTGTGTTTCGCCGAGTGAGTGAGGGTACCGGAGGCCCACTCGGGGGGGAAGGGGATAAAAGGTTGGCAGCGCACTTGTAACTCCACTGGTGTTGCAAGTGTCCATGGGCGGCGGCAATTGCTTACCATCAGGTGATCCACCTGCTCGCCTGCTACCTATCACATAAAAAAAGAAAAATATATAATATTTCAACAAATCATTAGATGACGGTCAATAATTTGACTTTTTTTTCTTTAGGAGGGGGATACTGTAGGGATGATGAGGAAAAGCAACGGGAAACTCCACTATTTCATCAATGGAGTGGATCAGGGTGTTGCTACAGATAAAGTCGAGCCGCAAGTCTGGGGCGTCGTAGACTTGTATGGAATGACCGTCAAGGTAAGATCTGGTCATCACTTACACATATTATATAGGTTTCCTTTTATATGCACTTTTAGAGAGTTAATGCTGCATTCATAGATTAAATTTAATTGTCACTATCCTGATTATAATGTGCATAAATAGCATTCACAAGTAAGATATTGAACATTAAGATTAAATGACGTCTCTGAGTGCGGGAGTTAGTATATTATGATTGTCAGTCGTACGATTTCTATAAGAGGAAAAACCTAGTTCGCAAAACCATTTAACTTGAATTCAATTTGCCACTTGGTTTATCGTATAAGGTGCGATTCGACCAATCTTTATCCGACTGTAAATCTATGGTATAAGGATGTCATTCCATACGAATCGGAGTGTTATACCATACATTTATCCTCCAATGAAACCTTTATTCTTAAAAACAAATTTTGTAGTAATATTAAGTATCGAATTGCTTCAAATTGATGTGCCCTTGCAGGGTAATGTGAAATCCTTGTACACTTGAAAAACCCTTTGTAATACCACACTATTCAATCAATGATTATAATAATGAAGATTGGTCGAATCGGGCCTAAAATATGTTGGATAAATTATTTCCAGACATATGTATGTATGTTTCCTTTGCATGTCCAATAAAAAAAGAAATTATCCAAGAATAATTTTACAGGTCTCCATTGTCGACCCGTGCGAGGACGTAGATAGTAACATCAACCCACCATCTGTAAATTCAAGCTCGTACAATTTCCCACCTCTCTGTAAGTTTAACCTTTCTGTTTATCATGTACCCGTATGCAACAGTGTTTATCTAGCTCAGTTACGTCATGCTAGTTTTGTTCAATACGGCTGCCTATGCCCTTCAAATGAGCGATAGTTCCATATCTTCATATTATGATACGTAGTTACCACGCATTATTATGTAGAATATTATGTGAAATAAATTCATTTTTATGTGTTATTGATTTTGCTTAGTTGAGTAGTTTTTGAAGAAATAATTTAGTTTCATAATACCTACATATACTATATTAATTTAGATGTGAAGAGAAGGCCATATGATTAGTACCTCTACTTAGTATATTGCTAACTGGGTCGTCGTTGTCTCATATTGCGTAGGTACCTACGATTGCTATAAATATACTGAGCTACCTACTTAAGACTACCGACTCGAAACTAGCGCTGCCAATTGATGTTTGTTGATGGTGGGGATAAGGGGATATTTAAAAAAAAATACATAGATAAATCCTTACTCCCAAAAAAAATTATTACATTGAGAATTTTTGGAGACGCAAAAAAGTTAAAAAAAAACTCCCTATTGTGTCTGCCGTCTGGGCCTTACGAGGTTAAGTAAAAATAATTGCCGAAAGCGGCCACTTCTTAGCAATTATGTTAATAAAATTATTGTTACTTCTTAGAACGAATTTTTAAGTAAGTGGATGTCAAAATTCTCACTTATGTTTTCTCGAAGTATTTTACTTTAAAAAAAAAACCTTATAACCACCACAATCAACATAAATCGATCGAATGCGCTAGTTTCGAGTCTGTACAGTTTTAACAAAGCCCGGCGATTTAATCTGTTGTATGTTTTGACACCAATGTCCTTTTCAGGTCGATACACGTCGACTCTAGACGAACATAGTCTTTTATTTCATACGCTGCGTGATTCGAATGTTATTATTATTAACGATGGTAAGACTGCTCATAGGCCTAAGTGAGTATATTTACACTAACATTTGGGGTATTTACTGATGACGCGATGTGATATTTTGATTAATAACTAATTATTTTTATGAATTGTTGTTGTTTCCTATGAGTTATTTTCATATGTAATAAAAATTATTGTGAAGTTTCATCAAAATATATTTAGAACTTTTTGCATGAAAGAGCAATAAGAATCCTTACTATCTTTCTCGTTATAATAGTTAATATTAAGTGATTTATGTTTTTTTTTTGGATTTTAAATCAAATCGCATCGCGTTATAAGTAAATATTGTTACTGTACATTTATTCGCGAATACCTTTGCATTTACATCGATTTATTTGTTCTAGTGCTTTCGAATACTTCAACAACGGCATAGTCATGACCAACAGGACACTAAGGACCGGGGAGCTATTCCAAGTGCGACTCGACCTGGTCATCCCGAAGTGGGCCGGAAGCATTGAAATTGGAGTCACGCAGCATTCTTCAAATGATATTATATTTCCATTCAAAATGAGCAATGCAAAGTAAGTGCAAATTATGATGCTACGAGCCTTTTTTGGGTTAGCTAACCGGTCGACGCCTGGTCGGTCGCCACAGATACCTCTGGAGGGATGTAGTATAGGAAGATCTCTGCGAGCTACGAGTCAGGGAATAGCGTGTAACTGCCAATGACCGGGACCAGTGGCGGAGTCTTGTATTGGGGGCCAAGACACGATTTCATCGGTCACTGAGCCATCGGAGTAAGTAAGTAATGTAAGTCCAAATAGACCGATTTTTTTTAAGGTATTTCCTTTCATGCTTCCCCAATGTTTTTCACACAAATTGATCCTCTCATGTGTCACCCGCATCTAAGAAATTTCCGGGATCTTCACCAAATCGTTGATTCACCTAGCGAGGTCTATTACGGCTGTGACCTACGTTTAGATATTTTTTTGAAAAATTAATGTTTCTCACATTGTCACACATCTTATTAAGCTAGACATTAGAATGATTATCATCATTTAATAAAAAATACTTGATCATAACAGATCCGGCACTTGGGCCATGACCGGAGAAGATGTCATCCGAGATGGGACGATCATAATACCTCAGTACGTCAGGAATCTCAATAGATTAGTGGTGAGTGTTTTTAGAACTAGGGGAATTTAGCTGACGTTAAAAATATGTTCTGTATTCTTCTGTAGTCAGTACATAAATTGATTGCTCTCCATACTGGCAAAATTAATAGAGAATTTAGTTGACATTGATATTGAAGAGTTAATTCACCTATGTATTAGCAGTATATCGTATCTTGTCTCTCTCGCACATGTTCCCTACCGCGTTTGTGACACCACTGGTATTGCAGGACACATGAGGGGCGGCATCTACTTGTCTGCCACCTATCATAAAAAAAAAACAATGTCAGTTAGATCCAACTTTCTGTGTCTTAGTCTTGTGCACGAGATTATGTTTACCTATGTGTTAGTTCAGTCAATTAGTCTTATTAATTTTTTTTTTATGTAACTAGGAAGGAGACACAGTTGGCGTAATGCGAAAAGATATGGGCATTTTACATTTTTTTGTGAACGGCGCTGATCAAGGACCGGCGGCTTTTAACATTCCAGAACATGTTTTTGGTATTGTTGGTATGTATGTCGTGAATTGCATTATTTATATCGTTTGTTTTACTGATACCTTCCTTAAGAAGTTGGAGATTACTAGAGAATTGTTGTAAAACTTTTGTGTTTATTAATATAGCGGTTCAAAATGATTAGATTTTACGTAAAAAACATCTACACATGAGTAGCGTCAGAGAGTGGATTATGAACGAGGATTTGGGAATCCATAACAATATAGATGTAAAATATAGAATGTATACTACATTTTTTATTTGTACATTTGAATAGCAAATTAAATATATGAATAATAGCATCTACATAGCTCTACCCAACGAACTTCAGGTGTTTCACATAACTTCATAGTTTATTTAGTGCAATAATATGAATGTTAATAATAATTAATAAAAAAAAAACTATTTGGCCTTCTATGTGTGTACGGCGCGACTTTCATCGATATTTCCATTTTTGATGAATATTTTGATTAAGAATAAAATAGAACACAGGCTTATTGTCACCGTTAGCCAAAACATTCTTGATGTTATTTGTTTTTACAACTTGGTGTTATAAAACAAGCATTCCATTGGTTTTTCATCAGTCGTGTATCATCGTTTGTTGTAGATCTGTACGGGCGCGTCGCGCAGGCGACTATTGTGGATTGTTATATGCCACCGCCCTTTTCGCCCGAATCTCCTTTGTCCACTGAGTCAAACACAACAATATACCCGTAAGTAAATGTTCATAGTATTATTATGCTTGCTTGTCAAGAGAAAATGTAGTCATTTTTCATTGTGGGTGGGTGATAGGTTTTTGAATCAAATTTCATAAGACAAATCAAAAGTGCAAAGTTAATCAAATTTTAAAGCGAGTCTTTAGTCTTTTTTCTTCTGATTTAATCTAAGTTTTTTAAACTATAAATGATATCAAAGCGCGCGAATCTATCTCAGAGAGTTGGCATTCCTAATGTCAGACTCCACTACGGATGTGTGTACCGACCGCCTAGTATTTATTTATTTATGCCTATTTAGTAATGTTTTATACTCAAATTTTTAATCATGTGGAGTAAACTGTTAGATGTCAATTTGTCATCCCCATACGTTATCACTCAATTTGACAGATGCAAAATATCAAAATGTATAGAAACTTTACATTTGCATCTGTTAGTTTACTCTACATGATTAAAAATCGATAGCATTGAAGTATAGGGGATACGGCTAACTTAGGCTCCTAATTTGGTCCATTGTGCGTTTTGTGACACGTCACTAAAATGTTCGTAGTGAAATGTGCTTTCACCGAGTGCACGGTCGGAACGCGCACCTGAACCGCAACCGGCTGACCGCATACCGCGGCACCGTCTACTCGGAGTTCAACGACGCGGTGCTGTTCAGCTCGCGGCCGCTGCGCGAGTGCGACATGTTCGAGCTGCGCATAGACAAGATGGTTGACTGCTGGATCGGCAGCCTCGAGATTGGTGAGTTGACAGCTCCGACGGGCATGACCAAAGTTGTACCTTCTAGGCAAACGTGAAATATTCTAGATCTCATCGACAATTAGCATATGGTTGACTGCTGGATCGGCAGCCTTGAGATTGGTGAGTTGACAGCTCAGAGACGAAGCAAGAAAGTGGTACCTTCTAGGTAAACGTGAAATATTCTAGATCTCATCGACAATGATATTTTGTTTTTTATGCTAAAGGATAAAAAATCCATATCTCTATGCTGTTTACAGTAGTAAATAACGTAATAATATTTTAAATGTCACTGTAAAAAAATTGTCCGAGCTCATCAACTTACGGTTCGGATTATTTTACTGTGGCATACAGATTTAGATAATGATAAACTGTGTAATTCTTTCTTAATTATGTATCTTCTTCACTCACGTAACTTTTCCATTGGAACTCCCTGTAACCTTTTAAAGCACAAAGCAATATTTGAAAAAAAAAGACGTGAATGAATAAGAACTGGTATGAGAAATAAGTCGTTTTAATTCATAAACGACCTATTTCTCATACTAGTTGTACTTATTTTAGGCGTAACAGCTATCAGGCCGGATGACCTGGAGGCCAACGGCGGGGTGGGCGCCGTGGCGGGTACCGCCACCGACCTCAACTGGGACACCTACATCCTGAGCGGCGCAGCCATGATGAAGGACGGAGAGTGTGTGAGGAGCGGTTACCCACTAGATCTGGATACTCTCACTGTGGGCAGCAGGGTTGGTGAGTAGTCAAAGTTAAAGCTGGATTACGCAGTGCAAGGTGCTGCAAGTGAAATGATCATCGCGGTCCGCGCACAAAGAACGATTGGGGGGGTTCCAGCAGCTTGTAATATCGACTACGATGGGCGGCTCGCGGTCCGCACAGTTACAGTTCGGCGGTCCGCCATTTGGTGTCCCCTGAGCTTGTCTAATTGTACTCCGTATCTCAACCCACTTCTGCGGTCTACACGACATATCGCACTAATAATACAATAGTCATTAATATAATTACTAATTAATTTGTAACATAAAAAACTGGCATTAACTTACGTTTCATTATAAACTTATTATAGCTAAAATTATGTATTTTCTACGAATGCTCTTGTCTGTAGACGCGCGGCCAATAGCGTGACCTTTCACAATCGGGTTCATAGACGGTGCTTATTTAGTTCTGTGACTGCACTGGACAGCTTAATAACCTCAGTAATATTCCTACGAACTATGAATTGAGAAATGCATCATAATGATTTTCATTCCATTTAACTAAAACATAAGAAATGTTTCGCTAAAACGGAACCTATTATTTCCAATATGTAATGATAAATCTTTTTCATCTTTCATATTATTTCAAATTATGATTAGACCGTGATGGAGCATTTGATAGTGACACTACCTCATATGCTAATGGTCATAAGTTTGATTCCCAGAATGAACAAACATTCAATTTTGTTCAGTGTCTGAGTGTAATAAGTACTTATATTCGTTATTCTTTTGATGTCTATCCGTAATTGGTCAAGCTTAGTACGCAATCAGGTAAATGCGTGAGATGCAGTATGAATCTATTATTATTATATTCAAACGTATGGTCATCGATTCTGCGACAGACGTCTAGACTCGATTAACCTGTTGCCGATTCAGCTCCTGCGACCTGACCTGACCTTCGGGAGTGTGTCGTCGACCCTGCCGAATATGTCGCGGGTTGCATTGTCTCCAACCCCGTGTCAGTGTCTCAGTGAACATCGTCGCCGTTAACTTTTGTGCGCACTGTACAGATTCAAAGCGGTTATGTCAATTCTTGAGTAACTTAAGCGATAATAAATAGTGGGTTTAGGTTCATTTTGATTTTGTCCATGTAAAAATTAAAATTGAAATAGACACTTCTAATTAATATTTTAAATGTTTGAAGCTCAATCGTAAAGTATCGTGAGGTTTCAATTGCTCGCAAGACTACCTTCGTCCTATGCCTTTAGTACCACGCATAAAATATGTTTATGTGAGACAGTACAATTCTGAAACTCGAGAAACAGGAAACTTTCAAAGCTAGGCGGATGTCGGAGATCTACTCTGAAAACTTATTCATGACTGAATCTTTGTCCACTTTTACAAGAAAAAGACGCACATAGTGTGGGAAACGAACGGAGTTAAATCACTTTCAAAGCACGAACCGACTGTCTGCGACCAATCGTTTTAGCGGTTTATAAAGCCAAGTCTAAGGCTACGTTTCCACTGAAGCGAAGCGGAGTGAAATCCACCAATAGAATTGCATAAAACTTCGCTTCAAACTCAAAGTATTTAGTGGTTTGCGTGAATGTAGAATAATTTTCCGGTACATCATGTTACCCTTTTGGGCGTTTGACTTCTCAACGAGCAAGCTTCTTCTATGGGTGGATTTTACTCCGCTCCACTCCGCTTCAGTTTAAACGCAGACTAAGAAAATGTATGTTATAATAACTGTAAACAATGTGGCAAAGTGTGAATTACATTGTTTCAGGCATGATGTGGCACGCGGACCGTAGCCTCCATTATTACCTGGACGGTATGGACATGGGCAAGGCGTGGTACGTGCCCCATCTGAACATATACGCCGTGGTCGATCTCTACGGGCAATGCACTCAGGTGAATAGTGGTAGATAACAATGTAGATAAAAAAGTTGGAGCCATCTGCGCTCCTTGCAAGGCGACTCTAGGTATAATCAACACACGTAGGTTGACAAAACAAACCGACTGGTAACGCATCAGATACCTCTGGGGGGCAATCATCGTGAACTCGACTTTAAAGTTGAATTCGGCTTAAATTTCGAGTGCACGAGAAATGCCCCTCTGGTCTTCTTGCTATGCTAATGGAAATATTCATTTTCAGGTAACAATATTACAGAACGAGGAGAGAGCTTTTAATTACAACGGGTGCAACAATTCTGATAACTCCATATTGAGTAACTTTCGAGCTCTGTCTTCCCCGCCGCCTCCATATTGGTGAGTAGATTGCTCATTCATAATTATGGTGTTAAAATTAACATGTCAAAATTGTGTTATTCCATGTAGGTAAATTCAAAACAAATTAATAGTAGTAATCAAAAACTCAGTCGCTTATTACCTAAGCTTTAAACATTTTAGCACTTTGCATAGCAATAATATGGAAATGACTTTCAAAATCAATTTTAATTTGCGTGCGTGCCGCGACAAAATTTTAGCATATTAGGCCTGCTGGCGTAGATTATGAGATTAACCTCTTTGTAATTAGTATTGAAGATATAGATTTGTTTTGTGGTGCGCAGGAGTTTCTCAGAGTACTGCGGTGACAACGTGTGCCTGATGCACGACTACTCGTTGGCGCGCCGGTTGAGGCCGGACCCGATGGCGGCACTGGTCTTCAGTTCCGCTCATCTTGCCATCGGTGAAGTTTTTGAAGTAAGATGAAAAGATTTTTTACACTTTTATTTTTGCAAATACGTAGATACATCATGCAGACAATGAAATGACAGATCCATTATCAAAAAACAATATAGCACCAGATTGTTCAAGTATTATTAGGACATTTTTTTCTCTATTTAAATCCACGATCAGTCCCAGGACTATGAATGGATGCGCTGATTGTGACGAGCTTGATGAGTGTGTCCTCAGCGAGGGCACTCCTCCCGGTTCAGTCACCCTATACTCTCTCATTAAGTCCGAGTATATTGTGCCTTTTCAGGCGATTAGGGTAATTTTGTGTTTTTAATGTTACCACCAAGTCAATGGGGTGTAGCCAAAGGCGATCTCGGTATTTTTTGGCAGTTGATCGTTTTTATTAGGACATTTTGAAGTCTTGATTATTAACGTAAACTTTTTCACAAACTTGCCGCAACAGTACTTTTAATTATTATTTTACAAAACTATGGATGAAAGTGAACCGATTAGTTTTTATGTTAACACTGAGATTGCTGTTTTTGTGTCAATGTATAAACCACACGGCCACGGCCTCACACAAGACCGTGAAGCACCACCTGCACTGCGTTTCGTCGAGTGAGTGAGGGTACCGGAGGCCCAATTGGAGGGAAAGGGGGTTAAAGATTGGCAGCGCACTTGTGACTCTACTGATGTTGAAGGTGTCTATGGGCGGCAGCAATCGCATACCATCAGATGATCCGTCTGCTCGTCTGCCACCTATCACTCACAAAAAAATATTATCGGCGGTAAAAGTTTAACCGCACTTTACCAGATGCGCATGTCAGCATTTGTAATATTTTGCTATTGTAATTTCTTGATTAATTTAAAATATGATTTTGGTATCGCAGATTAAAATCGTCGAGTGTAAATATGGGTACGCTGGCAGCTTCCGCATGGGCGTGACCGACATCAACATACTGAACGCCCACGTCAACAGGAGCTTTCCGCCCTCCGTCGCCTTCTTGCCGCATTTCACCGCTTATGTCGACGGTAACCGACCTTTTCACCTTTGTGTTACATAAACACTATCCATAATGAATATTTTAAATGACGTCTCAGCTGAGTGAGGCAGTTAGTGTGTTGTAAAGACCAATATTAGTTACTGTCCTTTCACAAGGCGGTTCAGTTTTTTGCATTCTATTCTATTCTATACTCTAAACTGGAATTCGAGACCAAAAAATCTACGACAGATACGTCACTGTCAAATCTGTTAAAGTCACTTATGTCATTCTCAAGTGACGTTTTTAGGTTTCGCCAACCTTTTTGGTATTATTTTTCTTATTATGCAGACTAAAATGTCAAGTTTCCATACATTGTTAAAATGTTATGGGTAGATACCAAATGTTATTAACACCTGAAGTGTTACAAGCACAATACCATCTTTGAAAACTAAAATTACGGATGGTTAAGTTTTTATTAATGTGTCTTATATTTACGTGTAATAAAGTTCATAAAATTATTTTTTTAAATTATAGAATCAAAATTACCAATAAATAAATTACACCAGCGAGTGTTTTTAGAAAAAAGGGGTATACTATGGTACGATCATTTTATTGCATTAGCAACATTGTAGTAGATTTTTTGGTCTCGAATTCCAGTTTAGAGTATAATTACTAAATAACGTTGGAAATGCGTTTTCAGGTAAATACATGAAGTACTCACGGGCAGGTTCCCGAGAGCACGACATGCTGGCGTTCGTGCCGTCGTTCGAATGGCTGCGGCCCGGGGACAGGATCGGCCTGAAGAAGACCAGTGACGGACGCGTGCTCATTTACTTTAACTCCGAACTCATGGATATGGCATTTGAGAAAGTGCCCGACGTAAGTACCTGTAAAAAAGTAAAAGTATCAGCTTATACACTGTCCCACTGTAGGGTAAAGGCCTCCATCATAGAAATCAACTTATCGCTACTATACCATACAGTGTAAAAAAATTGGCCCTGGAAGGAGATCACTTCGTATCTTGAAGCAAGCACATTTATTTAAAAGAAAGCAAAAATCTAAACATTAAGATTAACTATTACCTTCCATTGGTATATAATAAATACTTAATACATTCTTCTAAGATATAAAACTTACTTTAAATGAACTATTTGTATTTTTTCTTTGTTTCCATGTATTTAGTCTAATAACGTGAGCTTTATTGATTACAGATATTGTATTTTATTTTAATGTAATCTCATTGTTTTAAATATTGTAAATTTTTCATTTATTATACTAGTGTAAAGAAAGAAGAGAGATTTTTAATTTTCCAGCTTAATATTGTTGTAAAAATATGATTTCTACGTGTAGCAGAAAATTACACATAGAATTCTTATAATCCAACATGTTGTAGTACTACAATTAGCTAAGAAATATTTTTCCTTACAATTTTTCAGAAAGTATACGTTATTATGGAGGTATTCGGCCATGTGACCAAAATCCAAGCAGTTAGTCGGGGTAATCTTGGCAACGCTTTTCCACAATCAACAAGTAAGTCCATTTGTATTAAGAGAATATATCCTTTCAACTCTGTAATACAAACACATCAACAGCCCGTTGGCTGTTATTATCGTTATTTTTTTTATATATAAGGATATTGAGACAATAATATGAACTCCCTCCGCCTGATGGTAAGCGCCGTGAATCCAAGAATGAGATTGACATGCAATCAAAGGAACATACAAGTGTCCATTGATCTGTAACTCTCACCCTGAGGCCTGCTTGCTGTCGACTGACTGTTTCACGCCCGCCTAAAAACCCAGTTATTGTTTTTGTGTAGTACCTACTAATCGTGCTTTTTTGTTAAAACAGTTCCGAACGACGATATCAAAGTGATGCCGCCGATAATGAACAACTCGAATAGCGTTTGCAATAACACTGGCGCCCTGCAGGCCAGTTACCAGCCAGTGCACCCGGAGCCGACCACAAGCGACGCCGCCGTGTCAGAGTTGCCGACCCCTGACGAGCCTGCCATAGTCGAGACCATAGAGGAAACTGTCGTAACCCTCGAACCAGCTGGTAGGTGCGGAGCCTTCTGGGTCCACTGAAGGGTTGGTGACCACTGAGACGAGAAGAAAAAGGCATCCGTTACCTTATACATTTCATTACGTACATGGCAAGAATATCAAGCTTTGCAGTTCAGGTGAGAGTCTTGTTTTTCCTGTTAACTTAAGAGAGGATTCTTTTTTAGTTCTGTTTCCGTAATTTGATTTTTTATCGTGATTAATTTAACACATAAATAAATGTAATATCTCTTTGGGTACCGGAGAAAAATATTCATGTCACTCCTAAGTAGTAGAATAAATTAAAAATATAAAACATCTCTACATGAGTACTATAGTATAGTAAGTATTTTAATTGTTTCATTTATTTATGAAAACATACGTTACCTTTTCAGACACTGTGGCTGTTCGCACCACAGGATATAAAGATGGTATCGCAATAGTTAGTCAGCCGCTGCGGAGGGGACACAATTTTAGGGTATGTGGCCGGATAATTTACATTGTAATAAACTGCTTTTAGTGTTTCTAGTAAATGCTTTATACTTATTGCACACCTTACAGCTTTTTTTGTGTTCAGTTCTATCTGTGTACGATATTGATTTCTTCACACAATTCATTACAGAAGCCTGACTGAATGTTGAAATAAAAAACATTTATGTTTCTTTTTAGAATCGTCATTGCAATACCTATACTCTGATTCATAATCATGTAAAGTAAACTGACAGATGTCAATGTGTCATCCCCATACATTATCACTCAATTTGACACATACAGAATGTCAAAATGCATAGAAACATGTCATTTTCATCTGTCAGTTTACTTAACACGATTATGAATCAGAGTATACATAGTCCGTCGTTTAGAATCGCAGGTTGCCCGTGTTTCTTATTTCAACATCACAACACTCATTAACGTCTTGTGCATGCACTCAAGCTTGTCTGTGTAAGCTTTAGATTATAAAAACATTGCGATAAAGCGGTGCGCTTATTGTACTTATTGCAAAGCGAAATAAAAGCTAAGCGGAATATTTACATCGTGTGTGCTGAGGATTTTAAATTACAACGTTGCAATGCGAATAATTTTACTTTGATTCTTTGCAATGCATTAATGTTAAAGAAAGCGCAGCGTAGATTGTTCACCTACAAGGAGGACATATGGCCTGATTAAGATTGCAAATTGGCCGTTTGAATGCGGCCTGCACCTGAATGTTGTTGGGGGAAGACATTTGTTCAGCGTTAGACGTCCTATGGCTGATATGATTAGAATGATTATGACAAAGCTACTCTAAGAGGAGTAAGAACTATCACAGCATATTTTAATAAAAGTCAGTGCGTGGCGGTTGAAATAAAATGAAATAGTTTTTGGTTGGTTCTTGGTTCTTCTTCGTCGTACACTCTCGCTAGAGTGGTTGTAATCATCACTGTGGAATACGATGAGTAATGATCTTGGTGATTCGACGTCGCTCGTCGCAGACTGCAGCTTCACGGGTACATTCGTAAGCAGAGCACACCTTTTGCGGCCTTGATCTGATCTCTCCATGTCATTGGTGAACCACGTTGCCTTGTATCCTCAACTTTTCCAACAACTAGAGGCTCTGTGGAGTTATTAGTTGAAGAAACCAAGAAACCCCAGTGATTTCAGAAGCAAGGTAATCTGTGCGATGTATCCTATTTATTTAATTGGAGAGATTGAATGATCCTACAAGTATTTATAGCTTTGCGTTGAATATAATAATAATAAGCAAGCGAAATGAGGGAGACTTACGTCTTTGTGTAGGTATAATAGCAATAGCAAACCATCGTTGGCAGGTGCTGTTTAGGGTATAAGGCAATTGCGAAAATTTTATAATAGTAAGTTGTCTTTTTTTCATTATTGCCAATGCTGACCGCTATGCGCAGAAATATCCATAGACACGATCTTAAAGGGTGCTATACTAGCAGTGGGCCGCCGTGGGACAGTTTATTTTTGTAAAGCGTTAGGTGGCTATCGAGCTTACGGATCACCTGATAAGCGATTGGCCGCTGCCTATAGACACCCACAACAATATATTGTGTACCATTTGAATCTGTTGTGCTTTCACCACTTTCGCTACTAAAGTATTCGTATAGATTGGCAAATCTGTGATAGTGAGAAGGTACTACCTCGAATAGAAAATATAGGTACCTAAGCAGACGGTGATGAAAAAATAACAAACGGCAAGTAGACGACCTCTGCACCAAAAGCACACGTTAATGACAGCAAATATGTATTACTTATGCAATGCACATGCAACGCGCTTAAGCTGTTAGTTGTAGATGGTATAAATACACGAGGCTAAGCGAGTTTCAGTAGCTAATAATGTATCACGGTTGTAGAATAAAGCTGAATCCATAGTAATATTATAAATGGGAAAGTGTGTCTGTCTGTGGCAAAACGGAGCGACGTATTAACGCGATTTTTAAGTGAAGATAGTTGAAAGATGGAGAGTAACATAGGCTACTTTTTGTCCCTCCGAGTAACCCTGAATTTAGCGCGAGCGAAGTCACGGGCAAAAGCTAGTTCACTATAAATAATGTCCATGTGCTATTGCATATTTAGCCAAAGCGAATAAAAGTGAGCGTAAGCAATTAAGGTTTTTTTGATAGTCTAAATATTTGAAAACGATAAAAGCCATCCCTTGACTGATGACTGATCCCTTGAATGATGGTTAGGTACATCGAATTGAAATCAATAGCCCATGATAGGGCTTCCGGTACCCTTACTTGGCGCTGTTTTACAAGTTATTACCTATTGATAATAATAGTATATGAGGTATATTAATACTTATACTGACACTCATTACACGGGTGTGTAGCTACTTATTTGGTGTTAGATCGATGTAAGTGATGTGGTCTGGTACTTACAATTAATAATTTCTTTGTTCGTTGTAAAACTACTGTAGCAGCACTTAATATTGTAATTTCTTTCTTTGATCATTTCTAAATATTTATTTATTTTTGAATACACAATTATACATGTCAAACGAGTGAAACTCCCAATTAAGACTTACGTACGCAATACGTCATAGTCTGACCTTTTGTATTATTGAAATTACTTTGCTAGCGATTTGGCAAAGCTGATTTGGCGAAAAAAATAGGAACGGATGTCTTTGTAAATAAATACGTTACATGTAGTTTAAATATAAGTCTTTATTTGTTCTTTTGGCACTTTCAAATTATCGTTTTGCATGTTTAATGTGATTTTTATTTATGCTTTATAACTTACCGTTTCGTACACATGTAATCAATAGTCTTTATGTTATGTTTGTGTTGGAAATGTCCGTCCTAAAAACGCATACTAGTAAATAATTGCATGCAATTTATAGGGCTCCTACCAGTTAGATTTATATGGAACACTAGGTATATTTTTCAACATGTTTATGTGTATTATCGGTAAGCTAGTTGGCACCGCTACACCAGTAGGCCTAACATGCGCACCGCGACAAAATTTTGTCGACTCTCGTACGCGAGAGCGCATCCTTCTATCCCTCTCATCGCTCAGTCAGGTGAGCGAGACGCAACTTGCGCCGACAAAATACGAGTGTCGACAAATTATCTCGCGGCGCGCATGTTAGCCCGGCTGAAGAGTGCATCCTTGCTGGCCATGCCCAAAATTCTTGTTATATTTGAAACATCAAGCATCAAATGATAGATTCAGTTAGCTAACCGAAAGCTCTCCTTTGCTTTACAAGAATGAGTACTGCCAAACCACTGTGCAGATCCGCTATTTATAAAGTGGTTAAATGGCACAGTAGGCAAGTCAAGACTTATAGGTAAACAGAAAAGACAAAATGCTTTCGAGGTGTAAGCAATGATTGCCGCCATTGGTACTGATACTATGTTATATCTCGAAATAAAAAAGCGGGCCACAGTTTCAATGAAATAATACCCAATAGTAGTCAAATAACTACTACTAATACTGCTACTTTATAGTGTTTATTTTTCTAAAATCATTCTTAAAATGAGGATATTATTAAAAAAATTAATATATTCCTTATATACAACATTCGATTTCGATTTTAACGTCGACGACCCAAAAGCCTTTTAAAAGGCAAAAACAATTGATTTTCTATTGTGTCTGCTGTCTGGGCCTTACGACGTTAAACATATTTGATTAGTAGATCACTAGGTATATATTCAGCTTCATCCTGTAGTTGTTGTTTCTTTAATCCATGATAATAACCTTAATAAGACATAGGGAAAATAGTTTCCACCTCATGTGAAACCTTGTCTATCTTCTTCTATACTATTTATAAAGAGATAACTTCTATAGACAACGACAAGGCTTATAGGTAAACCGAAAACACGAAACGCTTGCGCGATGTAATTGGACACAGCGCCATCTATTGGTTCATTTCTGAATTACGGTCCCGAAGCGAAGTGAGGGCGGGCCACTAGTCTGTACATAAGAGTGTAAACCAATGAAAATTTTCAGTAGACTTATGGCCTATTAAGGGTTAAAATGAAGGTGTTATTTTTGCAGTTCCGCGTCGACAAAGTGGCCGGCGAGTGGTCGGGGAGCGTGTCTATAGGCGCCCTGGGGACCCTGCCGCTGGACACCCTGCCGCCGTGCGCGCTGCACCTCGAGCCGCCCTTGTGGGTCATCTCCAGCGATTTGTTGCATGACAACGGCACGTTTGTAAGTATTGTTGCAATGAGGTGGAGGCGGTATTGTTTCGAAATATCTTTTATTGCTCTTCTGAAAATAATAGGTTATTTCACACTCTAACTACCACAATCTGGGAGGATACTTCCTCCCAAACCCTACTATAACGTGAGGTCTGGACCCTCCTTACTCTAACTCCTCGCGATATCGTCACTCAGATCCGAATGCGCTCCCGAGAGCGTGTCTGTTTATTTTTCAATGCATGACAGATTCCCATTATAAAATCAACCATAAACGGCGGCCAGTATCAAAGGAGTTTACCATCGTTACAGTATCTAGACACGAGCGTGTCAAGCCAAGGTGAAAGACGGCCTCGATGGCGCGGGCTAAGGTGTTCGCCCGAAGCGCGAAGTATCCCGGGTTCGATATGTTTTTAAACTTTCGCGTTGCATTATACAAATACTTTACATACACGGGACTAAACGCGACGAAATTAAATAAGTACCTACATTCTAGCACTTACTGCTTGACGTTTCGGCTGCGTTACAACAGCCGTGGTCACAAGCGACCAAGCTTCTCCACTTCGTACTTCTTTCGTACTAGAATGTATGTATGTAGTGCTAGAATGTACTTATTTAATTTCGTCACGTTTAGTCCCGTTTATGTGAAGTATCCCGGGTTCGATTCCCGGTCAGGTCAATTTAGGTAACTACATTTTCTAAATCTTCTTGGGTCTGGGTGTTCTGGGTTGACGCCACTAGTTAATTATCGTCACCTGGTACTCATACTCCAGGGATTGCCCTAGTTTGAGACCAGGTTGGTTAGTGTGACTGTCTGGCGCATTTATTTATTTAATAATGTCAACAGCTTGATGCTGCTATTGGTAACTGCTTGGGCAGTTGTTATTAACTGCTCGTGTAGACAAGCATAATTGTATGCTTTTTTACTGATAGGTCTGGTTTATCCACGTCTTCTGCCAACCATTCTGAACAACATTGGTTCTACGTCGAAAATTCGTTAAAATTTTTATCGACTTCCCATACAAAATGAACAAGTCACGTGACCGACTTTGTATGAAACGCAGTGTGAATTTAATTAATTTATTATAATACATTGTTTCTCCCCAGAAAAAGACTCAAATGGCGAGTGGTCTAGACGAGCTCCTGGAGCAATCAGTGCTGACGATCCACTTCAGGTTCAACAGCGAGCTGGTGGTAGACGTGGACGGCCGGGTGCTGGGCGTCATCGGCTCCGTGCCGCGCTCCTACAGCCACGTGTTCCCGATGATAGACCTCTACGGACGCGTGCAGCAAGTAAATAAAACAGTCATGTAATAAGAGTTATCAAAACATGAGCCAGGGTTTCACCTGATTGTAAACGATTTAACATTGGGAGACATGAATGGGCCGGCTCGACCGGAGTAATACGTATCACGTCCTCACAGAAAACCGGCGTGAAGCAGTGCATACCTACGCTGTATTTTGCTGCGTGATTGAGGGTACCGGAGGCCCAAACCAGGGGAAGGGGGGTTAAAAATTAGCAGCGCACTTGAGACACCATTGGTGTTGCAGGTGTCCACGGGCAGCGGTAATCGCTTACCATCAAGTGATCCGTCGGCTCACATGCCAACTACACCAAAAATAAGATTGTCGCCGCCCATAGACAGGTGTCTTGCTCTTGCAGGTGCAACACCAGTAAATTCACAATTAAAGGGGTTAAGGGTTGTCTGCGCACACCTTTAACCCCCTTTTCCCTCAATGGGGCCTCCGGTACCCTAACTCACTCAACGAAAGTCACTCACTCACTTATTCTGTAACAGTCACACATCATAAACTGGATGGAGTTCAAATATCAAAAATACTAATGTCAAGATACTGTTCCATAATAAATTACATTTTCAAATTATGTACAGAATTAAAATTGGGAAATATTTGAGTGAACATCTCGTTTCAGGTGTCCGTTCTCCTCCACCCATACGTAGTAGTGAGCGGCACGTCACTCGACCTCCCCATCATAACAGAAAACTTGCGCGAGGAATCACTCGCCGAACTCGAGCTAGACGAAGACGACGACGTCCGCGCCACGTACACCGACATCGTCTACGTCCCCGAAGTGCGCCCCAAGCGGAAGTCCAAGGCCTACAGCCAAGACAACCTGGTCGAGGACGAGCTCGAGCCTATCATCGTGCAGCCAGGCCCCAGCACCCACCCAGACCCACCGCCAATACCTAGTCTTCCTCCCGTTAAAATCGATAAACCCATTGTAGATGTAAAATGCAGAAAAGTTTGCCCTAACCGCTTATCTTTACACCATAGCCTAATTTTATCAGAGAACACGCCCTTTCCCGCCAACAACAATGAGGCTGTCAACCGCTGTATACAAAAGAGCCATTCCACTCACAGCTTTTGCCAAGTGGCCGACGATAATGTTCTCGAGAGCGAGATAAAAGAATCTCTACGGCACACGTACAGCGTCGGTTCTCGCGTCGGCGATGACATGGAAAGCGGCGCGAGGCAGGAGCACATCTGTGATACAAACATTCGACACAACGACCGATACCCCGAGGCGAACGATGTGGACAGCCTGGACAACGAGATCATGGATGCCTTGACTCTCGAGACTGGTAACTTGCCAGATTTGAGTGAGGAACAGTCTTCGTCACTGGACGATTCGACGCGGCATGACTTTTGGACGGAATCGCTGTCGGCAGAGAACTTGAACTATCTGAATAGGTTGCTGTGCTTCGACCAGGAAGGCGGGGAAGGTCAGAGTTTGGAGTCGGAATGGGAGGCTTCGGGAGAGGGCTGTGAGCATTTGCACCTGGTGTTGAAGTATTGGAACTATCTTGCGCTGCCCTACCCCGAGCTGAGGCAAGCCGTGTCGTGGGGCCAAGTGAGGTGCTATTGTAGTAATTGTCAACCGGACGCGCAGCCGCCACTAGCAGGTAATTTAAAATAACTATAAATTCTCGTGTTGGTAGTTTTGCAAGTAATAATGTAGTGGTATTGTTGACATTACAAGTTTATCGAATCGTATTATAGATATCAGTTTCATTAATATAAATTAGAAAATCAATTTATTGACCACAGAAAATAGTTACACAACAATAAGGAACAGTAGCAAACATAATACTAGTATAAGGTATAATGGTGATATAACGCGTCAAGAAACTCGTGACAATGGATATTAAAATGGAATTAACGGCGTCCACGTCTTGGGTCTACCATCGGGTTAGCGTACCTTCCATTGGGTTCGATTCCCGATTTAGAATGTTTTAGAAATTATAATAATGTCTTCTTTCAGTAATATGTTCCATCTACAATATTAAAGGTATTTTCCCTCCATGTGGCATGGCAGTGGGACGCCCTGTATATGACGCTGACTGTAAAACCCATAAAGAAAGTATCAAATAGAGTGGCTAAGCGCGTATCACCGTAAGGGACAAATATCTATATAACCCGGCCAAATGAAAAATAACTACATGGCGTATCGATGTGACTGAAGATTACTTCACTACGGTAGCCTGTTATCTCATACTACGACTGAATTTGGTGGTAATAAAAATACGAAAAAAATTCGCACTTAATTACTGTGGGTTATTATGGCAACTAGCTTTGTTGGGCGCAGTTCACAACTGTGTCCATCGAAAGAAGTGGAACTTTGACAAAGACAAAAAATCATGATTCTGTCTCTTTTACTCTTAGCGATTTTTTTTTATTTTTTGACTTTTCGAGGGTGTTCGAACTTCGAAGTCACAAACATGGAATATTTATTCCACATTCGTCCGCGTCATGTTCAAAGTAACAAGTTTCCAATCCAATAATCTTTTGAAGTTAAACATTTATAATCAGAAATTTAGAATTCAGCACTACCACCATCATTCATAGAGGAGGAAATAATGATAACAGACAGACAGAATAAGAAAGATTAAGTATAATCACTTATCATAATATCAAAACTACTTCTAGAATTAATAAAATTTGAATTATTTACATAAATACGTCCCTTCTGATTAGAGGCGGAACGTCCAAAAAAATGATTTACTAAACCAAAACGGAACGGATTTGGTCTGTCTGTCTGGACGAGTATATAGTAAATGAGAGTCTTATAGAAACCGAAAACACGAAATGCTTGTGTAATGTAATTTAGCACAACCCCATCTAGTGGCTGAGGATGGAACTAACACAACAGAGTGTCTACTACCCGTGCGGATAAACGCTGGGATTAGAAATGGCGGCGCAACTAATCACCTCTCGCTCGCACACTATTTGCGTCTATACTCGCACACGTGGGTACAGACTGACAAAAAAAAAGCTGCGTTTAATAAAAATTTGTGAGCTAGTTTTTCCGTGGTTTTGAACATTTCGTTAGTCTTGTCATATTTTGTTGGAAAGGTACGTTATTCCTCATTACTATAGGCTATGTATGTACCACGGGCGAAGCCGGGGCGGACCGCTAATAAATGTATATTTTTGTGAGAACAAATTCGTTTATAAATGCGATAATTATAAATTATTATTTGTTTATAAACAGTTTATATTTAGGAAAAAAGAATTTATCGCAATCTGAATTATTTTCATAGATGTTTTACATAAATACAGTAAAAAATACTACTTACAAAATAATAAAATCTATAAAACATACTTATATATTATTTGAATTAATAAACTAACAAAACATTTTCAATGCTAACGATATTTTCTACGATTTTTCAGTTTACTTATATTTAATTATAATTATACGTACTTAGTATGCTGACGGTACCGACTCGTCGGTCCGCCATTTCTAATCCCAGCGTTTATCCGCACGGGTAGTAGGTGCTTTGTAGCAAAAAACATGGCGGCGGTACGACCACAAGATAAACATTTAAACGAGGGTAACGCGACTCTATAATACCTATGTAGGTAAAGATAAAGATAAAGATAAAGATAAAGATTCATTTATTTGCAAAAAACATGTGTTGGTAATAATAATACATGGGTAGGATGCTTATTATAAGATGTTAGAGCTAATGTAGATCAACATGTTTTACCATATACAGGTGTACAAATATAATAATTTATCTAAATAGGAACTTCATAAAAAATGTCATTAGGAAAAAACGAGCTTACATAATTTCTAATAAAATCGTTACAATTACAAAAAATCATTCCAATAAAAAAATAGGGTGATCGATACAGTGATAGCCCACTTAAAATGATACTATGTAGTTTTATTTCAATATAATCCTTTATCGATAACGTTGGTAGTTTAGCTGACGGCCTCGATGGCGTAGTGGATAGTTAAGGTGTTAGCTCGAAGCGTTAGCTCGAAGTTTTATGTGATATGTAGCAGACGAGCAGGCTAGACTACTGGCCCGTGTTAAAAAAATGATGTGTCATTTGAACCACCAGATGACCTATGTAGAACGATATAAGAGCATAAAATAATAAGATTCAGCATTATGCCGTCACTTGTAAGCTGTCCAACTGAGTGCAGGTGAGAATTCAAAAGTACAGGTAGAGTGGGTATATACTGTACTTTTGAATTCTCACCTGCACTCAGTTGGACAGCTTACAAGTGACGGCATAATGCTGAATCTTATTATTTTATGCTCTTATATCGTTCTACATAGGTCATCTGGTGGTTCAAATGACACATCATTTTTTTAACACGGGCCAGTAGTCTAGGCGGATCACCGGTAAGCAATTGCCGCCGCTCATGGACACTTGCAACACCAGTGGAGTTACAAGTGAGCTGCCAACCTCTGCATATAGTTGTTCTCTGTATATAGTTGTTGTGTTGTGTTGTTGTAGTGTGTTGTCTTCTGTATACAGGGTGTATCTGTGAACATTTACATCCCTTTAACCACGTGTTCTACCAACCATTCTGATCTGAACAACTTTTGTTCAATGACTTTTGAAAATTCGCATAAAAAAATTTCATCTTTTCATACAAAGTCAGTCACGTGGCTTGGTTATTTAGTATGGGGAGACGAATTTTTTTTCGAAGAATTTATAAAAGTTGTTGAACAAATGTTGTTCAGAATGGTTGATCGAACTCGTGGTTAAAGGGATGTAAATGTTTACAGATACACCCTGTATAGTTGTTTACACGAATATTATTATTTGCGTGTCCTCTCTATTTGATACTTTATGGTAAAACCTCAGCATATGCTGCAACCTATGAAGCCGGCAGTTTATAGTATAGTAATGGTTGTATGCAGGCTGGGTGCGCATCGAGCGTATAGACGGCGTGGGGGCGGCCCAACGCGCGTTCTGGCACGTGGTGCGCAGCACGCTGGGCTCCGCGCAGGCGGCGCACGCGGACGGCGGGCTCGTGCGCCGCCCGCGCTCCCTCGCGCCAACGCCCAACGCCGCGCCCGCGCTCGCCATCGACGTGTGAGTAACTAAAACTACCAGAATAAGTTCGGTCGCGGTCAAAAAGTGTTTACCAGTTTTGAAATTTGATTCTATAACACACTTTTTGCACTATAGTCAAAAATACCATATCCAGTTACATATTACCTTTTTAAAGTAAATATGAAAAAATACATTTATAGAGGATACAACACTGAAGCAGCCATAAAAAAACCAAATTTCTTTGAAATGACATGACATTTGACATTGACTGGGGCGCTGGCTGTCAGCTGGCATATTATTAAAAAAGATACATAGGTACCATTATCTATGATCAATATTATTTAATAGATATATAGAACTTATCACATACATGTGTACGTGCGATTATGATCCTTAAGGTGAGAAACACTTTTTGACCACGACCGTACTTCGTATAAACGGAACTAAACGCGAGGAGATTTAATAAATACACTCTAGCTCTTACAATACAATAGCCGTGGTCACAAGCGGGTCAACCAACGGGGCCAACGCGACGGTGTGAAAAATCCGCTAGGTGGCGAACTTGAGAACTGAGAAACTTGAGAACCAACTCCGACGATTGGTTGTTTAGTGACATATTGACATATTACATCAAAAATAACTAATCACCGTGTAGATGGACCTCAAGAGGCCAATCCTTGGTTTTCGCCTTCTATGTCGAGTCGACTTCATGGTACACACAACCAATAGGAAAACACAGATTACAAAAAGAAATAGAAACAATAGATACAATGGTTTCCAGACGTCAAACTAGGGGAACCCAAGAGCAGCATCCTTAAAATGCGACCCACAATACACTATAGTACTACTGCAAGTAGTAACTACCTACTATTCTAGATATCTATTAGAAATAAATCTTACTCCAGATCTTGCTCAACAGAGAATATTTATAAGCTATATTTATAAGTTGATAGTTAAAAGTAATTCGTTTAGAGCTAGAAAATATTAACTCATTATACTTAATTATTTTCTCGATAAGACGTAAGCAATCACGTTATAATAGTTATGTACCCATATACAGCTCTAACCTTATCTTATCTTGGTAACCCAAGTCCCTTATCCAATGTTTAAATGAGGTCAATAAACCGATATTCTTGTTTACTTTTCCAGTTGGTTTGATGAAGAAGGAAAGCCACACAACACGGTTTTGGCCATCGAAATAGATGTAGAGTGAGTATTTCTATTTTATTATACTGACCTAACGTTTGCTTATTAAGGCGACACGGCGACGATATTTTTATATTAATTGTGAGGATTATGAGATAATATTCAAAAAATCCAGCTATAATAACATAAAGGAAAGTATTAACAATTTTGTTGGGGTACACTTATGTAATAATTTCTTCCTACAAATCACAATAATTTTCATAATTGCTAAAAGTAACCACTTTTCGCAAAGATGAAAATTGTTGTTACTTGGCGCGTGTAAAAATATTGTAACGCATCTTTTTTTTATGTGATAGGTAGCAGACGAGCAGGCAGATCACCTGATGGTAAGCAATTGCCGCCGCTCATGGACACTTGCAACACCAGTGGAGTTACAAGTGCGCTGCCAACCTTTTATCCCCCCCCCCCCCCCCTCAAAAATTGTTAATACATTCCTTTATGTTTTCATAGCTGGATTTTTTAAAATATATCTCATAATCCTCACAATTAATATAAATTAAGGCGGCGGTAGTATCGTTGCGGTGTAGCCTTAATGTTGATTTTAAATTTTACCAATATGTTAATTGTAGGGGTTCGGATGCAGAAAACGACCGACTGCTGGCGTTCCTGATATACCTAAGGTCCCCAATGGTGTTCATTGACGATAACCCGCCGAGTTTAGACGACTAAACGTCCAGTCTCCAACAAATTACAATTATTATATCTATATATTTGCTATAGGTAAGGGGCACAAGATGGTTGTCTTATTAAGTATTAAAAAGATATTTCAAAGAACGTCGCCGATTCTAAGATGTCCCCGCACGTCATCTACTCATTCACATGCTTTATTAGCTCTATACTAAACGCACAGACTCGTGGCAGGCGGAGCAATATAATGTGCAAAAGAGACAGCGCATATAATTTTCTCACTAGCACTTGCAGTTTTACATTAACACTGCCAGTATACATTTATGACGATGATGTATGATGTACTTCAAGTATACATATTATGACGATATAATTATGATGTGTAGTAGTCATACATATGACGTCACATACACAGAGATGCGTGTTTATGGCATGCATGTATTTATCGACAATAAGAGATCTGAAACTATTTTAATGCATGTAGTACTGTCGATAGTCCAGTAATTCGCGTTTGCGCAGCACTGTTCAGAAGTTATTTATGGCACTGATTGTCGCGAGTCCTTGCGTTTAGTATAACACGTATTTTAAGCACATTATTTTTGTGATCTCAGATATTATGCTGGCTTAAGGTTTGTGTTATACAAGTATTTATTTTAGCTAAAGTATTTATATTATACCAGTGTATTCGGTATTGTTTATCGATGGTCACTGGAGAAATGTTTATTATATATGAAACTATACAGATGAAAATATATAATTTATTGTTAGTGTATAATGTATTGCAATTTAAATATATTCTTAGTGATATATTCACGGGTTTGTGATATTTGCCGCGAACTTACCGATGTTTGTATGTTAGGTGTCATATTGACACGTGTGCGCCGCGACGCGCGTGCGGCGAGCGCGACGTTTTATGACGGCAACATTTCATTATCATAGCGGCCCAAGCGGACTTTGATCGATATATCATTAATTATATTTACCGCCAATCTGGGAAATAGGATCAGAGGGCAGAAAGCTATTTGTTCATACTAGTCATGATTATTTTAACTGATTTGTTTGTGGAATCATATTTTGAACAATTGACTGTTAAATTGATATTTTATTATTATTTTTACCAGTTGCCAGTTGTGTCATTGATTTTGTATGACAAAATTTAATGACTCTTTTACTAGTCAACTGATGGCATAATTATTGATTGTAAAATAGTAAATAGGTGTAGGTATTTTATGAACTTCTGAAATCTAGGCTAGGCTGTCCGTTGGGTTTCACATTTTATTACAAAGTATTAACTGGAAATAAGACTTATTTGTAATGCAGTAATTTGTAGTGCATTTGTTTAGTTGTTGTATAGAACAGTGACGGCATGGAACCACTTGGTAAATCTCTTCATCATTCTGGTTTAGTATAATTACGGAAAAGTTAACATTAATGAAATGAAATGTTTATTACATAATTATGTAGGTACTTGATGATGATTATTATTTGCAAGGCAAAGAATATGGAGTTACGTTGAAACAATGTATGACCGTTCCTCCTTTCGTAACCTTTACAATGAATTATTGTAGTTAATATGTAATGTAATAGAATTTCTTAATGACAGCTTTAATCTAATTCCGTGATTTCACTGTATTATAGAACAAATAAGAATATCCGTGATAGTCTGTAATGGAATCCGTTTGTTTGTAGGTTGTGACATGTCGATGTTAAGTTATTTTATATTTTAGTAAGTTTGCTTGGGCAATTGACTTTCTTCCGCAAAGTTAGAGAAATATGATAATAAAATAAAAATATTGATGTAAATTAATATCAAGTCCACCTATTAGGTGTATATCAGAAGATAGTTCATAATCTATTTTAAGACTAGATGTTTCTAATAATTCACATACACATTTAATAATAGGCGATCATTGAAATACTTTCTAAAGTCAAATATTTCTCTGGCTATACCATAGTACCTGTTTACTCGCTTATATTAGCTTATAACTATGTGTGAATAATGAAATGTTGTCGGATTGCGGCAGCGAATATTTCTCTACGCTTTAGTCTTGTACAGACAATGGATGCTTCATGAAAACACTGACTGAATACTTTGGATATTATTATCATTTACAATGCATGCGTTATGTAGCGTTCTTTTAGAAATATAGTAAGTTCCTTGTACCTTGTATTATTTTTGGAACAAATAAACGAACTTTAAATTACCACTCTTCTCTTTCAATTAGGATCAAGTCAATTATACTTACGTGTATTTTAGAATTCTCTTCGAGCTGTAAAGTACCGGTACATAAAAACAAAATAAGGCATAAATTAAAACGATCGTCTGATAAAAAGATTTTTATATTGGTGTTTTAATGATTTACAACAATACGATTGTATCCAAAAGTGTTATACTTAACTAGGGTACTTAATACTAAAATTAAATTATCACTGTTCGTTTCATAGTCACACAAAGTGAGATTCGATACAGCATAAATACAAAATAGGCCAGCGCCGTGGCTTCTGTTAGTTTAAATTCGTCGGGATGTTGGAGCGCACACGCCCGGCCCAGAATAGATGTTAAAAACAAGGTTTGATTAAGGTCCTAGGCTCGGACAACGCCAGGGGCGTGTTGAAGGACACTCAGGCGCACAACCGCGCGCCCCGCCCGCCAGCGCAAGCCTGGCTTCGCTCACGCGTACGCGTATGTCACGCTTAGCTCTTCAGAGAGCAGCCAAATAATCCTTGAAATTGTTGTATTGTTCAAAACACGCTTGTAGTTACACCCCGGTACAACAATATTTCGGAGACAATGTTATAAGCCATTAGTGAATCGTAATTCACTCATTGTAAACTGAGCGACAGAATACTACCGCGGAGGCGGTGGGAAGTGCTCTAATTCCTGGCCTATCTAAACAGTTAAGCAGACAACATATTGGCAAACGATTTTCCTAAAAGAATCATCATCCTATACAGGTTTGTACTTAATATATCCGCAAGAAATACCCAGTTCATGGCTCGCGTAGATGTTCAAAAGCGAAGCTCGATCACATGAAACTAACAGTACATGCGTACAAGTACTTCCAAAAACACCTGTACGTCGTTTACAATGCAATGTGCTCAGTCTAAAATCTCACCCAAGGAAATAACGTTGTAAACTTTTTTGATGATGACCTGCGGTGTTGTACAAACAATCTATAAACACAATTCAGCTAATTCTATTTACAAGTTAAACAACATCGATATATCTGATGACACCTAAACATTCAACACTCACAGACTGTTTCTAACCAAGGGGTAATTGACCCCGTCCGCAATACAATTCCTCGCCCAGCCCCTTGGCTTCGAAAAATCTAGCCACAGTAAATACTGAACATACAATTCATCGTAAAGAAGTGCAATAAAAATTGTATTTTTACTAAAGCCTGAGTGCTGTTCACACTTGACATAGAGAAAGCCTAGTGACTCGCTGATGTAAGTCAGGTCTAGTACTGACATAATGTGCTTAAAAGAAGGTTCAAAGACAAAACAATGTGAATAGCTCTTCAGGCAGATCCGTTAGGCCGCTAGAATGGCTTTTGCATTGGTAAAGGAGGCGGTGGGAGGGGGACTACCACACTTTGCACTTATTGGTGGGGTTCATAGGAGATCCGAGGGGACACTTGAAGTCGTTGGCGAACTCTTCCATGTTGGACATTGGTCCCGACGACCCGGAAGCGGCCTGGCGAGTGGAACCCGGTGGTGATCCTCAGCTTGATGGCTTCGTTGCGGTAGACGGCGCACCAGGTGTTCGCAGCGCTCAGCCAGAATAACTGCACAAATTATTAATAATCTCTACATTACGGAAATTGCATAAACAGTAGGTAATTTATAAATTTAAAAGAAACTAGACCGTTTGACGTGACGTGTAATAGTGATTATTGTACCTGCTTGGGGGTGTATTTCTCTAATCCGGGCAGACGCGTCTCCTCGCCGTGCCGCTGAGTCCAAGCCTGATACGCGTAGTAGGCCTCCTTGATACCGCCGTTGTCAGCAATGTTCTCTCCTTGGGTATTCACGCCATTCAGCTAAAACAATCGAAATCATTTGAGTGTTTGGGCTAGTCAAAGGAAGAAACTTGGTTTTATTAGTCCTTAAAAGTTTATAATGTGCATGATATTTAGATACCTATTGATCGTGGATGGTAGATGGTATTAACTATGTTCACAGTACTCATCTACAGGTGTATGCGTAAACATTTAATTCCCTTTAACCACATAACTTTCTAATGGTGAAAATTTGTTATAATTGGTCAGTAGGTACTTGAGTTTACTCTTTAAAACATGAAACGAAATCTCAAATACCCAAGATCAGAATACTTATTCACTGACCTTCATGTTAACTTCCTTTACGGTGTAGTTGGAGTACTGGTCGATGATACACTTGGCTTTCTCCAGATACTTCTGCTTGGTCACCTCCTGCCACCAATCTACAAGGTTTCCGTTCTTATCGAATTGACGACCCTGTAAAATAAGTAGTACGATTTGAACTCGTCTGTTCTCTTTGAAATTTTGGGTTTTTTTTACAGTTATTAACTGTGATTGTACTCATAACTGTACACTACTGTACAGTCCCGTACGTACAGTAGTGATTCACATTATCACTACCCATGTTTTTTTCTTTTTCCATGTTCTTTCGATCTAGAAACTGACGGAGAGGTACAGTCAGCCAAGAAAGTGGTCTACCACTTTTTACAAAGGTTTCTCCGAGATGTAACGATCGCTAAGGTTGACTTTCCTAATCTTTGACACTTGGCATGACGTCATATCATAAAACAAAGAGAGCAATAGCACAACATACATATTGACACAGTATTTTGTGGCAATAGTCCCTGACACAATCATATTGCAGGGAAAATTGACCTTGTTGTTTCATGACGTTCAAACGACATTTTTGGCTGACTGTACACATACGTTATAATATTCTAAAGCCTGCTTTAATACCTGGTCATCGAATCCATGGGTAATTTCGTGTCCAATAACGAATCCGATAGCTCCGTAATTCATATAGGCGGGACGTTTCGCCGAGAAGAAAGCACCTTGCAGAATACCGGCTGGGAACTCTGTGGACAGATACGACAAATATAGAAAAAAAATAGGCAGGAGGTGAAAGAAGAAAGAAGAAGTTGCTTTTGGATTTTAACTAGCCTTTAAACTTTGTTTGAAAGTAAAAGGTATTAGAGCCTTGTTATTTGTAGCGCAATGTATCTTTATGCTGGTGAATGAATTTTCTAAATTGGTCTAGCAGTTTATGACTTTATACGGCCTTTGGCGTTTGAGGTAGGGTCACTACCAATAGCGCCGACGGGCCAGTCAAGTTTAACGAGTGAAATCCATGCTAATATTATAAATGGGAAAGTAAGTCTGTCTGTCTGTATGTATGTTTGTCTTTCACGGCGAAACGGAGCGACGAATTGACGCGATTTTAAGTGGCGATAGTTGATGGGATGAAGAGTAACATAGGCTACTTTTTGCCCCTTTCTTACCCCCCATTTTAGGGAATTGGGGGGCGCGAGCGAAGCCGCGGGCAAAAGCTAGTAAATAAATAAGAGCAGCTTATACGTACGGATACTGTTCTCTATAGAGGAGTAGAAAGCGTTGACGATGGCGGGACGGCCGTGCGTGATCCAGTCGGTCTTGTTCACGGGCTCGCGCAGCTTGCCGAACAGGTATTCCGTTCCGAAGAGCGTCAGGTTCAGAACTGATTCCATCAGTTTGTCAGACGACATCTCCAACTGAAAAGAGTTCATATTAGATTAGTTTAACTAGGTACTTTATTATTTTACTAGTGGCTCGCCCACACTTCGTGGATTGCTGTTAGTTTCAAAATTTACCAATAGGTGTAGACCACAGAGTACTTTGTGTAGACTACATCGCGAGAGCGTTTCGTTTTTTCAGATTACCAAATGGCTGGTGGTTTTCTACGGAATTTATCTTTTTATAAATAGCGAATAATATACTTTATTTTTTTATTATATAATAATATAATATTTTTTAAGGTTGACTGGTAGAGAATGCCTCTTGGCATTAAGTTCGCCTATTGTACGAAGTTTTGTGCAATAAAGTTTTGAATAAATAAATAAAATAGATAGACGATCCTCATAACAAAAATACGGAATCCTCATAGGATTATTCGAGTCTATTTGGGCCATTGAATTATTAAATTTAGATTAAGTTATTTTGGCTAGAACAGGCACATTTAGGCACCAAGTTCAGATTAAGTAGTGTTTGTTCTCAAAAGATTTAAATCTTTGTTCCAAATCAAACAAAAAACATTTTTACCCATGCAATTACTGTCTTTGATAGACAGATGTGTGGAAGAATTCAACCATACTTACTCCTGTGTAGAACTCGGTCAATTTGTTGTCGTCCAGCATCTCGCTAGGGTAGGCGATGTGGGAGGCCATGGCGTCAGCTTTCTCCAGGGCCTCCTGCCGGGTCTTCGAGTCCATCCAGTCAACCTCGGTCAGAGTCTTGCGGAACTGTTGTCTGTTGAAATAGAATATATATTTCTTATCTTATCTCTCATCATCCTCTATTCATTGCCCAGGCAGTGATCAGAAACCTACTAATTAGTTTTGTTTGGTTTTTGTTCTATGCCCTGTTCTTTGTTACTTTGAAATCATGATATTATTGTATCGGTTGCTATATTGTCGGTTTAAGACAAATTACCTATATGCTTACCTATACCTATCGGATAAATAGGATTTTGAAAGTATCCCTATCCAAAACCCGAGCAAATCCCCTTTTATCAACCATTAGTGCTTTTTCGAGTAAAGCCGATGTCTTTTTTTGTAGACTTTGTTAATGGGAAAACATGCGGTCTAGGTAGCCTGCATGTTAGCTTTTAGCATACATATGCGGGCTAAAATCCGCATCTTTAGAAAATTCGTCCTTTATTATTTTAGTCTTATCTAACCCCTCGTTTGTGGTCAGTGTATTTATCTTCATATATTTCCTCTATACCCACTATTGGACATGAACTCGACGTTTCTGGTGTGTGGTCTATGCCCTTACCTGATGTCATTCACCATTTCCAGGGCATTAGCTTTGGAGTTCTCGTTGAAGTATTTCCTAATATAGAGGGCTCCGACAGCAATAGCCATGCTGAAACAAAGAAAGCATTATTATTAGTCATTAGATAGGTATTGGAACCATTGTCCTTAAGGTAAAAGTTAACACTTTTAAACATCAAGGCGCTTAAGTAAATCATTATTTTCTAAATGGTTTAAGTGGGTTGTTTTTATTAATTTCTTTTTTTACTAGTATTTTTTGTGAATTTAGGATGCAATGTCACCTGGTGGTATTTCATTGATGATACGAAAAGTTCGTCGTCTTAAGGTTCCTAACCTTACACATCTAAATCACACCTAAATTGGCCTAATGATCCTAAAAAATCTAAGTACCTGAAATTGGTTAAATTTCAATATTTTCCTTAGCTTCACTTGCCGTTTTAGGGTGCGTTTCCACAGAAGCTGAGCTGCGTGGAGATGAGCGGAGACTTGTAAAAGTTGACCAATGACGTTGCTCAAAATTCACATTCTCATCTCTGATGTGCAATGTG
This sequence comes from Cnaphalocrocis medinalis, assembly GCA_014851415.1. NCBI lineage: Eukaryota > Metazoa > Arthropoda > Insecta > Lepidoptera > Crambidae > Cnaphalocrocis > Cnaphalocrocis medinalis. The sequence continues at coordinate 8,357,608 of CM026273.1, read as the reverse complement.
ATTGGTAATTTTTTATAAGTCTCCGCTCAACTCCACGCAGCTCCGCTTGTGGAAACGCATCCTTAGATTTTATCGCATAAAAACGAGGTGAAGCCAATGCCCTATTGTATAGAAAAAAAATGCTTTATATACCTGACGCTAGTGGTGTCAGCGCACTCCTTCCAGCGGCTCTCCCTCTCGGTCTTCCCGGACAGCGCGGTGACGTAGGCCAGCTGGCGCCTGCGCAGGTCGTCGGTCAGGTACGACACCGAAGCTCCGGCCACACGCCACATCACGTAGTTGGCTTGAACGCGCGCGGGGGTTTGGGCTAGAAGAACCTGTAGAGAAAAGCTAGTTTATAAAGACCTTACTATTGAAATGCTAAGCGAGGCCGCACACATGCGTTTTCCGACTTCGATTTCCAAATTAGGATTCCAGATTCGGGCATCCGAATGTATGGATTCAAAAAAACGTACCTACATGTGCATTATCCATGCATTTCGGATGCCCGAATGCGGAATTTGAATTCGGAAAACGCATGTGTGCGGCCCGGCTAAAACGGACTTCATGTTAAGCTGGCCGCACACATGCGTTTTCCGAATTCGGAAAATATGAACACGATTATTTAAAAGGTATTCTATCAAATATTGCAATCCGTACCTCTGTTAGTGAGAAAACACGAATTGTAAACGAGTATGATAATATTTTGTGCCGCATCCATTTAGGTATATTAGCATTCGAACTAGGTAACTTTCCTAGAGGAACGAAATCGTGATACCACACGTTCGCCAGTGAGGCTTAACGACCTGCTATTTGCAGGGTGACACATCCAACAATAGGTGTCGATACGCTCGAGTGGAGACCAAACTACAATTCGCGTTTATAAAGCGGCTTGTTCTGAGAGCTTAGCACGAACTTTTTAAAGAAATCGTAACGAATACGCTAAGATTTATTTAAGATGCGTAAAGTTTAAGAACTCGCTCTATGGTACGTTAAACATAACTAAATTTGAAACCACAATCGTCAGAAAGGATTGTATCGTAACGTGAGCGCCCGTCCACAGATAGACAACGAACGTATCCAATACACAGGAAATAGTACTATACTATTACGCCAACAAGAGGTATTTCGTGCTGACAAGCATATCATGTAGGTACATGGGGACTTTAAAATGTTCGTGCTAGCCCCTTGATCGATTTATTTTGGCGGTTAGAAGCCAACATTGTTCTCACCATTAACTTTAGACAGCAGATGTTCTTTGTCAGCGGAAGAAACTTTGATGTAAAAATCTTCACATCTTCATGGCTATTATTTATAGAGGCAATAATTCTTAAGTAGGTACTTGACCCTTTAGGTTAGTTTGTATTGCCTATTTCTAGACACCAATGAGACAAGATGAGTCAAGCCATAGTATAAGGTAAAAGTAAGCAAGCACTTGGTTAGGATGGGTCGGGCACAGAAACTTCATGCATTCTGTTGTCCATGTAGTAGGTTGACCGAGGCGGAAAGACCGCGTGTGTCTAAGCTCTACTCGTAAACTACTACTGGCAAACGCGTGTCATCCTAGACCTCATCGTCGCTTTCCATCAGGTGCGATTGTGGTCAAGCGTTGGCCTATAGTTTAATAATAATAAAAAAAAATCACACAACATCTTATTCATTGACCTGACTCCGTAGGCTAAGTAGCTTAAACACTTGTGTTAAGGATATCAGTCAACAGAGGATTTACAAATACAATACTTATATAGGTACTATATTACTATCAGACACTGGACAAACACAAGTATTCATCACAGAAATGTTGTCCAGGGTCCAATCTCATCTTTGGCGTATGTGACAGGGTTTCTACCAAAGGGCCCTGCCAAAATACCTAGCCATCGGGCCAATAATAAAGTAAACTAGGTTGGTTTGACTTACTTCAAGGTCGGAGATGTACTTCGGTACGCTGACGATGGTGATCTCATCCAAGCCCACGGAGACGTGCGGGGCGAGCAGCTTGTTGATGTACTCCAGCCATGGGATCCTATAAACATTCCATGAATTGAGAACTGTATTCTCGAGTAGATATAATGAAAATTTAGTTTTTATAGCCCATTTATTCATCAAGACACGAGCTTCTGGGTTGTGAAAGATTCTACTGTGTTGGTTTAAACAATATCTCCTTTGCTAGACCTTTTAGATATTAACTGCATATCGAAATTTAATTTATTGATCCGGGTCATAATCTTTTTCTGAGCGAAAATGGTAGATACTACCTACACCGACAAATAGTCGCTTCCGTTTCCTGAAGCCCTCGTACTACACTCGGCGTCAAAAAAATCGCACATCTGCGTAGTTTTAGCGCGCTCATATCACGGCTTCGTATATAAAAAAGTAAAACATTTGATTGCAACATTTTTTACGTAACATGGTTTTTATATGCTCGTCTGTTAATCATGAAAACTTCCTAATTTTCCCAAAAACATAAAAAAGTAAATCAATGTTCTTGTCCCATACAATGTTCTATGGAGCTGAAAAAACTGATTTACTTTTTAATTTTTTTGGACGAATGTAAATTCCATGGATGATGAAATGTTGGATTAAAAGACGAGCATAATATATTGGTAATGTTACCTTAAAAATATTGTAATAAAATGTTTTACTTTTTAATATACGAGCTGTGATATGAGCGCGTTTAGTATGATGATGATGAATGATGATGATGATTTTTTGATGACCGATTTTACAAGTACCTACCGCAGGAGTCATGTCTCGTTAATGTTATTTAAATTGGTAAGTAGGTAGATATGTAAACATGAAGTGTGATTGGTTTAACTACCCAGTTAATTAATATACCTATTTATTATTAATTTACTATACATTAATAGGTACTTACTTAGGGAATTTCTGCTGCAGCTCAGCGATGGTCATAGGATTGTACAGGCTGGTGGCATTACGACGTTTTTCAAGAGGCAAGGAAATCTGAAACATGACGGGAATGTTAGTAAGTAGGTAATCAGTCTGAATCGCCCTTAACATACCGAAACGCGTTTCCATAGCAAACATTTATAGGTACTCGTATATAAAAGAAATCTTACCTACGCTTACAATTTAATGCATATAAGTAAAGTAAATAATTGAACGCTCAAAATAATAATAACGATAATGATGCAATCCCGAGGGCCTAACTGAATCTGAGTACTAATGCACCTTCGTAAGGAACTGGCATGTCTGGGATCAATTTTGAAACGTGTACTTACCCATGATTCAATCGGTCCGATTCCCCTGTTAAAGGGTTGCGAAGGTCAGACGACAGTCGCTTCATTGTACCTAATTACCAGACTACCCCGAGGATTGCAATCGGGAATCATGCGGTAAAACGAGTGTGAGTATAATGTACAGACCTACTTTTTTATTTACATTACCGATCCTATAGTCTTCCCTTCAACTTTCATAGTTCTAAACTGTTTTTTTTATGTGATAAGTAGACGGATCACCGTGGTAAGCGATTGCCGCCGCCCATAGACACCTGCAATACTAGTAGATCCACAAGTGCGCTGCCAATCTTTAACACCCGGTCCTCCCAAATGGACTTCCGGTACCCTCACTCACTCGACGAAACACAACGCAGGCCTTGCTTTACGCTGGTCTTCGGCAGGTCGTGGTATCCATCCCGTCGAGACGGTTTATTCATGCCGAAGCGTGGCTCTCAAAGGGTAAAATTGAAAGGGCTTAGCAGTAAATATCGAAGCGTGGAGTCTGGTATGGTCTGTATGAATCACTCCGTATAGCCAGAGTTTGCGTCAGTTCTGTATGAATTTAGTACCATACAGTTCTGACGCGAACTCCACTCAATAGTGAGAATAGACTTTTTGATTTTGATCATCTATTTTTGCTGTTGACTGTACTTTACAATTTAATCCTGTCAATTCACAAATTGGCTAACTTTGTAATTTGCGGCAAATAATTGATGCCATTCGATTGCCATCTTCGACGCAGACTCGCAAATTGGGTCAAACGATGATGCGCAGAAACAACCTTGGAGTGAGTTTGTACACAAGCAGCCCATATTAGCCGTGTTCATAGCTCTCACAGTGATTCATTTTACATTAAAGTCAACCGACGTCGTAAAAAATCACTTCTTTGTGGCCTCATAAAGCTGTATATTGTTCTACGTGAGGCCTGGTTAGGAGAAGTCCCGGTAGCCTCGTTACCTACTTACAAGGATTTTGGGAATGGGGCATGGTGTTGACAAACAATTGATGAACAGTTTAACATTTTGGTACCTACTTTTATTGTTTGACTGGTTTGGCCTATCTATAAACCTCGTCTAATAGACCTCGCGTTAAAACATCTAACATAAAAATTTAGGGTTTATGTCTTTGGAATTATATTAGATACATAATGACTATTTTATTGATATCACCTAGTCGAGGGATGGTTGGTACTTAATAAATATAACGGGACCTATATATGGTGCTCGTTCCGCACGGGGGATTTTTCGTTCGAATTTCAGCACACACTAGCTAAAGTATTTTGAGATTTTTATATTAAACACAAATTTCTGTAGGGGTGCTCTGTCTTTGAGTTTTATTAAATTTTATTTACAGTTCGCTTTCCCATTAATATCTACCTACCTATTATAACAATGAAACGCATTTTGAAGCGGTAATAGTGTGGTAATAGGTACAGATTTACCACAAGTTTTAGTTAGAAAGAGCGCGCGAATCTATCTCAGTGTATTGACAGTTCTAATGTCAGACGACACTAGGGACGTGTTACGCCTAGTGATGTTCTAAGCGACCGATTCTGTCCGGCTAACACTACTTACCTGCACATACTAAAATTCGCGCACTGTCTGCGTGGTTACCCGGCATGTGTGGGAAACTTACATTGGCAAGTTTCATTTCGAACTGCAAGGAATCCTTAAGCTCGACCTCTGCGCGGGCGCGGTCGGCGCCCAGCAGGGCTGCGATGTCCACCATGTACTCATAGTAGGCCTGCACCAGCTTGTCGCTGAACCCTCGGTTCAGGTACTCCCGGCTCAGCCCCAGGGAGGCTTGGTCCAGCTGTCGACGAAATCAAAATTCGATACACTTAATTAAAAACTGTTAACACTAGAGTTGCCCAACTAGTTGTAAAGCATGTAAAAAATATATCGATACTGTCAGCGGTATATCAATTAATCAAAGCATGTTCATCCATATCGAATAATTAGGTCAGTTTTTTTAAATTATCCAAATTCAGTTTGTGAACCTATTGATATCATTACACTATTGATAGTTCAATAACCACCTATCGATTCCCAGTGTAAAAAATATATTTGGTAAGACAAGTGCCCTGACAATTTCGCATTGTATTCCGCCAGATAAACTTCAGGGTTAACATGTACCTATTTAATTTATTTCATTAATATGTTATTGATATTATGCTTATTGCAGCTTTTTAAACTATCGATAGCGTAAGCGATTGATGGTGATTGATGTAACGTACAAAATTAATGTGTGACACTAAAGTATCGATATTATCGGTAGTTTACTATCTACAGGCAACTCTAGTCAACACAAATCGCACTTGCTCTTTAACATTCGCCACGCCAATTAATTCGCCTTGCAAACTTCCTATTGCCAATTTTTAGATTCCGACGACTAAAGAGTTATGTACACAGTTGGGTAAGAGTTTGTCGGCCGACTTGACTACGGTTGCGGGGTCTTACATCGATGATGCGCTTGGTGGAGTTCTTGACGTCGACGCTGATGGAGAAGTCGAGGAAGTAGTCCACGGAGTACCCGGCCTTGCGGAACTTGTACACGGATTGCTCCCAGGAGAAGCCGCGCTCGTTCCAGGAGTCGCCGTCCAGGACGGGCCAGCCGCCGAGCCGCTGCAGCATGTCCAGAAGGGGCTTGATTCCGCGAGCTTCGATAGCGGCTGGGGACAAAATATCGATAAATAGGCGCTTCTTATAGAATACTACTTGCCCATCCCCACTTCGTTTCAAAACTTAGTTTTGCTATTAGTTCCAATATTTGCCAATAGATGGCTCTGGGTGTTGATTTAATCGCGCAAGCGTTGCATAGGTCTTGTGGTGGCGTATAGAAATAATTTATTTATTAATGGCATAGATAATTTATTTACCTTATATAGAATATAATATATTTATTTAAAGCACTTAAAAGAACCCAGACCACAAGTGTTCATCACAAGAATATTCGTCCAGGGTGGGGATCAAACCCACGACGCTCACGACGAACTAGAAGACGTAGTTACATACTTACCTACCTACAGACTATGTTTATAACCGACTTCAAAGCGTCTCTGTTCTCAATTCGACTCTATTCATATTAAACAAAACCAGGTCTATAGTTATACCGTACGTAGTGGTATCCCTTCTAACACGCAATTTTAAAGGGGCCGGAACGAATTTAGATTTGACACTTTTCTTAAATCGCATTTTGTATTAGGGGATATGAAATAGTTCACCGATTTTAGTTGCCATATCTACTCTGCCTGTTGTGAAATCGTTGCGCAATTTTTAAATATTATAGCAACCCTGCGTTCAATAGTATTGGACAAAGTATCCTTAATGAGCGATATTCATGCTCTCACTTATCTAAGCCCTTAGTTGAAGGAAGACCCACTGGACAAGACAAGGCTGGCTACTGCGCCCAGCGCATTTCCATTTCCATCGCTATCCAACGAGATAATGCTGCCAGCATTTTAGGGACATAGCGTGAAGCGACAGTGGCCTTCTTTGTTTTAATTTTTCTTATTGGTAGTTTTTTAGCTTTGTTTTCAGTTATTGTTTTTCTGTTCATTCGTTTTTCCAACAAATAACTATTTATATGTAATATTGTAGGTGCATCGTTAAATAAAAGTGGCATGTGTACGATTAGTATTTTGTGTTAGTGTAGGTACACTAACCTTTCACACTAACACTCAGTTCGTGTACACTACCTAATTCCTACCTACTGTTCTACAAAAAGAACCTACGGCAACTCCAAATGGTAAGAACAGCTTTTTTTTTCACAAAAAGTATTTTCATTTGCAGATTCACAAAAGTGGTCTCGTTATACCTTTTTAATACCCTTTTCAATAAAAGAAGCGTATAGTCATTAAAATACTAAAAACCAATCAAGCGGTTAACGATCTCCGACAATCCGTAGTATTCCCGTTGCGTGAAATCTAACTACATTCAAAGTTAAATTAATGCTGAATTACCTAACTCTGCGAATATGGAGGGTTAAAAGTACCTACCTACGTCTTTACGTGATTGAGAAGATCGTCAATCAGAAAAAAAGAAATAGCCGACAAGTAAGACTAGTCACTCATCAGAGCTTTGATTGACTTAGTTGAGTCAGTCACCGCTAGCTGCCTACAGGGAAATAGAGCATGAAATTTAATATGCATCATTTAGGGTATTGACTCTTGAGTGATTTGAGTGACAAACCTAATTGAGTCAGCATAATCAAACTACAGCCAAAAAGTTGTCGCTAACAAACAACGAAACAGGAAAAGTACACCTACTTGCTAAAGGTACGGTTGTCCTTAACGTCAAATTTGGGGGTCCATTGCGTAAATTTATCGTGACAGGTCGAATATAAATGTAAATATATTGGTACCTTATCATTGCCAATTTGAGCCAAAAAAAGGTGTTCTACTTTATTTATGTACATTTATTAATATTAAAAAGCTCTTTTCATTCGTTTTACTGCCTATGTGCTCATATGTCGCAATAAAAGTAGGTAAGCATGTGGAATTGTGGAGAGGGAGACGCAACGAGATCTAATTGTTATGTGAATTAATGAATTGCGTCATGAAGTGAGTTACATGACTAAATAGGGGTAGGTATTACCTATACTCGTAAACATTTAAATCTAGGTCTTAATTGGTTCCATTCAAATTAACGAAGCGAGTATCAAACGGCTAATCAATAATTAATTTCAACCATTCACCATTTTACTTATTAAGTCATGAAGGTAACAATAACAGGAGGTAACCACACTGCATTTTTTATACGAATACTTATGAGAAATTCTAGCGGCTCGTTCCTCCTAGCTACGCCCATAGTTGTGGGTACACCCTCCCCCGCCAATCCCCCTCTCCCACTCTTAGACTGAAAACTGCTGATCCTATGTTAATAGAAGAAAGTATGACGTCTGAAGTAAATTTAAGGTTGTGGGCATGCCCACAGTGCCCACAACGGTGGATCCGCCCTTGTGGTACTTATTCACTGAGGCCCCTGAGGGATTAGTGTGGAAACCTAATAAATAAAATTAGGTATCTAACCCCTTGAAAATAACCTTAGATGATGATGAGTTATAAGGAACCACACTAAAATAACTGTGGGAGAGCCACGCTTCGGCATGAATGGGCCGGCTCGACCGGAGTGATACCACTGCCTCACAGAAAACCGGCGTGAAGCAGCCCCTGTGTTGTGTTTCGCTGAGTGAGTGAAGGTACCGGAGGCCCACCCGGGGGGGAAGGGGATAAAAGGTTGGCAGCGCACTTGTAACTCCACTGGTGTTGCAAGTGTCCATGAGCGGCGGCAATTGCTTACCATCAAGTGATCCGCCTGCTCGTCTGCTACCTATCACATGAAAAAAAACTAAGGAGAAGATACTTAGGAATCTAACGATTTGTAAAACAGATCTTTCAAAAAAAAACACTCCGTGTCCATTCATCCGTCACTTACGTCACATGGCTAGTTGCGCAAATCGCGGAAGAAACTATCATTTAGCTCACTTTCACTCCCATTATGGCTATAACAGGTTTAAGTAACAGTTAAATCATTGTTGTAATTATTTGCAGAATTAGCGCTGAGATTAAGAACTAAGTCGGTGCTATATGTAACACGTCTTACTTAAGTTGAAATTAAGTGACACGCAAGTCGGTACGCGTTTTGTTACGTAGGTTACGGTAAAGGCGCATTAAGTTATAAGTTACGTTTCATTTTGATAATCCACTTTCTGAAGAATGCATATTTAGAAGAAACTACTTGCGTTAACAATTGATTAAGTCCTTATCAGCATATATATAATTAGGACCTAATACACAACAAGTATACCTGATATACTGTTCCACTCTACAGGACAAAGGCCTCCATCGTAGAAATCACAAGTCGGTACTATGATGGGATTAGGCTTAATCACCGCGCTTGCCTAATGCGGATTAGTGATCACAAAACCGAGCTATTTTCGAAAATTTGGAAACGTACTTACTTCTGCCTACTAACGTACTTGCTACAAAATTATGACCCGGTATTTTAACCACTGGAGCAACGCCCCTTTGGTACAACAATGAATTGTTTTAATTTAACACTGTAAAATGTTAAGTTAAATCCTCAATGTAACATGATAGGATGCGAGTAACTTTCCAAATTGCTATTACTATTTCGGAAAGGTGTATGAACTTATTCACCCCCAGACTTAGTGGAATAATTCAAATTTTGGGATTAATATTAGTCCATGTTCTTGGGTACAAGCACCCGGTGTGATCCTGTCGGAATCAATTTGCTTAAAAAATCAATATTGCCCTACACGTATTATGTTGATTTTATATGTAATATTAATAAATTCTAACTGATACCTATACCTATCTTTACTATTGATAAAGAGGTAATTCTCTAGAAAATTAAAAAGCTTATAGGTAAACCGAAAAAACGTAATACGTATGCGATGGAAACTCTCAGCGCCATCTATGGGTATGGATTTGGAAGAAATTTCCCGAAACAATGTGAGGACAGGCCACTAGTATTTATAAAAACGTAGGTGAAATGTGAGCTTTAATAAGTTTAGAGTGGTTCATTTAACAGTTTGGCCACGACGGTACATCTGTTTTGTTCCCGGTAAGCCTAACTTCAGACTGAAACTTGTTTGCACAGGGTGCAACTCAGAGATAGCGGGTGAGCTTTAGTCGCTTTTAAGTGTCTGACAGCGGGAGAAAATCTCAACTGAAAGCTGCTGTCAGGTCGGTCGCTGGCTAAGCCGAAAGTCAGCTACCGACCCGACAGTAGCTTTGCAATGTGGTGTGCTGAAGAGATTTCGTTGCTTACACAATAAGGTGGATGCGTTATGAACTGTTAACCCATATATCTAGGTATATAATTACCTAAGTCATAGTAGTTATCATAGTAGTTAGTAGTCATAAAAGTAATGCATGATCGAGGATGATGTACCTACCTATTTAATATTTTACTCTTCTATACTAACATACACCTATCAGATAAAAAATTCTATACCAGCAATACTCCTAAGGTAATTAGTCCAATCAGCAAGGTATCCTACACTACGCTCCTCTTCTCCTAGATACATCTCCAACTTTGTCTGTTCTAAGCCAGACGTGTACCTGCCTATTTACCCTATTTCAATTTGAGTGAAGAAACGTAACTTCTCGTATGGAACAAACTGACTGGATTCAATCTGACACGCGCCTCGAGTTTAGCCAACAATGTTTCTGCTCGTCCCGACTGGGGATTACCGCGGCAAAACATCGATGGACAATAATCAACTTTGGATATTAAACTTAGAATAGAAGTAATCAAACAAAGTTTTCCACATTATGCAGTATCCATTTAAGTACGTTTTCCCAATGCGAATAGTTCTCTTTGGCAGATAATGGAGACCTTGAAGTAGGTAGAAATAAATCGAATTGCGACGTTGTTGGCACGTAACTAGTTTTATCGACACTTTCATTGTCACTGTTGTTATGTTGCTGATTTATCCTTTACTTATTTATTCATTTGTTGCCTTACTGTACTGTTTTTGCTGCTGTTTCACTCATTCCATTCTGTTTCGTATTCCATTTCTGTGCAATAAAGAATATCTATTATTTATTTATTTATTTATTTATTCATAATCATTACATGCTAGCTTACAGATTACTTCAATTTGCTAGCAAGTCATACAGCATTTTACATTTTAGGTACATGCATAATAAGTGATACAATTTTAATATAATCAATTATTACAAAAAATACAATGTCAGAAAAAATAATACATAATTAAATTAAATGAAAAAAATATGGCAAACAGACAATCAATTAAATAGTATATTATTATTACATCATATCTATTCATTATAATACAATTGAATTGATTTAATAAATGTCCAATTCTGTCAGCAAATAAATCCAGATCATCATGCCGAATCATTATGTCCCCGATCAGACGCAGGGCGTTTATTTGTCGGAGCAAACGATGCTCTTTGAGTGCGCGTAGCTGGTTTTTTATAAGCCGCGGCTTTCTACGGGGAGCAACCATGCCCGTCTCATCACACTGTAAACACCTTGGCACCAATAAGCCAACCCTTCCACAATTTCTTGACAGTCAAGTCTACCCCGTAATATAGAGAGATAGTGTGATATCGTTGCCATTACTCTCCTAGCCTTTAAAGTTTCAATTTCAACCATCCCTAAAACAAACTGAGAGGGATACAGGTATGGATAGTATCCATGACATTTTTTATAAAGCCATCGAGCAAACTTACGTTGTATTCTTTCAATCATAAGGCTATATTTTTCTTGGTACGGGTTCCAAGCAACAGCCCCGTACTCAAGCTTGCTGCGAACAAAAGCATTGTACAATATTTTGGCTACTCTAATATCATCAAAATCGGCAGAGGTTCTTATGACGAACCCTAGCATCTTACTAGCTGCCTTACATATTACATTTACATGTTTATGAAAATTTAACTTAGAGTCCAATATTAATCCTAGGTCACGAATGTCACTTACTCTTTCCATCGGAGCGTCAAATAACTTATAATCTATAATGTTAGGATTACGTTTTACTGCAAATGTGATGATTTTACATTTAGTTTCATTGAAATGCAAGCGGTTATTTCTACTCCAATCAGATACAGCTGTGATATCGCGCTGTAGCGCATGTGCATCTTCGGACGTATTGATTCCCAAGCTCAGCTTCAAATCATCAGCAAATAGTAGACATTTGGCCCTCCCCACCGTATTAGGCAAGTCATTGATAAAAATCAAAAAGAGAGTTGGTCCAAGGGTGCTACCCTGACTAACACCCGAACGCGTGTAGTAATCATTGGATTCAGAGCCATCCACTCTTACAAATTGACGCCTATTCTTAAGATAGCTTGCAAAAAATTGGAGAAGTTTAGGTGTCAAGCCAAGTATCGCCAGTTTTGTTAAAAGAATGTCATTGTGGACCAGATCGAAAGCTTTCCTAAAGTCAAAGTAGGCTGCATCCACTTGTCGACCTGCATCCATTTCGGAACAAATGTAATCAACATGCGCTACAAGGTTTGTGTCCGTTGACCTGCCTTTCCGGAACCCATGCTGACTATTATGTAATCTTTTGCTAATTTGTTGACATATACGGTAATTTAATATTGTTTCAAATAATTTCGCCAAAACAGAGAGCACAGCTATCGGTCTAAAAGAAGTTACATCTTTACCAGATTCGCCTTTTGGTACTGGAGTCACTCTGGATAGTTTCCAGGAATCTGGATATTTAGCTTGATGAAGCGACAAATTGAACAAAAACAACAATGGTAGTCGCAAGGCGGACGCACAGTCCTTGACCAAAAAAGCAGGAATATTATCTGGACCACCAGCCGATCTTACTTTAAGCCGTTTTACTGCTATCCTAAAGTCCTCGTCACCTACTTGCACGAGGGATATAGAAGTCGCATCTACCGTAGTATTTGCAGTTCGTTCAGCTTCAACGTGGCATAATAGCGGCTCTTCTTTTTGAAATACTGAGCTAAAATACTCAGCAAATGCATCAGCTGCTGCCTGACCTGTGACTACCTTACCCTTATAACTATATGCTTCTAGAGGTTGTCTATCCCTTTTTTTATCTCTTATATATTCCCAAAATTTGACTGGATCGTCAACTATGTTTTTCTTTGTCAAATTAAGGTGCTGTTTATATGCGTTGTCAATCATAGACTTAACCTTCCAACGGTAGTATTTAAAAAGTTCCCTATTAAATTCCTTACCCTCTGACTTATACCGCTTCAAATGAAAATATTTAAATTTAATATTTTGAATAATCTCTGGGGTATACCACTTAGGATAGTTGTACTTTTGCTCATACCTAAAGTTTTTTTTAGGGGGTACAAACGAACGTACAACCTCATATAACTTTGTATAAAAGTAGTCTACCGCTGAATCTACGTCTGTTTAACCATAAATCAGACCAATCTAACTGAGCCAGTTCTTCGTATAGCAACTGGAAATTTGCTTTACGCCAATTAAAACTGATATCCGAAGATCGGGTGGCAGAAAATGTAGCCTGAGGCACTATTCTTCCACACCGGAGCTTTAAAAGTCACGTCCAGTGAAGGATGATAATTATCTATAGGCACTAGTGGATCTAATCCCTCTGACACATCAATCTGATCCGGTTCATAATCACTCAGCACAAGATCCAACATACTACCCTTGAAATTACATATTGTGTTATATTGCTGCAAATTACAGAAGTCACAAAAATAATCAAATTGTGTCTTAACATGTTCACTACAGGAGTTAAGATTAAAATCTCCTAGTATTAAAACATTCATATTACTATAAGCGCAAACAGCACTTTCGACACAAGACAATACATCAAGATATTTTTCGTCGTTATAACTGGGTGGTAAGTATACTACACAACATAAGAATTTCATCATTTTACTGCTTACTATTGCGAATATTAGTTCCTTATCAGGTGTTAGACCATCAATATTTTAATCACTCGAACCGTATAAATGTCACGTACAGCTAACAACACTCCTCCCCATCCTGAGTCACCTAAGCGATCCTTTCGAATCACCTGATACATGCGGGAAAGATTTCACCATCCTGACACAGAGCTGGTCAGGAATGTCCTCCGTCAACGCAATAATATCCAGTTTGGTGTGTGCTACGTTATTATGAAAGACGCTAGTTTTTGAGCGTAATCCTCGAACGTTCTGATAACATAATGACAGATTTTTAAACCTGGTTGTTTTTGCCTGTGGTGCGAAAATTCTGCCGCCATGGCTTGATACATATGTCCTTATCCCAGTTATCAGAAGACATCACGTTTTCGGCTTGATTCATTGGAACCCCCAGCTTAAATGACGCGTAAGCTCCACGAGAGTTCAACTTCTCTACAGTGCACTCGCCACTGCTACATATAGTGTGGAGATGCTCACGTACCTGTTCAACTGTGGTACCTTCTCGCACATAATATAAGTGCAAGTATCTTCTCCTCTCAGCAGCTTGCAACAACGTAGATCCCGGTGCCGCTGTTCCTCTGAGTAAGCCGGAATGCGATGTTCGTGATCGTTTGCGCCTCACTTCTTCCCAGTCACCTTTATCAGCGCCTTCTACATCATCATGGGTGTTTGGCATGGAAATTGATGAAGAGGATCTCGCCTGTATGTCCTTGTGATTATTGAGGACACGAGGCGTAAGAGGTCCGGCCTGAACTTCGAGTATGACAGGCTTAGTTTTTGTTTGCGGTTTCCGTTTAGGTGGTGGTACAGTTATTGAAACCGGCTTATTTTCAGTGGTAACTAAAGGTGTAAAAGTATTACTGGACGCCGATTTTTTGGCTTTTGTCGTCGACTCATTGGCATTATTCCTATCTGACTTATATTGTTCTTCGAATTCCAAAACTTTATTCATTACTAAATTTATCTTATCCATAAATTCAGTTTTGAACGCCAAAAACTGTTCAATTAATATAGTATTTATTTTGCTGACAAGCTGAGCTTCAAAGTCAACTTGTAGCTTTTTTAGTTCCTGTACAACAGAATCCTTCAACGATTTCACCAAGGCATCTTCAGCTTTGTTTCCAATAGGAGCTTGCGTGTACCGCGCCCTCGTACGCACTGTAACATTATCAGGTGTTTGCATGGAAATGTCTAAGCAATCGCTAGTAGTCCTACTTAGATCTTGCGTTTTGCTACTTAGATTTAAGTAGGTATCTGATTTTGCGTTGAAGATGCTGCGGTCCGTAGGCTATGTTCACTTCAAATTAATTATAAGCTAATCAGAGCACCATAAATCTCATACACATAAAGTGTATAGTGTTTTATTTAATAATGGATGATTGTGATTGTAGTGCTTTAATTAATAATGGATGATTATAAGATGATGTATTTCACTAGAACCCGAATACTCAAACGCTTACTATGTTAAAATTTGTTGTCATCTCTGGTTAGGTAACCAGAGTTTAGAGACTGACCTCAGTCAAAAACAGATAACTCTAAAAAAGATGTCTGAGCTGCTCTCTAAGGTTAAAACGCGGTAATTAGTCGATGGCAAGCTACGTTACGTTTAGTCGGAACTATATCGATGTTTTCGTACCACCACATCCCTAACTCAAAGGTGTTCGAGTAAACACAATAGTGAGCAAACACAATATTAAAGTTTTAATTAGTATTATGCTTTAGTCAGAAACCGTATGCAGATCTCCTCATCACAATAGCAGACGGATTTGCGTAGATATAAAGTCATATACCAATGTCTGTCTTACCTATATCAAAAGCGTTATTATTTTAGGTATATTTACGCTAAGTAGTTGGGGCTATGCCATTTTGAGTATACATAGTGTTCGCATCTTTAGGAAATGCTAAACTCAATTTTGTTAAACCAGAGACAAGGGCCATTTTTTATATAGTATAGGAAGGCAAACGAGCAAGCGGGTCACCTGATGGTAAGTGAACACCGCCGCCCATGGACATCAGCTACACCAGAAGGAGTGCGGATGCGTTGCCGGCCCTTTAGGAAGGTATAGGCTAGTTTCTTGAAAAATTTCATGTCGTATTGTCGTCCATTGGTTGTATTAGGTTATTCCCAGCACGATTCGCAAGATACTACTTGATCATTTTATTAAGCAACTTAAACTCCCAAATCGGTATATTCCCATCGAGTTGAAGCAGAGGTATGTTGATATTATCTACTTTTAATTCACTTTGGACTGGGAAATACACTTTCCACGAGGACGAAGTCGCGGGTAAGAAGAGCTAGTAATAAATAAAAATGCATTGGCGTCGTTATAAGTATGCACGATGCGCAGTAGTAAGTGTACCTACATAGTTACATTATTTTAGAAGATTGAAATGCAGTTTCACATATTTTCTGTTTAAGCCACGTGTGGTTAATTTTATAACACGTATTTACGTGGGTTTACATAAATAATTATTTATTTAAATTTGATGGAAGTTTTATAGGTAGGTACTTTATATGCTTTGCATGTTCTCACTCGTACTGCGTCGCGTATTTGCTCTGAATACGACAGATAAGTAAATATGTTACCACCTTTATCTTGTCAATCCCCTGGTAAATTCACATATAGCATCAGTCAAAGTCCAAGCTTTTAAGAATGTTAGTCCAGAGTAGGAATCAAACCCACGACCTTTTGCGTCTGTAGTAGAGGGTCAGTTCGAAATTAATATGATAGTAGGTAACATAAAAAACTATTTTTAAATTATCTATTACTTAACTCGGATAGTGTACTAAGTTCTGACTGACTATGACTAAAACAGTGTCTCTTATAAGTCAGAATCTCAATCTCAAGATTAAAAGCATTTATTGCTAATTAAATGTACACAATGGGTCTTCAAACTACTATCAACTAGTGGCTTAAGAAACTTAATTACCTCGTGAATGGTATGAGGTTATTTGATTGAATTTCAAAAGAGGCTCCTTTTAATCGGCTTTTTGATTTAATTAACATATACTTAAGTAAGTATACATTCCAAATCCAGCAATGTCAAATTACTTGATAGCTTGATTAAAGTTTGACTTTATTTGACACTGCTTGACTGCTGGGCAAAGGCCTCCCCGTAGGTCTTGCACTGGTGCCTACTCGCCGCTATGTACCCTAATTCACTCGACGAAACGCAACGCAGATGCTGTTTTACGCCGGACTTTTGTGATAATCGTGGTTTCACTCCGTTCGAGCCGGCCCATTTGGGTATGAACATTGAACCGATCAGTTAGTTGGACAAGTATTCGTGTGATGAGCACTTGTGTGTTCAGTGTATGGATGTAATATTTATGTACTAGCGGCCGCCCGCGACTTCGTACGCGTGGAGTTAATTATTGACACTTACCGTCATATTTTGGACAATCCACACAATATATTTTTATAAATTGTAGCCTATGTGTTATTCTGATGTATAAGCTATATTGTGGTAAAGTTTCATTCAAATCCATTCTGTAGTTTTTACGTGAAAGAGTAACAAACATCCATACATCCATACAAACTTTCGCCTTTATAATAGTAGTAGGATTTAAGTATAATTTAGTTCCCCTTGTCTAAGGGTAGCGAAGCCCAGACGGCTTCACTTCCTTGATTACCAGACTCGCCAAGTCCTGTCCTCCTGTGTATCCTGAACCGTACTTCGAAGCGTAGGTACATCTTTGGTCATAACCAGGAATAACACACTAGTTGAGATGATAAGATTTAGATGCGATAAATAACAATTGTGAATCACGTTGTTTATAACAAATGGAGTCAACGTGAAATATTATTATTGTGCCATAAACATTAATTTTAAACATTATGGTCATAAAATTATGAATAGTTAATGCTTGTTTAACGTCTTACGTACCCATTCAATTTGAAAGTAGGTACGTAATATGATTGGTAGATTTAGGTACTTACAAATAGCTGTATGTATTTTAAACTATTTAGGTATGTTGCAACGTTACAAGTGTTTATTTATTTATTTTAACAAGGCACTCCACCATCGTAATCTATCATCGTAAGTAACTTACAAATAATATTTTAAAATCCGATACATAAGTATGCCTATTATACAACATTATCATTACGAAAAATTATTTATAACTGTATTTTTGGTTGTTGAATTTCCACGTAGGGAGTGATCATTGAAAAAATGAAAAAAATGAAAGTGAAAAATGCTTTATTGCTTTCCGAGTTACATACGTAGACTAGCAAAGAATTAGGTACATACGTACTTTATATACTTGTGTGAACGCGGTCAAAGAAGTTTCTATTCGCAAAAGAGCGTTAGGTATTTTGTACCCGGATAAACTATTAATTTTAGGGTCAAATAAAATACTACCTACATTTTGTTGATTTTGTTTCCGAGCTCGACGGCTAATCCGAAATTCAAAACACAAGTATATAGTAAAACTACCTAATGACATCGCTGTTGGGATGACTTTTTCCAAACGCTTCAGTAAGGAATTATGTACGATTATCTAGAAATTATATTGATGGGGTTTTTATACATTGACCACAAAGTAAACTCACCACATGCATTAAAAATATGAAATTACAGTCACAGGCGGGTAAGGTTTGTTGTAAATTCGCCACAAATCCTCAGTTCACATTTTTATTTCTTGAAGTAACGATAGCTCTACTTATTGTTTGATTTTTTTGCAGACCTTTTCACAAAATCAATGGTGGTGAGTTTACAATAACCAAAATTAATAATAAACAATTTACTTCATAAAATAGAACTGTGGGGGTGGAGTTTACTTTGTGGTCAATGTACAATAACCCTATCGATGTTTCCACGACACAAAATATAACGCGTGTAAAAAGAGGAAATACTTAACAAGCTAGACACCAGTGGCCGTTTGAAATGTGTTCTCGCTGAATTGGCGGGGGGAACCAAATCATGCATATATGCAGAGCATCTGTCTGGTCAAGTGGTCATAGCAGTCGCGTCTGACGGGAGTAAACACCGATCTCTGCTATCAAGATTCCCTGATACCGGTTGCGATTTATGCCGGTATAAAATTGGTGATAAAACTACTTAGATACTATCATTCTGAGACTTAACAGACGGGGAGATCAAATTTAATTACAACATTTCTCTCATTCAATTCAAGGACGTCATAACTCAAAATCTGTAATTCTTGGGAAATCTGTATTCTTTTTAACATTGTAAACTTCACAAACAGAAATATTACACGGGCCAGTGTATGACAGTGGCATACGATGCCGTGATATCGCGTCCGTTCTGATTGCAGTGTAGGTTTTCCTTTTTCTTACCTACCGTCGGGCTAAAGAATAATAAACTGTCACTATAAAAATACGCTGTGACAGCCCTGCTAAAGGTCATTTACGGATAGATTTACCGTTTTCCGGAGCTATCTGGATACTTTACCCGCGAGTCGATCAATCTTAGGCGTTGACTCTTCAGAGTGCATGTCGAGCCCATCGCTAAACTGAGGGCCTATAAAGTCCGATATGGCGTAAGACAATTTGAAAAATTTGTTCCGTTTTGACGAATTTTACTTTAGCAGGTTATATTATAGTGCTCAAGTGTGTGCGCAAACACACGTGCATTGTTTATTCCCTTACCCTCTTAATTCGATGGAACACCAGAGTGACACGTCCTAAGAGGAATAAGGCGCAGGACTAACACAAGCCCACTAATTTCCAGCCTTCGAGCTGACACTAAGAATTTCGGAACAGAAAAACTCAGGTACAATTTATTGGTCCGACCCGGGGATCGAACCCGGGACCCCAAGCGCAGCCGTCGCTTTAAAGTGAGACTACGATGACTTTGAAAAATAAAATCATGTAGGTACCTCGAATAACAATAGTTCCATAAGTTATTGTCTTACTAACATAATATGGATGTAAGTACCTAATGTTAACTGAAATAAATTATTTGGATTTGAATTACCCACTGCGCCACCGAGACAGTCACGTGGATCGTAAGTGAATCATACGCTGAGAATATGGTGTGCCTTATATTTTAGTACTTACTTCTATTCATGCAGGCCTGGTAGAGAGTTTTCGCCAGCACGAAGGGCCGGGGCTCATTGGGGCTGACGGGCTCGTCCAGCAGCGCCCGGATCTGCTCCTGCAGCTGGTCGGTGATGATGGAGAAGGTGTTCACCGAGGTCTTGTCGTCAGGAATGCGGGTGTTCTTCACGAACGAGCCGCACGAGAAGTCGTAGAAGTCGTCGCAGGGGTCCACTTTTTCATCCATGTTCATCAGGAGTTTCGACGCTGAAATATTGTTTGTGTTAATTTGGTTACAGATTCTCAGGTCACCTATACCTAAAGACTTTATCTCTATAAAGTCTTTACCTATACCTACCACCTGGTACAGTCAGCCAAGAAAGTGGTCTACCACTTTTGACAAAAGTTTCTGCGAGATGTAACGATCGCTAAGGTTGACTTTTCTAATCAAACTTGACACTTGGCATGACGTTATACGATAAATACGAATAACAGCGAAACAGCGGATTGGTGATCATAAACCCAAACTATGTTCGAAAAATCCGAAACATACTCTTGCTAGACCCGGGATTCGAACCCGGGACCCCGAGATTACCGCCCGGTACTTAAACAACAAGGCTATTCATAACAAATTTATAATGTATTAATTTCTTGCAGAAACATCGCAACCTTCGAGTTTAGAGTAATTTACCTAATAAAGGATAAGATTTTTCATAAAGCCTTTTACATTTCCCAGACGATAATTCCAATGATCTTTTTAGAAAACTTTATAGGCTGTAAAATAAGACCATGTACTCAATAAAATGATGGAAAGATGGCAAAATATTCTAGGTATTAATTCATATTTTAATGGCCTTTTCAAGGTATTTGTTGCTCATTCGACAGTAAGTATTTGTATAGGTAATATCTAAACAGACATTAAGAATTAAAGTCAGCAATAACCATTATTATTGAGTGGGCAGCTTTATAAATAACTAAAGTACCTGCTATACCTATGTCATTGAGATTCCTGTAAACCAGAGTTTACAATTTTATGGAATTCAGACGTGTCTGTTACAACGGAACGCCGACCAGTAAAAATATAATCTCAGTTTTAATGGTGTCTATAAATTGAGGATAGCTTTAGAATGAACAATAGTTTATTTTAAAACCGTGCAAAACTATTGATGCAATATAAACTAACTAGTTCTATAGCCCTTACTTCGTATCGGGACCATAGTTCCATTCTGTACAAATAGATGGCGCTGGGCGTTGATCAAATCGCGCTAGTGTTTCGTTTTCGGTTTGTTTGTAAGATTTGTCGATGACTACACAATTTATCTCTATATTGACTGACTGATGTTCTTTAGAATATTATCTGCATTTGACACTAAAACCACATCTTAATGGTGCTCCCCAAAGCAGTTATAAATTGTTAGTGAGCATTAATGTTCGATAAATTTTTCTAACATATTGCATTTCAAATGTCATACAGTTAATTTTTACTCAATGTTTTAGCGTAGGTTATAACTGCTCTTTCTGTGAGGTCGTAATGTCACAGAAAAAAAAGGTTATAACTGCTGTGTGGGAGAACCTTGACGTTGTGTTGTCATAAAGAAAACAATGAACACTTACCAGTGTGGATGCACCCCGGCGAGTGGCAGACTTCTGCCCCAGAGCCTCCCTTAGAGATGACGGCTGGCGGCATGGACGAAGAAAGTCTCAGTTCACTAGTCTGTGGCATGTCTAAAATGCAGACACATGCGAATAAATGCGTGATATGATACAGTGGAGGCAGAGACACGTGACAAACAAAAGGCATGATGACAATTTTATCTAGTCCAAATCATAGGTACTTAGGTAATATATCAAAAAAATACTGTGCAAAAAGATAATTATGTATAACTATTGACAAATTAATTGAATAGTATATTACCCCGCAGTGAAAACACTTTTCTCTATTTATATATATTTTTTAATCCACTAATTTCAATATTTGTCATCATCCCTAATGGCAAACATTCGTGCAAAGAAAAACAGACAGGCGATGGGCACCTTGAAATGTGATGGTGCAAAGAAAGTAGATGAAAATATTAACACAGTAGGTATGTAGTTTTAGCAAAGACCTTCGTAGCTATCGATCTAATGAAGATAAACATAAAATGTTTTCTTTAGCGGTAACAAGATGGTGGTTCCGATTAACAGGTTGGCACACACGAATCATGTTTTGAAAACAGATCTAATGAACAGGTTGATACAAGTGTAAAGTTTCCAAACAGTGTATTTATTTTGGATACTAACTTTCAAATTACTTTTAGGTAAGAGAAGCCACACGCTTGCGACTATCATCTTATGACAAACGTAATATTGAACTCAATCTTAAGGGTAGGTAAATATTATAAACGCAAAGGTTTGTAGGGATAAAGTACATGTTTTTACTCAAGTATGCGTACAGTAGTAGTCATATAACTCAAGACATCACTCTAATGTCATAGACACACGAACTTTAGGATTCTTTCTCCGTCAGAAATTGGTCGAGCAATGATCTGATGATTGATATCCAAGGAGCAAATGAAAAAGATCCAAGTCGTTTAAAGTTTTTAATGCTATTTTAGCCGGTTTTTTAAACATAACAATAGTGGTTTCAATCGTAAGGTATAATAATATAATGTCAATGAAGTATGTTAAACCATTTTAGCTTACTCACATATAAAATAGGTTACATGCCAATTTGTATGCATTTACAAACAATAAGATCGATGGAGGGATCAACCGTTCCGCATGGTAATATCAAATTACATTTTCAATAAGTACCGTCAGCAACACAATAGGTCACTATAATCTGTCAAAGTTATGACTAGTTACAAATTAAGTAGTATTAGAAATTAGAAGGGTCAATTAAAAAGGTTTAAGACGGCAATATAATTCACTTAAAAGTTCTCCCGTTTAAAACATTTGAGAACCCTAACATCTTGTGCTGTTGCTGAAAACCCTGCTATAGAATAGACATGATGTAAGATCGAAACCATAGGTACTAATTGGCGATGTTAATATTTACACGATACTTTAATATGGCATGTTAGCAAGTTTTTGTTTGCAAATAGGAACTCGGTATTTTACTGGATTTAGGCGTGTCTGCTGCTGAAAAATATTATTAGTAAATAAGTAGCTGCACTACGGTCCTCGTAGGATTTTATTTAATTCCGCTCCACCGAATTATATTTAACTTATGTAGATAGTTTGTATGCGTTGCATAGGGTTATCAAAAATATGGTTTAGGGGCTTCACAACATTTAAAAAAAAACTTGTAAGGAGGTTAAGGTGGGTATTAACACGCTCAAGCTTCAAGGAAGCATTGAAACTATCTTTGAATACGAGTACATATCCACTCAAATCGAAAACATTTTGAAATCAGATTTTTGTATAGAAATATATTAATAGACATATAAAAAGGAGACAATTATTTTAATTTGTAAGGAGATAAAATACATAGTTAACCATGCGGATAACATAAGAATACTTCATTTAGATACTTATTTTTATATATGTATTAAAGTCTATAAATGAGAAGGCAGAAGTACCTATCCTAGATATTTTACAGTCCCTTTATCCTCTGGCTCCCGTTGCTGTACCCTCGAGAAAATCAATTGATACGATACCAACAAATATCAAATGATAGGTTCAACCGCTGATATGTATCAAAAACCCTGTCGAGAGCTAAGTGGGTTATTTTACAAGGGGAAAGTCGGGCTATAGATCAAAAAGTCCCGCCTCTGACCCCGCACACTCGATAGTGACCTCACTGTGAGGTAAATAATTTAGTAACAATTTGACTGTAATTGAGGAATTTGCGTGATTTGCCCTTCATTCGACGATCGCGTGCCCCGCGGGTCTTAGTGTCGGCTGTAATTTGTGTGGGCCAATGTTTTGGCTTTGTGCTGGTCCTTTAGGCTTGTCACACGCTATAGAACCGTGAAAAATCATACGTAGTCTTATTTATGGGAAGTTTATTATTTTACTAGTGGCCTGCCCTCACTACGTTTCGGGTTAGTTTAACTGTCTACCAAAAGATAGCGCTGGGCCTTGATTGCATGGCGTTAGTGTTCAGCCTTTTCGGCTTGTATAAATGCTTTGTCGATGTGTATAAAGTTTATCTCTGTATAAATAGTAGGTATAGATAGATGTAGAATTAGATTAGAACAAGATGCAATAAGATCTCGAGACACTACTTTACTACACTACTGAGAGACTTTACGTTTCTTTCTTGTCCTTTGATACTTAAGTACCCGTTAATTAAGTGCATTGGAAATACTAAAAGTTAAATAATGTTTGGTTGACATCCACAAGCTAAATTAAAGTTGGTTATTGGAAATTGTGCCAAAAATCATCCAACTAGTAACTCTATCAATTGGTCACTTCTTATCTCTTTGTAATGCAGACGTTATTTTGGTGTAAGTGGTTACGCATAAATTTCACTTTAAACGATGTTTTCGCGACGAGCGCGCCGTGTTGCTAATACCTTATAGGTAGTGACCCCGTTCCACTCTATGATCTTGACCTCAAAGTCGCAGATTGACTACAGTTTTCCTGTTCAAAAAATGCGCAGCCTTGAAGATGTCTTGGAGGTCGGTAAGATTAAGCCTAGATACCGTTAAGTAATCGAACACATTTCTTTCTTTATTCTATTTTATTTGCAAAGTTATCCCCCTGCGAGCAGTTCATTATATCGAAAAAACGGGTAAATTTTGAACAAAACCGAACTATTTTTCACAATACTATTTTTCGCGTCCCGTTGCTTTGTTTGTGGACAATGAGACATAATTATGGTCAGTTTATCCATGTCTTAGGTGCTTGTGCTATGGTACGCAAAGAAGCTTTATAGTTTCTACGCCCATTTTTTTCTTTTCGGGCGCAGAAACTAGAACAGAACAGAACAAAAACTGGGCGATTTATTTCTATTAATTGTATCTATCGAAGTACAGATTAGGCGTGTAGGTACATACATCAGTAGTCCCTTGAAAACCGGGTCACTTGACAAACAAGTTATGATGATGAGGCAAAGGCCTCATCTGCCAAGTATTCTGTATCCCATGTTGAACAATATTGTTAATACGTGATTGCTATGAAAAGATCCACGGCTCGCAATAGGTACAGCGAGATTCAATAAAATTGACGTAGTTACTGGTCCATTATCTTCATCAGCATGGCTTTCAAGTTAATAAAGGGGTTAGATTTTACAGTCATTTCATGTTACCTCTAATAAGGGTAAATTTATAGCAGAATAGAGTAAGATTACGACGCTAGGGGACGTCTCATCTCGACTGAACATAGAAAATGAATGTTGTATTATAGTTACAGTGATTATATACAGTTGTTCAATTTAAGTCAATTATGGTTTGGTTGTGATTATTGCTGATTTGGTATTCAAAGACACTGACAAAATTCTATGCCTATTATCATTATTGATGTCTCTTGATTCCGAAAAGAAATAGAAATAACTTATACCACGACCAGGTTATGTTATCCCTCGCATGTTATATCACGTATGCTAAGTACGTAATTTATTTTAGGTTAATACCTACCCAACAATACGAGTATTCCGAAATGTGCATAGACTTGGTCATACGAACAAGAGCGGTAATGTAGTGTACTTTTATTTGTATATATTTTCCAGACTTAGGCTCTCTTTTTGTCCATTGTACGTGACGACTAATTTGCGACCAGCAACTACTTAACCCCATTTCTACTGTTCTTTTAATGTTATTTTTCAATGTGAAATAAAACAGTTGTGTGGAAAAATATCTGCCATTTGCTAACCAATTTGGGACGATAACACAGCCCGACCCGAACCTGAGAGTTGGGGAAAAAACAATATCAAGCAACCTTTTCCTAGCATGAACTTTCTATCGCCGCAACCCTAAAAAGGTGATAAAAACTTGTAAGTACCAACATACCTAGCGCGTTATTTGCCCCATTTAACGTAACTATTTCAATATGATTCGATTTACAATTGATAACATGGCCCAATCAGGCTTGCCCAATTTTCAAAGAAAATTGACCTCTATCCATTGTTGTCTATAACGCTGTGCACGGGTATGCGAGCGGCAGAGCGTGGCGTTTGGCAACCCAACGTGATCTAACGTTTAGTAATAGTAATGTTGTTATCGTGTATTTTCCTCCGCCATGTTGCGATAACTTTACACGTTACACTTTTTGAACGATAATTGCACATCTGTTGATTGATTTCTGACGGTTTCCGCAACGGAGGCAGTGCCGGGTCAAGCAAAGACGGGGCGCGTTAAAGGAAGGCAAGGGCGCGAAGTCAACTGTCAAAATATATATATATAAAATAGTCAATACTCATTAAATTAAGCCTACCTATTAGGCAAATAAATGTCCTGCGTTACTTTGGGTAGATTTCTAGGCACTATGACGGAGAGCCCCAAACAACTCAGGCCAACCCCCGATTCTATTGCACGTCAGGCGGGCCGCACTAGCGATATAAATGTTCTAGTTTTAGTTATAATCCCATTAACTATGTTTGCCTACTGCGAAAGCGTCCTTCGAAAAAGATTTTCGCAGAATACGCGATAGCGCTCTTTATAAAAGGTCTTGACTTTTAAGTGCCTATGAAGATTAAATTTGTATTGTTTTTTATTCTTGTTCTGTTTATTCGGCACACATAGTATTTCTGACTCTTTCTGATTATACAATAACATTTAAGTAGTAGACTGTAACACTAAAACATGCATACCTACACTAAGAGACTAAACACCTAAGTGAAACACACATTTGTGTCCTTGTTGCAGATTCGATGAATATGTTTGCTATATTTTTGATCTGTTTTGTGTGAATAAAAATTCTCTTATCTCTGGTACCAATATCGTGAGAGGTAGACAAATTGGTAATATCCCTATCGCTCTTCGTCTGTTAACAGTGCGATTGGTAGTGCGCAATTAAATAATTATGAATCGAATAATTAATATCGGTGTTTTATTATAATAAATAATAAAATAGCTTATAACACATTGATAATTATCAATATGTTATTAGCTATTTTATGTGAAAAAAGCTAGTCCGGCCCTGGTGAGGGAACCGTGGTGCAAATTCCAATCACGAGAGGTGACGCGCTTCCTCGCCCTGCTTCCGCCACGTGCCAGGGTTGCCCTAACAACTTTAAACCCGCCTTTCCTTAACATGTTTCCAGGAAATAGCGACTTTTTATCGTATTTTGGGGTTTTTCACATGTTCGGATAAGCATCATCTTGGTATGTGTACAGTCGATTCCAAAAATATGTATACACTTTAGGACTTTGTCACAATGGAAAGGAATGAATAATAGATTGGAAGT
The DNA here is from genome assembly GCA_014851415.1 of Cnaphalocrocis medinalis. NCBI lineage: Eukaryota > Metazoa > Arthropoda > Insecta > Lepidoptera > Crambidae > Cnaphalocrocis > Cnaphalocrocis medinalis. The sequence goes on along the minus strand of CM026273.1, from coordinate 8,330,644 downwards.
AGAACGATTTTTACTTTCTTGTATGTAGGTAATTAAAACTGCTACCCAAATATACTATTCCACGCGGACGAAGTCACAGCTAGTAGGAATTACCTCTGTAAGTGCGATTGTACGAGTAGGTATATGTGGTAGCGTTGCGTTTTCCGGAATTCCCCAAAATATTTAAGAATTTATTTCAATGTTACATGTTTGCCTTGGGGAGTATGAAAGCAATACGAAATACAATTGTTTTTGTGAATCCATAGGGAGAGAGAGGTAAATTAAAGAACTCCTCTCAGGAAATCCTCTCCTGACACAAATTGCAGGACGTTTTACTGGTAAACCGTCTGAGACAAGCAAATATTATGCTTCAATAAACCTACATTCCTTACATAGGTTACAATACCTAATATTTTTTATACTGTTTGATTAATCCAGCAATGCTAATTGCCAATTCGTCATGTTTAAATGTTTACTTTAATTGAATATAAAAATATTTTTTATTATGTTGAATATTTAAATATTTCTATAAACACAGTAAAATTTTAGTCGTTTTAATCCCGAAGTCCTAATAGGTAACACGAATAAAGCCCCTTTCGCATGTTACATCATCAAAATAAGCAAAATAATGTATGGAACAACAGATTTTTATTTTGCTAATTTTGATGATCTAACTTGCTAAAGAAAGGGGATTTATAGTGTTGCCTAAGAGGGCTTCGGGATTAAAATGACTAAAATTTAACGGCTTTTTTAGAAATATTTTAATATTCGACATATAAAATACTATTTTTTATGTTGGTATTGAATTAATGATTCCGTTGGACGGTCTGTTTTCCATGTTTTGGCTATATGTTTGGTTCAGCCACAAGTTTGGTCGAAGTAATGGAAGGTCCAAGTGTCACTGGCAGCTAAAAGGGACTTCAGCCAACGACTCCAGCGGAGTAATGCTGCCAGCAGGTTGGGGATCCCACAGAATCCTTCTTTATTACAATTTATTTCCAATAAATGAACTTTTTGGTTCTTTTATTATTGTGTTAGCTTTTTTTGTTGGTAAATAAATAAACATAATGCCTTAGTAGGTATTATTAAGATGAAACGAGAAAGTCGCCCAACGTTCCGGATCCTTTATCCTTAGCAACTACATTCGCAACCATTCTTTTCTTAGCTTTTGTTATAAAAATAGGATGGAATTTCTGAAAAAATGTACAGTGTAGGAAATTTTATGTTTAGCATGAGGACAACTCTCATGAAGCTTTTTATTACACTAATATACTACTTATAATAAATAAACAATAATTTTTAATGGACTTGGAACCGCGCGTTCGATACTAACTGCATTTTCACCTGCAACTTCAATTGCAACCTACAGTTTAAAGCAATAAAATATTCTGATTCTGATTCTAGAGTGAATGAATGAACAATAGATAGTTTTATTCGGTAAAAAATATGATGAGCAAACGCATAAATGGTGGTAGGTTGTATGAGGCTTAATAGTGTTGTAAACTGGTTTTCGTTAACAATACCTATAAAGATCTAAATTTTATCAAGAATATGTACTTCCTTACAAAATCTTCTGACCATGCCAAAAAGTATTCTGACAATGAGAAAGATACGTCCAGGCCAAATATATATATTTACTATGTACAAAATTAGTAGCAAAAATTAAATTGAGAAGTAACTAACTTCTTAATTTATTATTGTCAGCTACATACTATCGGGAAGCGTAATTTGACCAATTTTTTGGGTAAAGTCGGCCTGGTAAACATTAAATTTCCTCCACTGTACCGCAACTGTACTACAAACAAAGCAATGTGGAGTAACACCTGCATGGCTTCGCTAAAAGGGTGCGTGTTCGGCCACTAGCGCCAACATTTGATTTTTATTATTAACTATGCCGAATCTCATATTTTTAAGAAAATAATTCCAACGTTCTGTACTAGAGACTAGATATTCGTAATTTTTAAGACATTTATAGATATTAGGTACTATACTTTGTTACACCTGTTACTCATTATGCTATAACAATCATAATCGTAATTTATTGTTAAGAGAGTCACTCCCACATTATCATGTAGGTATGCTTCTCTAGTGTCCACAGCTTGCTAGTCTTGCTACACCAAATTATCGCAATAATAATAAAATTGCTTCCTAGAGTACAATACGAACGAAGAGATTTTTTCTTTGAACTCCGTCAATTTTACAACTACTACCTACACCTTTACGTTGTTTCCAATAGTTCCGATTTGTACCAATTACCAAAGATGGCACTGGGTGTTGATTACAGCTAGCGAATGTTTCGCCTTTAAGCGTTGACTTTTTTTTTCATATTACCACTTTATTAAATAGTTTAAAAGGCGTAGTAAAATTAAAAGGCGGCTTTAGTGGCCGGACGAGCGCCCTTAATGGCGAGGCCGAGCCCCGTGAATCACACGCAAATTTTCTCTAATTGCGTATGCTGCAGACATTCTGAGTTACTACAAACAATACGCACAAGATACTATAGACAGCAACATAATCAACTGAATGTCTTAGGAAAAATTAATCAACAAGTAGTACCTTAATGTGTAGGTAAAACTCTACATGCGGCCGACCCTTCTGTTTTCTATAATATAATAGTAGGTAAATTATGAATTTTCGTTTTTTTATGTTTTGAGTTGGTAGTTATGAGCATGTCTGGTTGAAGACTAGATTTTTTTCTTTTTTATTCGCTGTATTATTCCTCTACCCAAAGGTTGTCTGGAAGAGATCGATATTACTGATAAGGCCGCCGATATTGTATTTGTAAATTACTATTAGCATTAAGTTCTGTAATGTGTTGTGCAATAAAGAGTATCTATCTATATTTTTACTAAGTAGTACATACGGTTTTGAATAGAAATAATAAACTACAGTTTATACGGCTACGACTTAGTGACCTGCAAGAGAAGAGTGTACCTATCTACTACTTTTTATAAGGCAGGAAACGCATCAGCGACTTCTCTGATCTCATAGATGGTCATACGCGGGAGGTGTTTACCAGCAGATAACTAGCTAGCTAGCTCTTACATATCACAGAAAGTTCTCACTGCAAGATGTCAAGTACCTTGCTTGTTACATAATGTTATGTTTATTTATGAAATCGAAATCGATAAGTAAGAAGGTCTTAATTAGGTACATTTATTTTGAAAGTGCTAAAATGGTTTTGTGCTGTTGTGGTTTCTCCAAATCCATGCAATGAACAGGTGCACATCACTGTGAGTGATTTTTTTTGCTTTAAAAGTTAATTTCATTCTTAATTTACGACACATTTTATGTGAAAAATATCTTGATAGATTTTTTTACCCAGCATGCGTATTTCGGTGCGCCCATATTGGAGTTGTTGACCTCACTTTGTTTAATTATCGAACCACAGATTGCTCTTTAATTTAATCGGTTATCTGGTGCACCTACATTTTTAAAATAGTTAACAGGTCATACTTAAAAAAAAATCAATGCAAAAATCATACGTTACAACTTTTACGTGTAAATAAGAGCGTGTACCTAAATAAGAACGTGTAATAAAAATGTACCTATTTTTGTTACAAAGCGAATGAATTAAACATATTTTTTCTTTAAATTTTAATTACTTAATTGTAGGCCTCTTTCGCAGAAAGTCCCTTTAGAATGATTAAGTACCTATGCGATAAAGAGAATCACAAACTGCAACTTAAAGCCGCATCTACACCCAATTAGATTTAAAGATTTAGGCAATGTGCCTGATAAAAATATTAAACCTAGGCTTTTATTACTACTTTTAACTGTTGTTTATTACTTGTAACGTATGACTTTTTAAGTCTGACTTTGATGTTTCATAGTGTGCAAATATGGAAAATGAACATAAATTGGTGAATCAAATGAGTTCTATTCAATGATAGCTAAGATTAATAGTTAGCTTGGGAGTGGGAATTCAATAACAATAGAATCTTGATTATCCGGATTGCGGTTATCGTATGGTCCCCAATTATAGTGGTGCGACACAAGAAAAATGACTAATTCGCTCAAATAAGAACATCAGAAATAGCTAAGGCTAACAATATTGCAGAAAACCTAGCCTGAAGGTATCTCATTTTAACTTATAATGCACAGAAATAGAGCTCAGCGCTGTAGCCCTTTCTATGCCAACATTTTAAAAGTAATTATCTCACAGTATGAACAGTTTACGTCATCATAACGGATAAAACTATCACCTGCTCAATGATTTAATGTCGTCACAATCAGTAAATATTAGTAATAGCCTTTACAAATATTATAATTCCATACATTTTTCGTGACAAGGTTCTTCCATTCCAGGTAGCATGTTAATCAGAAATGTAGGCTTCTTAATGCCACTGCCTAGGGAATAGGTGACTTAGGTACTAGGTTGTCATCAGTAACTCCACTTTCTTTTGCCGATAAACTCGAGTCACTAGAATAAAAACTGAGTCGCGTCACACCACTGTTCCTCAATCACGAGATTTCCCAGATTTACTAGCGACATTGTCCCGTTCGTGGTAGTTGTCCGGGGTTTCCCTGGAATATTACGGAGGATAATAACCATAAACGTAGCTTCATTACTCCGGATAATCGAGTTTCTATTGCAGTTGACAGTATTCCTGGAACCATTTTGACTCAGTAGTTTGATCCGAGATTCGATCATTGGTAGGTTATTTTGCAAAATTGAAAATTGTGTTTTTGGAAAATATTATACAGGGTGTATCGGCGAACATTTACATCCCTTTTACCAAGTATTCTGTCAACCATTCTGAACAACATTTGTTCTATGACTTTTGAAAATCGACATAAAAAAATTTCACCTTTTCATAGAAAGTCGGTCACGTGAGTTGGTCATGTTGTATGGGGAGTCGAAAAATTTTTCGAAGTATTTGAAAAAGTTGTTCAGAATGATTGATAGATAGACCACGTGGTTAAATGGATGTAAATGTTCACAGATACACCCTGTACAGTGGTCGCAGCTATGTGATTTAATTAGCAATTCAATTAAGTGCATAGCAACTTGAATAAACGGCACCATTTTAGGTACAGGCTGAATTATATTCAGCCATTTGATCAAATAACTAGGTAAAGAGTGTGCGAAATGAGCGAATTACGGCAGAAAGCCGGCGAAAAGCACGAAGCAAGAAAGTTTTATGTGAATTTAGCGCGCCTTTCATTATTTTAAGTAAACGTGACCCTATCCGAAAGATAAATGTAAATTTAAATCATCACTTCGTCAGAATATCATTCGGGCTGTGAATATCGCAGTGACTAGGCAGTTAACAGAACGGCTGATTTACTGCAACATTTATATAGTGCAACGTTATGGACCAAGTGATCAATCGGGCATTTATGATGATAATGATCATGATTGACCGAAAACGACTAATCAATAGACAATGAAATATACCTGGATAATTTGATAGTAAAAAATACTTTAAAATCAAAGTAACATTGATCAAAGTAATTTCTCATTATGAATTAATCAGTTAGTCCATAATAATTTTTAGTAAAGTTACCTACTTATTTGATCGATTCTCTTATCAGGTTATAAACTAAAGGAGCTTACAGATAAGCGATAGTGTGCTAGCAACTACGACTTAATTTGGAACCGTCGCCGGACGTAGGCGACTGTCAGCGACCGTAAGCAACTGACACCGACTTGCTGCTGACGATCGTCAGCCGTCAGCTACGAATGGCGACCGGTGCCAATGCCAGAGTATACTATTTGCAACTCGTCCACCTGTAGTTTCTGGTACACTGTCGCTAATCTGTGAGCTCGTAAAGGCTAGTCTTTTTTATGTGATAGGTGGCAGACGAGTAGACGGATCACCTGATGGTAAGCGATGGCCGCCGCCCATAGACACCTGCAACACCAGTGGAGTCGCAAGTGCGCTGCCAACCTTTAACCCCCTTTCCTCCCCAATTGGGCCTAACTCACTTGACGAAACACAGCGCAGGCGCTGCTTCACGCCGCTCTTCTGTGAGACCGTGGTATCAGTCCGGTCGAGCCGGCCCATTCATACAAAGTAGCTTACTGCTGATGTCGGCCGAGGTGCGCATGAGCAAGCTGGCGATGAAGGCGGCGAGGAAGGCGACGGCGAGCACGCACGCCACTCCCGCCACCAGCATCAGCTTCTTCTCCAGCTTGGTGCGCTGGCCCCAGAACGATGGTCTGTAACAAGCAAAAAGTTTCAATATAGAACAAGCCAAGAAAATTTTGATACGCTCAAAATAATTTGTAATTTAAACCCTATTGCACAAGACATAAAATATCTATAACTATAGTGGCCCGTCCTCACTTCGTTTCGGGACAGTAGTTCCACTGTCTGCCAATAGATGGCGCAGGGTGTTGATTGTATCATGCTAGTGTTTCATCTTTTCGATTTGTATTAAGGTTTATCAATTTACTTATGTAGAATTTGTCTTTTTATATATTAGTATAGAAGATGTAAACTACCAAACTAAATATTTTATTATGGCCATCCTTCGTAATGACGGGAGTATAGAATCTGCAAGCACACCGTAAGACAATTTTTAAGATATAGAGGGCACACTAGCAGACCGATCACCTGATGGTAAGTGATTACTTCCCATGGACACATTTTAAAATGTGAGTCACATGTGTCGCCGACCTCTTAAAAAGGGTCGGTCTTACATTTTTGAAACATGATTGTACATAATAGGAGGTTACAATATTGTTTAAAAATGTGTTATGACTACTATATTATAAAGTGAGGTCCAAACATAACTCGTAGGTATAATAAAAAATAATTTCGAATTACTCTGTTCTTGTAATTATTTATATGAACAATGAACCAATCACACTAAGTACCTAATCTAGGTAGCATTAAAAGGCTAGAATTTCCAAATGGAATGGCAACCAGTAAATAAAGCAACATACGCAAATTTATCAAAACTGCTCCCCTATGTCATACGAGAATTTGAGTGGAAAACTAAAAAGTGCTTATTTCTTGAAGGGGAAAATTGCTTCGAAATTTTCAATTTGTTGTAACCCAATTTTCGTGTACCCGCAATTTTCTGGTGTTAAGCGAAAGGGACTCACGGGGAGCCTTATTTGATCCATTCTTATGGGGTCTTAAAGAAAACTCTTATTTGGTTTCTGCGCAAAGTGACTTAAAAATACATAAAAATAAGCAAGATGTAACTTTTCTCTTTATGCCGTCTTAAGGAATATACTTACCCATTTTCGTTTGAATGTAATATACGAGTATTAGCTTTTCGTGCCCTGGGAAAGTGGAAATCTGACTGTCAAAGTACCTATTAATGTAAAGTAATATTTTGAATGTAAAGGCAGCTAAGTAGGTACAAAATAGTACAGGTTTGGTTGGTAATAGTACTTAAGTAAGTACATTTTACTCATAGGTACAGTCAACCACACATCAGATTACCACAACCTGTCAAATTTCCTCAATTGATATTCAACCTAATGTGTATGACAATAAAATGATTTTTTATACTTTGATGTGTGGCTGTACGTACATTCTAATTCTGCAATTTGACATTTTGTATAGTAGGTATGAGGTATAGAAATGTGTAAAGAGCCAAGTACGGTTGATAGGTATGAGAAGAATAGAGTAATCTTAGTAAGTAGATGACAAATCTCGAGCATGAATGCTAAGTAGATATTTCTCATTTTGTCTTATTATATTGGCCTGCTTTCGACCGCTAAATATGAAATATCTTCCACTATTTGAATTATTTGGCAGGTACTTCAAACCTATTACACTTGGGAGCAAGTAAACAACCCAATCTCAGTTTTGCGGACTTTCGTATTTCATTACGAAAGTTTTGAAGCTCAGCTCATGTAGTTTGACACAAGTTCTCTCTCTACTCATTGTCATATTTAAATATGTGTGCCGATTTTTCGTTCAAAAAGTATGTCTGCAATAAAAAAATAGGAACGTGTTTAGTTAGCGATAATTGTTTTAGTGCCTGCTTTGGCACTCGCTCAGAAATATGAATCAACTCAGTTATTTTTTAAGACTTCACAGATCCCCTTTTGAATATGACCTCATTGGCAAATTTTTAAACTGACTCTTGTATTTGATCAACAAAGGAGACCGTTATCGTATTCAGTGGGTAACCTATTCATTTCACAAGCACGTTCCTAAGTCGTAATGACTTAGATTTATCTACACTTTAGTAATTTAAGCCATCGTAGAACATATCTATTTCTTTACTACTAAATAAGTACCTATCTTGTTAACACCGATCGGTTTTTATTGATACCAGTCACCGCTTTTAATGCTAGTAACTAGTACCCCTATCTAGGTTCTAGGATGTAAGTTTATGAAAGTAGGATGTTATATAATTTGCATATGCGTACCTTGTTGATGATACGATGAACGCTAGAGGTAAATAGAGGCCACAGCATCGCCACTAAGAATACACGTGAAGAAGAACTACAGAGTTTGATAACGACTAAAGTGCAAAACTACATAGGATAAAAATAATTGCTCGTTTTGTACTTTTTAGGATCTTCTCATCCTTCCCCTACGAACTCAATAACATGACCTCTACTGCATTTACAGAAAAAAATTAGCTATTTAATCATCAAGGGTATGAATGCCGCAGGAAAAGCTATTCGTAATAACAATAGTTTATGAAGTGGAAATTCTTATTAACTGTTAACGACGTCGTCAGTACGTAGAGCCGTGTGCGTGCGGCGATGACGCTGCGCCGATATTACGAGCTCTCGCGTGATCGATCAACTATCAAGATAGATTAGTTGCCGGGAACTGGACTGGAACTAGAGATGCGACGTCGTACGAGTAAACCAATCGATAGATTTATAAAATCGATTAAAAAATTTTTTGCTTTTTTGTTACAGTTACCATTGTAAAGTTCTAAAATGTCTTCTGTCAGTGAGTTGGGTGACCATATCCAAATGTTTATTTTAATTTATTACTTAGTTTTGTTTAGGTACATGCTTTTTAGACGATTATCATTTAAACCAAAATCAGAATTTACATGAGAAATCAATAATTTGGTGTTAATAAAGCTGATCTTACGATGAAAACAGTGGAACTGTTGTGGCTCTTCGGAAAAAACGTCTGATACTATCCAGGTACCGGCGGTGTACATTCAGATTTGTTTTTAAACTTTCGCGTTGCATATAAAAATACTTGATGTGAACGGGACTAAAGATGCGTGGATGTTTAACTATAAGTATATTATTTATACGACGTGATTATAGTTAAACATCCTCGCATTTATATCAAGTATCAACAGACAGATAGTTCCATTCACCAGAATCTCCACGCTCGATGTCTTTCATTCGGAGGGCAAGCCAAGGGAAACACTGCGGCGTTAGTTCTCACTTAAATTTATTTTTTGTTAGAAAGGATCATGTATTGTTAAGAAATAGTAAACATCATTAAGTAATTACAATAGCTATTCCGGTTTGCAAACTGAAAACATTGCTTTGAGATGTAAGATATTATTATTTTTTCCATATCGATATACTCGCTATGCTTTTCACATCCTTTTAGGACGCCGACAACGACTCATCCCAAAGCTTCGAAATAAGGGATGCTCTCTTAGTTTTAGGTATTTATTGCTGCTTTGGATGGAGACACTTACTTAATTATATCCGAGAAGAATGCCTACTGCTAAATGAGACAACTCTTTCTTCCAAAACATTAATTTTATTTGTTTGTGACGTTATATCAATTAACCTGAGAATGAGATGATTATTTATACAGGGCGTCCCAAGACTATGGGACATCGAGGGAAATAACGTTAAATCCTTAAGTTAAGTAGCACTTGTTACTGAAAGGAAATATTCCATATTTTTTTAAGAAAGTGAATTGAGCATTAAGCTTTTTTGAATTGTGTTTGTATTGCACGAGGATCGACGATTGGAAAAGAAGCACTGTAATATTGGACTCAAGTTTTGTTAATGTTGATGATCATTGAGGAACCATTTTTTCTAAAATGTTATGGAATATAAAGACATCAATTTTAACGTACGATGCAAAAGTGCCAAGAGCACTTAGGTAATAATAAGTTAAAAATAACTTGATGACACGAACTTTTGAAATTCAGCGACTTACGATGTGATGTTACTAACTGTTATAAATCTTTGGAACCATATAATAAAACGTTTGAATTTTACTGATTCTGTCTGCGCATGAGTTTGAATTTTAATAGCTTATTTAGTATTTTACAATGGTTTTCATCTGCAGTATTTTTTTTTAAGTACATTTGTATCTATACGAGGGAAGGAATATACTTAGGTAGTTAAAAGTTCAATTTAAACTTTGATCCTTCAAACAGTTTTTAATACGTTTGGCACTGACGGGTTCACCTTATGATATCTCTTACTTAGTTTATACTGGGTAAAACTTTTTAGTTATTGTAAAAATAGAAGTATAAACTTTTTATGCGAGAGTAAAAATGTAATGTTTGTTGTCTACATGTACAGTCAACTCCAAAAATATGTATACACTTTAGGACCTTGTCACAATACATATGTATAAGAACGACTTCTACTTTCATATACATTATGTATTGTGACAAGGTCCTAAAGTGTATACCTCTACATATTTTTGGAGTTGACTGTACGAGTAAGGCAACCTGCAATTAATATCAAAATGACCAATCAGTTGTTCCAATGGAGGTTGTATTTCTACTAATTTATTTTATAAATAAGTATGTCACAGCTTGATAGCCGTAATGTAAGACTGAATATCTATACTAATATAATAAAGCTGAAGAGTTGTTGTTGTTTGTTTGTTTGAACGCGCTAATCTCCGAAACTACTGGTGCGATTGAATAATTCTTTTTTTGTTGGATAGTCCATTTATCGAGGAAGGCTATAGGCTATCAACATAATAATATTAAGGGGGTTGTAAGGGGTTAAAAGGGGGGTAAAAAGTTACTTTTCCACGCGGACGAAGTCGCGGGCGGCCGCTAGTTTTACTAGAAAGTTCAATGTGTTTCGACCTAAGGTCCAATTCGCAATAATACAACTCTAAAGAAAAAAATACTATCACGTGCGATAAGACGACGTGAATTTTATTAGTGTGTTACATAACACGTGATAGTTGACATTAATTAACATAATGTACATGTGCAGTATGATGAATGACATTCATTGTTAGTAGAGCATGTACAAATTTGTAGTTATATATTGTCACGTATTTTAGATAAGTACTACTATCGTTTACTCAATACCTACTCAATATTTACTTTATTAAGTATATATACAATATACAATACATTAAACAAAAAAAAGTGAAGAGATATTTATAGAGGGTTGTCTGCCCCGCAATTCAGCGTGCCCAAAATGCTGGCGGCGTTACCCCTTTGAATGGCCAAACTGATGCGTTGGCCAAGGTAGCTGCCAGCATTATGGTCACCCGAAATTTCGAGAAGCCGGGCAGACGTATATAAATTACATACTTAGGTTTTCTGATTTATTTTCAGATTTAATAACAAATTGTACAAAATATAGATACAAAATATATTTGCTATAATACATAAATCTCTGATTAATTAGCCATTAGCCTTTACTTTGTTAAAAATATCGTCGTCTGGCAAAGAACAAGAGACGATGGCATACAGATAGGTCAGCTGTGAATTCACGGCTCCAGTATGACGTCACACCAAACTACTCGGGTGCCCAACTTAAACCCATCACGTCTTCCTCAATATTTGATGTTGATACCAGCTAACATCACATATTTATTACCTTCCGCTTTACACTGATCTTGGATCACAAACCAACAGTTTGTCCACTCGAGCAAGAGCTAAACCTGACTCGTAAATTAACTATTTAACTGCCACGGAATTCCCTCCAAACCTGTTGTCGAAAAAGAAACGCGCTTATATACATATTTGTGGTATACGTACTTTAAAGAATCGATATCGTATCGAATTTATTTAAATTATAATACCTATATTATTTAAGTATGTTTTGGATATCTTTCTCTTTGGCTCAGTTGCCATGATATTTCCTAATACTTTAGATTTTTATAAAAAATGCATTTTATCTACATATTTGGTTCTATGTTACGGTCCACCCCTCTCAAATCTCCCAACCATATTTGTCCAGAACATTTTGTGTTATTGAAATACGTACGTACGTACGTACCTTGCGAATATACAAAATGTTTTGATATTAAATCAAAAATGTAAGACAATAATCTAATCTTGTGCATGAACGCTATGGCTCATATACCTACTACATCCAAAATCATTGGCAAATAAACGAATAAGCAAAATAGAATTCGACAAAGGGTTTGGAATTGAAATTCAAGGTGTGAAAGATCCTCGAGTAACAGAAACTCGATTTCCATTTCGTAACGCCACGGAGCACGTTCGCAGCTAATGGACACTTGAAAATGTATTTTATTTTACTTTTATTGCGTACACAAGATAAATTACAATCACAACAGCGCACATACTATTGTTTACGACGAAACACCGCGCGTGATGTCACTCGGCTCGAGAGATGTAAAGTATGTCAGGAGGTATGCAAATGCCAAATAGGGGTAATCCTGTATGTGGATACCATGTGCCCTACACCCGGCCTAAGCAACTTAACCAATCAAAAAGTATCTCAGATATTCGAAACCATTTCTATCCTTACCACTTCTTCTATCAACCATTCTGAACAACATTTTGATCTATGGACTTTGGAAAGATTTTTAACTTTTCACAGTCGGTCATGTGACTTGTTAATTTTAATAGGATCGAAAAAAAAATGCAACGTATTTCCAAAAGCCGTAGAACAAACGTGGTTCAGAATAGTTGTTAGATAATGTTTACGCTATGGCTGTTTTCCGATAAACCCTGCATCTCAATGGAGTAACATTTTCATTCGAACATACCTATGCAATTTAGCCAGAACACCTAATTGTGTTAGAAAACTTTATTTACCATTTTGAAATATAAAATCTGATCTTAGTAGACGCAAAATTATTTAAACAGACGAAGTGACAGAAAGCGATAGGTTAAGAAAAGTCAGCAAAGATCATGGATTTGTATTTACATTAAATAATTTAGTAAGTAAGTAGGTATACGTAGTCGATTAGTCAGAAAGATCCTGAATACAATTGAATTTTTTTTTGAGTTTCGAGTCACATTTGTTTTCGAAGAACCGGTTCCATTATGAGTGTCCTGAAACCTGAATGCATTGGAGTGACAATACAATCATATTGTACAGTTTACACCTACAGTGTTGCTCAAATATTTTGCGTTATTGTTCTCGACCGTTACCCTCAGTGGAGGTAAGTATGTCAAAATTATCTAGCACTCTACATAATGCACAGACCTCGAAGCATCTGTCTACCTAGATAATATGTATCAGGATATAAGTAACACCGGTTTGATTGTTCTAACATCAAATCGGCTCTAGATAAAAATACACATGGGGGCAGTTAAATTTTATTGCATGAGTAAAAATTATATTACGAACTAAAAGTTATATTATTGTGAGTCAGTCAGTAAGTCGTGATACTGCTGTCTGTTTGAATGCCTAGGTAGCGCAGTGGCTAGTGGGTTACACTTTAAAGCCGACGGCCGTCCTTGGAGTTCCAGGTTGGATCCCCTGTTGAGGGCTTTTGTTATAAAGGCAGTAATCGACACTGAATGAATATTGGTCCGCGACCTTCTTTCTGGGACATCGGTAATTTATAAACCATAACAACTACAACAATAAAAAGTAGTACCTAAAAGGGACACCAGCAGGGGGCAATTCTCCTGCACTCGACAGTGAAGTCGAATCAGAGATTTGTAGGTATACAGGGTGTATCTGTAAACATTTACATCCCTTTAACCACGTATTCTACCAACCATTCTGAACAACATTTGTTCTATGACTTTTTAATTTCCATACAAAAATTTTATCTTTCCATACAAAGTCGGTCACGTGACTTGGTCATTTTGTATGGGGAGTCGAAAGTTTTTTGAAAGAATTTGGAAAAGTTGTTGAACAAATGTTGTTCAGAATGGTTGATAGAATACGTGGTTAAAGTGATGTTAAATGTTCACAGATACAGCCTGTATGAACGAAAATTTGAAATCTCTAAATTCGACTTCAATTTCGAGTGTACGAGAATTGCCCCCTGTTGCCAAGTAGACCGCCATCCAGCCTTATAGAAAGGAGTATTTACTACGCTAGTCATAGTAAAAGTCATCTTGAAGGTCCGCGAGTGAATAGTGCCGCGTCCAAATTATTCCAAAGAACTTTTAAGAACGGGCACAGAAGATTTTTATCCTCTGTGGTACGGGGTAGAAAATTCCGTGGGAAACACACTACACACAGTACTGGCCCTCAATAATCTTGCTTGTGGTATTTATGGAACACAGATTAGGTACATAACGCAAAAACCCATTTTTTACGACATAGGTTTTGTGCGTTATGCGCCATGTATTATATCGAAAATTACGAGAATTGGGGGTCTGGACCGCCGTCCATCTCGATGATGAAGATTGGTGATTGGCACCAATTGTGTGGTTTTGCTAAGATGAGGAAAGCCAGATTATACTCGTTGTAAATGTGGTTGTGTGTACCTGACACATAAATACGTAATTGTTCGTGGTTTTGTAAAGACGGTAACGGCAAGAATGAACTATTGTTTAGATATCTAAAGAATACTCATTAGGAGTTGTATGTGCGGTTTCCTTTGCCAGATCATCTTTAGGGTCAGAAATATTCGACCAGCTATGAAGTGCGAGTAATAGATGAATCGAGAGGGAATTTTTCATAAAAGTGTGGTCACCTGATAAAGGCAGTGACCGGCTGAGTACTCACTGATTGACAATAAATATTGTATTGTCTGTCCGAATATGAACACCTGCCTTTATCACGGGTACAATTTGTTGAATCGCCCAGCCATATCGTAATTTGACGCTGTTTTTACCCCTACGCTAGGACATTGCGTAAACTAACCAAGGGTAAACGATTTAACCTATAACTTTTTACCTGTAAAATATGACCTACTTTTTTCTATAAATACCTACCTATTTACGATACCCTGTTTACTTCTACTTTTGTAAATAAATAGTTGCAATCTTTGTAGATGCTGTTGAAAATTATTCGTCATTAATATCCTGATCAAGATTATTTAATTAGAAATAGACAATTTTTTGCATGTTTATTTACTTGATAAATAAAACAATATAGTTACGAGTACGTAAACGTAATAATCCATTTATCCATTTTTAAAAAATAAATACAGCAATAAAAAAGATATCCAAAAACAATCAAAGTAACTATTAAACCCAGTAAAGATAATTACAAGTCTGTTGAATTGAAAACTGCCTCCTTTTTTGAAATCGTTTAATAAGTAGGAGCTCTGATTACAATCATATCACCAATATCATAATCATAATAACAGGTAAGTAAGTATATTTTTTTTAAACAGTCGAACCAGTTTCACTGGACTAACGCAATACTTACTTGTTATGCAACTGCTTATAATCTCGCCGCATTAAAACGCAAAAGTTGATCAATTTTTTTCTGTGATCCGGAGCGGACCGGTTCTTACAAGTTCATTGTCTCCAATGAGGTCCATGAACTTTTAAATGGCCAGTGTAAATTGGGTTTCTGGTAAGGAAAACGAAACGATCACTTTTACTTTTATCCTAATTTCCTAGTTCCTGTCAACATCAGCGATGTTTTTGTTAGGTAACGCATCAAAATGAAGTTTAAATCGTTCTTGTTGTTTGTTTAAAGTTAAATAAGTATTTGCATCTTGTTACGATACAACTCAAAACAAAGATTTAATATACCCGTAGATTAGGTTTAAAGAGATAGATAGAGCCTCACACTAGAGAAATAAACTTTTCCGCGTCCCATAGCTAAGTACCTACATGTACTTGGGTATTGGAAACAGAAACCTCCTTATGACAAAACGGAGACTATACTTAGTCATGGTTTAAAAATTATACTACTGTAGCTTTTGTAAAAGTCACAAATGAATGTAACACCTTCAGTTATAATGCTTTTCCCCCTACAAGTGTCAATGTTAACTGAAAATTCCCCATAGAAAAAAATATTTTACAATCCCCCCCAGTGTGTCTGAGAAGCCTTCCGATTGTAAACCTCCTTTTCCTCATGGACACTCGCAACTCCAGGTGGAGTCATAACGCACTGGCAACCTTTTTCCTGCTCTTATTTTGCTCGTTACTTTCTCTTTAAAATTAATTTTTATGGATTATATATACATGTTTACTTACTTTATAATCTGTGTTTATCTTTATAACTTTTATGCCTTCATTGGCCGTCATAATTAAAGTAAAGGTAAGCTGGTTTTAATATTAATCGGGATTTTTGGGATGAAATTGGTATGAAAGGTGGACTCCTTTTCCGCAACTATCTTTCGCTTCATTTTATGTTAAGAGCTATGTACTAACGAGTAGCAATATGATTTCATTGGTAGAAACAGGTGAAAGCAGTACCGCAGATAATGAGTAATTTTTTGATCTGACTGAGAAGTTAGTGTAAATTTTTCAGCCATATTCCCTACCAGATCACACCTACGTCAGCGTAAATACTTCGAGCATGAGTAGAAAGTCCATCCAAACATTCGAATTGAATACAATGCTTGGACTGCGTCCAAACTCCGAATACAATGATCATTCATACATAAACTTGAAGAACGATACAACGTCTATGGAAAAAAACGAACCAGGTGACCGCTACAACCGGTATGAAACGGTACGCCTCAGGAGTGGATTACAACAGGACAATATAGTTACAGGTACCGTTATTGCACATAAGCTTCGGAGTTGAACGAACTACGCAATCAATTTCATTGTCAACAAAAGCGCCCATATGAATTATGCTAAACTATTCAAGAGGCAACTCGTGTTGGATACTGATTAAGGATGAGTAAATACCGTTCAAGGCGATATGGGCCTTGATGACTGCCGTTCCGTACCGTAGGTCAAATGGTTTTGCCTCAAGAGACGCGGATTCTAGGAAGATGTTTGAGTTTATGTTTGATGCCTATTTTAACATTAGTCTAATAATATTTATGTAACTACGGCAGAATATAAACCCCCTTATTACAAAATGTGATATAACCGTTCTAGCTCCTTTTAACATTGCGGGTTGAACAGGGATGCCATGAGCTCTAGTACCTACGGTAGTGAAATAAGACTGATGCCGTTTGTAATAAGGTCGTTAAAATTATATCTAAGTCTGCAAACACTACTGTTTAATTAGTGAAGTGTAAAGTTTGTTCATTGATGTATAGCTTACTTACATAGAATCGCACTACTTGTCTTTAGTGAGTAGATTTTTTTGTCTATAAACTGAGGCTTCTCGTGTATGTATAAATTACATCTCGGTTATAGCGAGTATGATTTGTTATTACATAGAGGCATCTTCATTTACTTACAATTGTATTTGTACCTTGTATCGTACCTACTTATATATAGGAAAATATCAAGATTAAAAGTAAATAATAAATTAAAACAAACATTTCTTCGTTGCATGCCGCAGAAAGTATTTTTGGTTATTTACACTTATTTGTACGTTTCATTTGGTTTTTTACACTTATGTGTGAAAGGGACGGGGTTAGAGTTTCGATCAGAGTGCACCACTTTAGTAGGTAGGGCTATTCAGTCATCGCTTGCTCAGTTCATATTTATCGCTATGTTCATATTTTTCTCTTTATGCTCAGTGCAGGAGCAGTGCCATCCATTTCATCTGGATGGCTGGCAGTCCACTACTGTGCGCTTCGCCAGGAACTTTCTGCCGCGTACGACGCAAATATGGAACGAACTGCCACCTGCGGTATTTCCGGACCACTACAACCTACAAACCAACCTTCAAGAAAAGGGCATATCTCGCTCTGAAGCACCTGTGAAGCCCCTGGTGTTGCAGGTGTTCATGGGCGACGGTAATCGCTTAACATCAGGTGATCCGTCTGCTAGTCTGCCCCCTATCCTTAAAAAAAAGTGAAGCTCATAAGCGGACAGTAACCATGTAATGTAATTACCTCACGATAGTTGTTCCGCGTCATGATTTTGTTAGTAAGAACTTCAATGTTTTAAACGTATTCAGTTATTGTAATTATACCTACTCAAAATACTTTAACCCCTTTTTTGTGAGCATCACGCAAAAGCCGTAGGTAAAGTACTATACATAGGTATTCATACATATTTAAATTTGACGATTCTTAATTCTATTGCGATTTTTTTATTATAGGTAGATTTAAACGTTTGACCACAATCCCGCCTGATAGGAAACTTGAATCTGGAATATTACGACACTGCCTAGTAGATCTATGTTCATTCTTGCCTTAAAGATGTCCAGATTTAAATGAATGCTTTTATGTATTATACCTAACTATAATCTTATTTTGGCAAGTCGGCCATTTCTCGCGAACGAGGAAAATTACGTTGCCGACATTTTGTGACGCCGACGTGTTTAGATATCTTATAAGTTTTATTAACACCGGTGGCTCGGATGTTACGTTTACGAATACGACTTTGTTCTCTTCGATTTTAGATCTTATTTGTAAGGAAATAGAGGCAGTTAATGGTGTGCAATCTCGACGAGTCTAGGTTGATTCTCTTTGGTTTTGTATTTAAGTTCACATTGCATGGCTGACTGTGGCT
Source organism: Cnaphalocrocis medinalis (assembly GCA_014851415.1). Classification (NCBI taxonomy): domain Eukaryota; kingdom Metazoa; phylum Arthropoda; class Insecta; order Lepidoptera; family Crambidae; genus Cnaphalocrocis; species Cnaphalocrocis medinalis. Next base: position 8,312,071 of record CM026273.1, on the reverse strand, counting down.
CGACAAGGCCATTTCTGCTCGCCATCATCGCATTCAACAAATCTTCTCGTCTTTGTTCCCGAGAAAATAATTAAAAATAACTGCTTATCTTACTGGAGCAAAACAAATTGACTTGTTGCGGATATTAAAAAAATATTAATTTAGATAACATTGAACTTTGTAATTAAAATTGCTCGAGTGCTTCAATTGATAAATAAAACGCAAAAAACTCGTCCACTAAGATTTGTTGCTGTGTATTTTATCTTCTATAATATTCATAAAGCGATAAGTTCTATAGACAAACACAATACTTATTATAATGTACTGCGAAAAGTAGCAAAACTTGCGCGATGTTATCGACACCCACTGCCATCTATTGGCAAATATTGAAACTAATGGCTTGCCCTAACTTAGTAGTTTTACAACTACTAAGTTAGGGCAAGCCACTAGTAATCGTCAAAAAAAACAGGCGTAGTTTTAGCACTTATGATAAAACTGGAAAAGCTGGACCGATTATCATGATTATACCTACTTTGTTAGATTTCTCGTGGCCTAAAGTACTCGTAGTTAAACAAATATTAAAAATTCAATACGAAACATTTTGAATTAATTTTGAATTACAAATAACATTTTTATAGAACGAATTAATTTATACGATTTACCTACACCTACTAAGCTGCAGTAATTTATATCGTTTTTCACGGTTTTCAAATAATCGAATCACATAAGACGTGTAATAAAATACTAACAGCATTTTAATAATAATACCTACATCTTTGTAATATACCTCGATACGCTTTGACTAACCGATACACCACTGTATGATAGGAACAGTACATGAAATTTGTTTAAATTTTCAGCACATTTTTTAGTTCCGGCATTCTTGATCGCATCCCAATTTAGTGCGAGACGTGAGCAATAAACAGCTATGGTAAAAGGCTAAACCGATTAGGGGCTTGACTGGTCACTTGCCACATTGCATACAAAAGAGGTCAGTGTACTCACACACACCGGTGCTAATCTCTGAACCCAAACTGAGACCCCTGTAGGACTAGCACGAACTTTTCACGAAAATCGTAACATATCGTAAACAATTTGTATGAAAATTTAAGAGCTCAATCGTACGTAAGTAGATCTAAAATTGATCGTACAAACGTTAAAAAGGATAGTATCACCCGTCCACAGATTATACAACTAACGTATCCAATACACTTTAAATAAATGGTACGTTACGATACGATTCGTGCTAAGTACTAGTGTAGCGTAATCCTAGCATGGCACGATACGATTTCTTGAAAAGTTCACGTTAGGCCTACTGGTATGGTGCACTGCCCCGCTCCGAACTACTTGTAAGTAAATCCCCTCCGAGATAGCCACTAGTTCACAATATTATGATACCGAGTCCACTGTTTTCGTTCCATTAAAGGGGATCATTTACAAAATATCCTCGTAGGGTTCCATCGGTACAAAAACAATGACGCAAGGTACATTCAAGCATTGTTAATGTAATAAAAAGTGCTAATGGCTCGTACAAATGCCCTTATCTGTACGAGCAAATGTGACGGCCGTGTTTCTTATACGCATTAGATGTTTTGCAGATTTGGCGAGCTCTAGCTATTTCGAGACCATATTGTCAAAGCAATTTTTTCTTGTATTATTTTTTCACGGAAGCATCTATTGTGATGTTTTAGGATTTTATTTCGGTGCAAGTTTGAAGTATGGAACAAGTGGAATGACCTTCAGTATGTAGTGTACCGGAGTGATACCACGGCCCCACAAAAACCGGCCCGGCGTCTAGCAGCGGCAGACCCTTGGTAACGGACTTGTGATTCCACTGGTGTTGCAATCTATTGGCTCTTCTGACTTTTATCACATGTAGTACTGGTACTATCGCTAAACCCTTATTCCTTTTGGTAATGCTTATTCGAGTACCTAGCTAGGTAGATCGTGATCTACTCCATACGAATATAAACATTACTGCACAGCTACAAGGTTGAAAACAAACCAGTATTGCTTCTAAACCAACAAGCTCAGATAAAAAAGTTAAGCAGTAACTTTTATAATTCCAGGAACTGGTATTAATTACTTACATCTTGAAAAAAGTTTTAACGTCATTTTAAGTTCAACGAAATCGAAATTAATAATGTTTTGCCGGAAATCTTATTGCTGGTCACGCTTATTTTGTTTACTCGTAATTATGTGTTAATTAGGTAACTTAATGTTAAATTTATTTTAATTTTGCAATTTAATTGTATTTTTCGAATCATTCAACTCATTTCAACTCGTGATTTTGACCAACATTTTTTAAAGATTTAGTTACAATTGTATAGTTTGCAGATTTTCCTATTTTTTCTTGTATTGAAAGTACCTAATCCGGCAGAGAACGCAAATAATCGAAAGCTCACAGGATTAGCAAACTGAAGTGACAGTGGGCAGGCCGTATCAGCCGCCGAACCAGGCTACAATTCTGGAGTGGTGACTGCACCTCGGTAAATGTATTTATTGGAGGACCCCCTAAAGCCAGATAGAGTGACGACCTGCGCGATAAGGCTGGCAAGAGGTGGAAGCGTGTAGCAAAATCCGATGAGAGTGGTGAACATTAGGAGAGGACTACTTATACACAGCAGTGGACTGCAATGGGCTGATGATGATGATGTAAGATCTGGCAGCGCGGACGTCCTTGTACACTGTTCCCGATGAAAATATTCGACGGCGATGTTTTGGCCACCGTATTTCTATTTGCAATGCTCATAAATACTTATTCTCATTTGGGTATTCGGACAATACTAATAATTGATGTAGGAACAAAAAACGCTCGCGGTCAAGTTCATTGGAACTCGCCTGATTCAATGACACGCTCTCCTGCGCAATCTATTCATTACTTAGTTTGATTCACTGTTGAATAACTTAATTTGATCACTTTATTTGTAAGCGTGGCCGATGATCCTCAGCTCAGCAAACATATTACTTTTGCTCTAATGTAAATTATAAGTGGCCTGTCCTCAATTCGTCTCTGGACTTAATTTCGCTGAACGTTCCCTGATAGTGGCCTACAATGATTTCAAACTCATGGTAGTGCTACTGTAGTCACAAGTGCGCTGTCAACCTTAAACCCCCGTTCCTCCAATTATTTTTCCAATTAGTTTGTGTAATTAAGCTATATAACTGAATTACGAATGTGATTTTCATAATTGATCCGGAAATTGTCAATGTATCATAACAGGCGCCATCAAAATGCGAATTCCGCACTTACCTACATAATGACATTGTTTACCAATATGTTGCTCTTTTAATCCCAAAAGGATCAATTCATAAAAAGGTTTTTGTAATTGAGAATTTTACTATGTCTTCTATTATCTGGGCCAACCTTATAGGTAATTAGAAAAAGTAAAGTACTTGCGCGATATGATTGACACAAAGCGCCATCATAAGAAAATGCTCCGAAACAAGGGGAGGTGTAAGCGCCACCAGAATCATTAAATAAAGAGATTCGTCATGTAGGTATATTACCTACTGGAATCAATATTATTTTTATTTATTTATTATCTACTTAAAAATACGACTTACTTGACGTTATTCCTCATGTTGAAGTTTGTTGAGATATTGTACTCTGCGTCCCCACTGAAACAAAAGAGAAATATATTAGGTACCTACGTACTGTTAATAAAAAATAAGGTAAATATACACGGCCCAAAATTATTGGTATTTTTAAGAGACGCGACAGTTTTTGTAGCTTGTTGATTTAACTCGTTGAAATGACTTTCTCTTTAGTAAACGACAACCCGAAGTCCCGCTCGTTGGGAATTCGGTTTGCCATATATTACTACTAAACATATTTCCTGTTGTAGCTTTTGATCGAGCTTAGTGGATAAAAATGCGCCTTCCATGCCACTCGTGGTTTTCATCCGAGCTTGCACCTCATTAGCTCGGTGGTAGGAGGAAAACATCGTAAGAAAAACTGGACGTTTCGGATAGTTTCTAAAACGTGTAGGTAACCATGATTCAGCAGGTCTGGTTACCCTGATAAAGGGTTGCGTAGGTCAGACAGCAGTCACGTCATTGTAATCACCAGGGTCCAAGCGGACCCCGGGCTCTAAGCGACAGGTTTGGAGAGACTAAGATAATAGACTAATAAATAATAAGAGAGGAAGAATTATTTTTAAGAACTTTTTTAAAGAGTGATGTACAACTTTAGTGGTTATTTTGGCGATATCCTAAAATGAAACGGTCAATAATAGGTATGTAGAACAGCTGATTTTATTTCGCTCATTTGAATTACCTATCTAAGTTATTATACGAGCTAATATTCTTGCTTTTCTACATCTACATCTATAAATACATATTCATAAAGAGGTAAATTCTATAGGAAACGTCAAAATCTATATCTAAACCGAAAAACTAAACACATGTGCGATGTAATCGATGCCCAGCGCCATTGGTTCTGTGTGTAACAAATGTCTCGAAACGAAGTGAAGGCGGGCGACTAGTATTCCTATAGAGAGGGCTTCGTCAAGTCAACCGCTAAACTCCACAGTGCATACGTGCCTTGTGAAAGTGTACTTGCGCATGTCCTACTAACAAGTCGCCTTAAACGCAAGTGCAAACTATTGGTCCTTCAAATAATCGCTCGTCTCGGTCATTGCACCGCTGGAGAATGCAATATCCCCCGATTATTTAAGAAAACAATAGAACGACGGGATGTACTCGATACGGCGGTTTATAAAATTAATCCTATGCTGAAGCTCTAGTGTACTAATTTTAATAAGGTAGTGTTAGTTGCACTGACGGAACCCTTAAAATCTAGTTTAATTAATTGATTTCGTCTTAGGCTCGATTAACAAAATAAAAAAATGTAATATTGTTTGAAAAAATTAAGCCGAACTTAGTTCGCCAGCAGCCAACAGTAACGACAAAAATAAAACTGAACTTTAATATTTTGAGCATGCTTAGGAAATCAAAGTGCTTACCTATATTTATAGGTTAGTTATTAGATTTAGTAAATGACTGTAGTTCAGGTTAATGGTAAAATAGCATCAACATGTGTTTTGAGCAATAGTTTGCTAATATCAAAGCTTTGACCATAAATAGTTATGTTAAAAACATCTAGGCTTTCCTGTTTACCATTGGCTTAATAGTTAATTTAACCAAAAAGTTTTAACTACAAATAAAAAAAAACCAGTTCTCAGTAAAAATAGACTCGTGAAAAATCACGAGAAGCCACTTACAATAACGAATGGATATTTTCGTTCACAATAAAGGTACTTACACATATGACTTTTCTTAAGGACTCAATTTGCAATAATTTTGTTAGGCTATATTTGGCAATCGTTTCAGAATATTTTATTCATTCAGATCGAGTACAATGACAAAATAAATCCCAAAGACGTATGTTCAAAGGTATTGCTTGCTTGGCTTGGAGATTTTTTCAATCAGAGTGTGTGAAATCTTGAAAAATAATATCTAGAAAAACTGGCAATGAGTAGGTACTTGTATTACTTTCGACAATCATACATTTCATAGCTTATAAGCATAAAGATTTCCTGATGAAGTAAAGCTAATAACTTTGCAAACATTGTAGAGCAAACCTGAGTGGTTGGGACTCGTTTCCTCTTTTCTCTAACACGTTAATGGATACCTTGTGCCTATCTGGTCTTACGTATTCATATAATTTGTCCATCGTAATAGTGAAACGTAGGTTGAAAAACCACGTTTCAAAAACCACGTTTCACTTTAAATTTATGGTTAAATATTATTTGTAATATACCTAAATATGTCATTGGTAGAGATAGGCAAACTATTTGCCGACTAATTGGGGAAGTCGACTATTCGGTAGGTTTAGTACTCGACAACTATATACCTATTCGGGAAAATATGCCGATTATAACTTATACGAAAACAGCACTTTAACCGCAAAATAAAACGGGGTAATATAAAATATTATGTGCCTAATTAGAAAAGCAGATAATAGCTACCAAATATTAATAATAATAAAATGTGTTTTCGAGGTAGGTGTTTTTTCTTTGTGAGCTTTTTCTTCATAAAGTCAATTCACCATAATCGGTGTAAACTATAAAGGAACAAGCAAGGAGAAAGAACATGCCTTATTAATTATACGTTGGAAATGGGTAGGCGCAGTCCCGATCCGATCGCGGCTAGATCTCGCTGCCTCGAATTCCCCGAGTGGCAAATCCGGTCGAACGAGTAAGGACACATCGACGTGACATAAATGGTTGGTTGTCCGCAGACGTTTTCTAATATCAGTAATAGAGTGATTTCAAATGAGTGGTTTCCTACTTTACTTCGACACACGTACGTTTCCTTCGCGATAAACGGTCCTTAAGTGCGAAAGATGCGCTGACGCAGTATCAGATGCACGCAGCAATACGAGTACAAGGTGTACAGATAAATATTTTTTATGACATAGGGAGGCAAATAAGCAAGCGGGTCACCTGACGGTAAGTCATGGACATCAGCTACACCAGAAGGACTGCGGATGCGTTGCCAGCCTTTTAGCAAGGTATAGGCTCGTTTCTAGAAGATTTGAATGTCGTACCGGTTCGAAAATAACGCTGCGGGAAGTTGACCAACCACCATTTCCCTTTAACAACCTATTTTACAAATCAATTTGACCAATAGTTAAATTATGTTCCATTACTTTTCAAAATTCGGTTAAATTTTTTAACGTTTTTTCATACAAAGTGGGACATGTTACAAAATTTCGACGAATTTTTAAAAGTCTTAGTACAAATGTTCTTCATAATGGATATTAGAAGACGTAGGTAGTTAAATGGATACACAGTCACCTGTTGACATCTTTTTGATCAAGTTTGCTAGTTTGAAACGGCAACCATCACTTATACTTTAACATAGGTATCACTGTAGTATGTACCTAAATAAGTAAGTGTGGTTTCCCTATAATACTCTGAAAGGCTCTAAAGCGGCGAAGTGGGACCTGTAGCTGAGACCATGCAAAATATTATGGTACTTGAACATTTTTGATATTTTGATAAACTCTCGACTAAATCCATAAATTAATAAACATGTGTTTTATTCTGTGCTTCGGTTACGTCTAGCTTCTTTTGAATAATTACTTACACCCATTTGGCAAATTGTCCTTGCAAAAGACAGGGTACCGTCCGTATAAACATAAACGTTTGTTTGACATTTAGTTAGGAATCGTATGAAAAAAACCAACGTGTAACTTGTTCGAGTGAGCGATGTCGGGAAATTCCCACATTTAGAAACAATGTTGACTTAATAATTTATACACGCTAATTATGTGTAATTAGTACGTAGAGTGCTTGTGTAATCTTTATTTTAGTTAACTGAGCATCGCATGCTGAGTAGGCTATTCTAAGCGACACCATCGCATGTCGCTTATCACCACGTGGGTTTTTGCGTGCTCGTAACCATGAAATGTTCTCAGTGATTATTATTTTAAATTAACATACATTTCTAATGTGAATGTGAAAAATAGTATATAATTTCCACGTGGAACAGTCGCGTGAGCATACATCATGGTGTAGGGTCGAGGTGAGCCCAATGCGAGATATAAGTACTTTACACTTGACCGTGGTACAGGTTGTTCACTTAACTAGTGGGAAATTGCACAATTTAAACTTCTATTTCGCGGCAGCAAAGGTTAATAAGATCGGGATACTTATACATGTAATTTTAAACTTAAAGGGCGTCCCTAAAACCCACCTGTATAAAATAGCAGGGTATGCCCCGACAAGATAATTTTAACATTTGTATCTTTTAACGTATACAAACTGTGGATGCGACAGAACTCAAAAACGCGCGTGCCATCCGCACAAATTGGAGCGTTGATTCGACACACCCTTCGATTTTTCAAATCGAATTAATAGGTATTGAAAGATTTGTGAGAGAGCTTGCAATTGTCAAGAAGATATTTACAAATTTTGCAAAGGGCTTTGATGCCCCACAGTGACCGTTTCTCTAAAATTATTTCTACAGTTTCTCGAAAAGATTTTACCCACTCTTGATTCTTAAACCTACAAACAAACAGAGCAAGGAAAACATTTAGGAGACCTAAGTATTGAGAAATAAAACTTCCTGAGTTTACCAATAGTTTGACATGGCATGGCATTACGAAAAAGTTTGAAGGTTCTTTCCAACAGGACACACTGTATACCAAGTACTTTGTTTTATGGCCTTCAAAAGAAGGATGTAGGCTTGTGAAATGGAAGCTATAAATGCCGGCAATTTGTTGCACCATTACAAGTCCTTGAAGATCGAATTGCGATAATTGTTTGTTACACAAAACACAAAGGACGGCTTGACGCTTTCACAAAGTGCAGTTGACATAAATGTACAATGGAGAACAGAAATAATCGCATAGACATGACAGTCAGAAGTAACTATCTCTACACTCGGTCGCTAAATACCAGCCTCCAACTTATTTTAATACATAAAAATAAGTAGTTAAAAAATAATTTTACAATATAGACAGCAAAAATGCAAAATTAAATTAAGCTTCTAGACGCAGAAAATTGATAATTATAATAGATAACCTACTTAAGAAAAATGTATTAGTTTATTTACTTAATTGGTTTTTCTCTTTTTTTTTATGTGATAGGTAGCTAACGAGCAGGCGGATCACCTGATGGTAAGCAATTGCCGCCGCTCATGGACACTTGCAACACCAGTGGAGTTACACGTGCGCTGCCAACCTTTAATCCCCTTCCCCTCCCCGGGTGGGCCTCCGGTACCCTTACTCACTCGGCGAAACACAGCACAGGGGCTGCTTCACGCCGGTTTTCTGTGTTTCTCTTCCCAAATTATCTTGCAAATGTGAAATTTAATGTTTTTAAACAGAGTATGCCATACGTGATAAGTCATTTTTATCGATGCTCTGATACAACAGCTTTAGTAAATAAAATTAGATGGCTGATCGATTTTTACGGCCTAGTTCAGGGACAAGATTAGCTGCCAGTTTTGCGCACAAATTTAGCAAACAGTTTCCACTGTAGCAATCTCGAAATGATGACTATGGTTTTAGTCGGGGCATAGCGCCTTAGTGCATAGTCAGAACTTGGTCACAACCATTGCTTAGTGTCTCCGGATGAAGGGTCAGCACTAGATTGTTCGTTGCGCTCTAGGTACATACCAACCTTTTAATCAAGTACCTTACGTAAGTATGTATAACTAGCGGCCGCCCGCGACTCCGTCCGCGTGGAAAAGTAACTTTTTACCCCCCTTTCGGTTGAAAGGGGTTCCTTACAACCCCTTTTTCGCAATAAAAAGTAGCCTATGTCCTTTCTCAAGGTCTAGATTATCTGTATACCAAATTTCATTTAAATCCGTTGAGTAGTTTTGGCGTGAAAGAGTAGCAGACAGACAGACAGACAGAAAGTTACTTTCGCATTTATATTTATAAAATATTATAGTATATAATATAGTATAAGTATATAGTATGGATACCAAAAAAACTATGATGTTGGTCAGATAGATATTCTTTCTGGCGATATGCGAGCAAATTTTACGAACACACTACCACAGAATACTAAATTTTTGTTTAAGTAGGTAGGTAGGTACCTATTCTGAAATAAGGTTACCTTTTGTGCCTAGGGTTTGCATTGTTATTTATTTATTTGATTGCATTTAAGTGAAACTGCTATGCCTGCTCAACATAAATGCATATCGATCAAAAATCTTATAATCCCAGCCAACAAACAGACGTTCTGTTTGTTGATTGGGACTCCTTCTTGGGAGTCAAAAACCTTAGTTGATCACGGTGATTATTTAGCGACCTTTTCACACGCGATAGCCACCATTGACAGGGACCAAGAGGCAGCAACCAGTAATTTTCAGAGCATACCTCAAATAACAGCGGAGTTGGGGTCACCCTACCAGCTCTATGCCCGCATAGATACCAACCCAGATCAATATTGTTCTGATGAGAATTGATCTGGGATGACAGCGAATTGTGTCGTGTTCTCGATATGATTTTCCTTATTATGTCAGACTGCAGGGCAATGTCTTGTCGTATTCGATTTAACTCCCTGATCGAGCAGGGCTACCTATTAGACAAAAAAAGAATATAAAATTGTTCTTGCGAACATAGTTTTCGGGAATTAGTTACATAAATAATTCTCTGGAACGCTCTTTTTTTCAATTCAAGGGTTTCAAATTAGTGTTTAGTGTAAGTACCATGTTTCGTCAAAATAAGGATCGATGAATTGTTTCGTTTTTAGCACTGGCATTTAAAATATTTGTTGCTTTACAATCACATAAGCGACTATGATGTTTGACGTTTTGGACTTAATAGAGTTATAATCAGCGAATTGGTTCATAAAAAGCTAAACACCGGCGTTTTGGAACTGTAACTTCAATTAACTTATATTTTTAATAGTTCTATCTACTTATGTCACTTCGCGCCGCGGGGGTCCCTTGGATGCGGGTGGCACAGGACCGATCTGTGTGGAGAACTTTGGAGGCGGCCTATATTCAGCAGTGGACGTCTATTGGCTGAAATGATGATGATGATGTTACTTACTGAGTCATGGAGCTGTGCTGTCACAGCCTAAAAATAAGCCATCAAATAAGAAAATCGATTCCTATCTGCTCGGTTATAAAATATCATTACATGTGATGCGATGCTTTTTACCGTATCGTAACTGAAATTGCGTAAGCGATCGCGGATTTCATGCATTTTGGAATCGTGAAATTGAGCGTAAGACATATTCGTGGACGAACCGCAGGCAAATTCGGTTCCACGTAGCGAAAGCCCTTAGTTCGTAAAGTCAAGTGCTCACCTACGAGCCGTAACTGTAACCATTGCAAATACAGTAGCCAAATTATAACTGAGTAACTTCCAACTCTTAGTTCGCGGGCCGATTGTGACTTGACGCGAGCCGTAACTTGTTTGGTTTTTTTCGCGAACAATGTGCGCAGAGAACTTGCGGACTCCTATGCGATCGCTCGAAAAGGAATACGCTTATCGTAAACCTGTAACCATATATGACGGAAACTAGTAATCACATACGACGGACTAGCCATCAAAGGCTCAAGACAAAGGCAACAAAGAAACCGTGGATGATCGCGTTTTAACCGTGGGAGAGACACGCTTCGGCATGAATGGGCCGCTGGTCTGGTCGGAGTGATACCACAACCTCGCAGTGTTTCGTCGAGTGAGTGAGGGTACTGTAGGCCCAATTGGGAGTAGAAGGGGTTAAAGATTAGCAGCGCACTTGTGACTCAATTGGTATTGTAGCTGTCCATGGTCGGCGGCAATCGATTACCATCAGGTGATACGGCTGCTCGTCTGCCACCAATACCATAAAAAAACGTCTTAACATCGTAAGGTCCAGACAGCAGACACAATGGAAAATCAAGTGTTTTATGCCTTTTAAAAGGCTTTTGGGGCTTTCGACGTTAAAATGAACTGGGTGATTTTCCCAAGTACCGTATCAATACCGGTGGCATGTATTTTGAGCTGTCTTTTCTCCTTTACATAAAAACCAGTTTTATAGCTTATTGAGATTAAGTTAACTGTCATATTTATAGACTGTAAGTTAGTGGTGGAATAATATATTTTTTTATAATGCCAATTTTGTTACTGTTTCTAAGTCCGGTGGTGCAATCCCGGTGGCGAAAATGTATGTAAAGTGGTTTTAAAAATTCGCCACCGTAATTAAGTTTGTTGAAATTCACCCAACTATGTTTCTCTACGCGTAAAGTAACGTCGCGTAGGTGAGTACCCGGCTAAAGAGTAACACATGAGTGGTAGCAGCCCTGGCACAGCAGAGTCAATATCAATAAAAGCTATAATATTATGCCGCACTTGCCGTTCGAATGTGTAATACGTTTACCTCAAAATATTCGCATGAAGTACATTATTTTATGTGAAAACCTTAAATACGCATAACATGTACTCAATTCAATAACTTGTTCGGTTTTTTGCTTACTAATATACTTTTTTTGTTACACACATTTTTATCTATTTGATCAAAAACATGGTAGTTACTTATACTTACGAGTACATAGTAATAAATAGGTGGCATAAACAGTATTGGTTCGTAGGTACGGTGGCCAGCACATCAAGTTACTACAATCTGTCAAATTTCTTCAATCGAACCTCACTTTTATGTCAAACGTGTTTGGTTCAATATCAACTGAGGAAATTTGACAGATTGTAGTAACTTGATGTGCTGGCCACTGTACCTAATTGGTTCTCATATTAATATCTAATTGGGAATTTGGCGGATGTTGAGGAAGTACCCAGATGAATCTTAATGATAACTAACTTTATATAAAACAGCATGTCATGTCAATCATTGATCAATAATGGGAGTATAAGTGGGTATAGTGAGATATGTTTTTTTGGCCTAAAAGTGACATTAAGATACAGAGGGCGTTGCACTCGTACATAGTTTTCATCATAGTGTTTTTATAATGACGGCCTCGATAGCGTAGTGGCTAAGGTGTTTGCCCGAAGCTCGAAAGATCCCTGGTTCGATTCCCGGTCAAGACAATTTAGAAAACTATTTTTTCTAAGTTGTCTTGGGTCTGGGTGTTCTGAGTTGACGCCCCCAGCTAATTATCGTCAACTGGTACTCATATTAAAAGGAAGTTTGAGACCAGATTGATTGGTGTGATTGTCTGGCGCAATATTTATTTATATACAAGGTCTATCTGTGAACATTAATTATATCCTTTTAACCACGTGTTTTACCAACCATTTTAAACAACATTAGTTCTATGACTTTCAAAAAATTCTCATAAATTTCATATTTCTATACAAAGTCTTGTCACATGACTTGGTCATTTTGTATGGGGAGTCAAAATTTTCGATGAATTTTGAAAAGTTGTTGTTTAGAATGGTTGATAGGACACGTGGTTAAAGGGATGTAAATGTTCACAGATACACCTTGTATGACCAGTTAGGGTAACAAGACGTGCTATATTGACTTCAATAAACGACAGTCGTGAAAAAAGTGTAATAAAATCAGTTAACTTTTATGCGCGTGAGTGGTCCACGACATGATTCACGTATCATGTCAGTAATTCAGGTAAACCCAGCGCCATAATAGGAAGATTAACACTAAATTAATTTCACCCTACATTAAAGAGGATGCGCCAATTGCTGAGACTTTATGAGTAAGACTCACTTTACCCACAATAAATACTAAGTCGCACTATTTGTGCGATTGAAACCAAGGGCTGCGGAAAACTTGCAATGAGACTATTAGGGTCCCGTGTTTTGCCATTTGGCAATGGAACTCCAAAAAACTTTATGTTCCTGGGATAGGTTTTTTTACGTGGGAGTCGGCTGACGAGCAGATGGATCACCTTGATAGTATGATATTGCTGCAAATAGACACCTGCACACCAGTAGAGTCACAAATTTGTTGCCAACCTGTAACCCCCTTTCCCCCTAATTACAATTTAAACCATTTATTCACCACACACACAAAAATAATAACAATACAAAAAACACCCACTTTTACACAAACCGATATTCTTATAACTATGTACGTACAGCCCCACATCAAAGTATGTCAAACTTCTTCAATCGACTCCTATCTTACTGACAAACACATTAGGTTCAATATCAATTGAGGAAATCCGACAGATTGCGGCAACCTGATGTGTGGTTGACAGCTATATTAATTAGTTAAATTAAACCTTATTGCACTACATGTTATACAATAGGTGAGCTCAATGCTAAGAGGCATTCTCTACCAGTCAACCTTTGGTCATACAGAAATATATATATTTTTAACAGAGCGTGGTAGGGATACCAGCTCAGTATACACTGAGGATCTTGCTGCTGAGCGCCTCAGCTGGAGGAAGATAGTCTCCGAGGGCATAGCCCAACACGACCAAGCCTGGTTTGACTTACTGGCATCAAAGCGTGCTAGACGTCATGCTGGAAACCCCCCATCTGTCGACACTCGTTTCGCTTGCCGCAAGTGCGGACGAAACATACAATCGCGAATTGGTCTGTACAGCCACGAGCGAAGGTGTGGTGTCCCTACTTAAAATGCTACTTAAATCATCTGCTAAGATGCAAAGGCCTATTATATATACACTGAGCAAAGAATACCCAGCACTGTTTTTCAGCTGGCCCCTTACAATTTACTTAACAGTTGCATGTCATGCATCACAATTAGACCTCCGGTACCCTAACGAACAGGATGAAACGCAGCGCAGGCGCTGCTTCACGATCTTCTGAAAGGCCGTGGTATCGCTCCGGTGAAGCCGACAGATTCATGCCGAAGCGTAACTCTCCCACGGTTAAGTTATCAGATAAACTGTTACAAAAATGAAACTGTCACGTAGGCGTCATGCCAGAGCTAAGGTTTTTGCAGAGGGATTTGCTCTACATTAAACAAAAAGCCTTTTTAATTCTTCTACGAATATTATTTTAAATGACATAAAGTAAAAATTACAAGTGTATATTTTATCACAAGTATGTCTTACTCATATATTTTGCAACAAATCCCTACACGATAGCTACGACGAGAAAGAAATATATCCAAAGATATATGAAATGTATTTAGAAACATGTTCGAGATATTTGATCGAGTTACTCGGATGGGCAATACAGCTTGCAAATCTATTTAGGACCGGAAAAATATCGATACGCCTGGATATGAAGGAAATAAGATATATTTACTGTACATATCCAATCCAATCTGTCTCCTTTTAGAGATATTTGGTTGTTATTATACGAATATTTTGATGTAGAGCTGTGAAAGTTGGAAGGATTGTAAATGTGGACTTACTTACCTACTTTTTTATGAAACGTTCTTTAGAAACAAAAGGAAACGACTAGAAATGAAACTGTTTTACTCACAAAATTCTATTTTAGTTCATTTAATAAAATACATTTACTGTTAAAATTTGAAAATTTTCGAACTCACTATCCATCCCATCAGGGAGGAAGGGGATAAAAGATTAGCAGCGCACTTGTTGCATTTGTTCATGGGCGGCGGCAATTGCTTACCATCAGGTGATCCGCGTGCTCGTCTGCTGCCTTTCACATAAAAAAAAGAAAAAAAAGGGAAAGAATAAGTGTTTTTAAGAACAACATTTTATATTATTTAAAAATTATATTTGTAAATCCTCTGTTGTCTGACTTTTGTACCACAAGTTCTTAAGCTACTTAGGGAGTCAGATCAATGATCAGATGTTGTGTGAATTTTTAAGGATAAACTTTTTACCCGTGTTTAAGAAAACCCGTAAATGGGTACGGTGGAAACAAATAAATACTCTACCTTAGGTAGGCGATACTGTTTCGCCGTTTTCGGAGGGGAAACCGTAGGACCGTGGTGTCTTGAGGCCCGCAAGCCGTTCCTAAAGTTGTCTGCCCAGCTACTCGATATTTCAGGTGACCGTAATTCTGGCAGCTACCTCGGACGTTGTGGTTTGGCCATTCAATAAGGTAACGCCGCCAGCATTTTGCGCGCGCTGAGTTTCGCACGGAGGATACTCGATTGTAAAATATTTTCATCTTATCCCTCATCATTTTATGTTATTTTTCTTTTTAAGCCCATTGGTACTTACACTAATGCGGATTAGTGATCACAAACCCGAGCTATGTTCGAAAAAATCGAAGCATACCTTTTGCTTGACGCGGGAATGGAACCCGACATCACGACCCGGTAAATAAACCACTAGACCAACAGGGCTCTGCTACCATATTGGAGGTGTTAAGAATTGCGGTAAGCAGGAAAATCAAGATTGAGATAATAAATAAAATATTTATTTCAAGCGACACATAGTACGAACGTGATATATAGGTACGTATAACAACCCGAGAGCGCGCACCATAAACTATACAGAATACTTTTTTAAAGTTTAGACTAAATAGGTTGCGTTTACCATTTTCCAAGAGTTTAAACCGGGGTAAATGCAGCATTCAAGTATAATCGAAGCTTGTTATAGTGACAAGGTCTTTATACTTATTTATTTTTAATGATCAAAAAGTATGTTTCTAATTTCTCGAACTTAGTTTGGGTTGTGATCACTAATCCGCATTAGGCCAGCGTGGTGATTAAGCCTAATCCCAGCACAGTAGCAATAACTTGATTTTGAGAAATTATTTGAAAACAATATAAGTAGTTTTGGTTAGTTAGTCATTATATCATGTGCATTACTTTCCTTTATTATGAATGCTTTTACCGTGTGAGATAATCTTTGAGCGTGTCAAATTAAATTGGATCAAGAGGAGGTAAGTAAGCCCGGCTTACGGGAGAATGTGTACGCGGGTCGGGGGCCTAAGCTGAGCCTGTTTGCTCACAGCAAAGTGTACAATATAGGGTCTATCGGTAAACACTTTTATGTATGTACCACCTAATTTATTCGGCGTTCTGGACATTTTAAGATAATATGATGTATATGTAGACATTCTTTTGTTTTCTGAACAACATTGGTTCTACGTTCTGCTTCTGGAAATTCGTCCCCGAAATCTTTTAGGACACCTCCCGTATAAAATGATATGTACCTACAGCTTTGTCTGTAAAGTATTTTTTTTTGTTCTGCTTTACTATATAAAGCGAATTTCATTGAACACAATGTATGGAATTGTAAGTAGAACACGTGGTTAAAAATATGTTTTAATGTCTACAGACAAAGATTTAAATCGTCTATAGAAGCAGCCTGAGTGAGAGAGCTTAGGGGTTGATAAAAAAAAGTTTGTCGTCGCTAATGCGTGGCAGTAATATATTTATAAATTACAAATAAAACGTCAAGAGACAAAAAGTAGAATTTGTACTGATAAAATAATATAATAGGTACATACTGTTCAACAATATTACTTTTAATATAATAAAGATCAGAAAGTGTCAGCCTGTATTTACTGTCCCACTGCAGGACAAAGGCTCCCAACATAGGAATCAAATCAACGCTACAGTACTACGAGTATGATAGGATAAGGCTTACTCTCCACGCTTGCCTAATACGGATAACTGATCACAAATCCGAGCAATTTTTTAGCTATTTTTCGAACAATTAAATAAAGATTGATGAATTAATCAAACATTTCTAAGCTGTAAACAACCGGTTTCCTTAGCGTAGTCTTATTACGTAGAAAAGGTAATTACATCTTATGTCGGCGCATGTGGAATACATAAACAATTAAATGTACCGCGGTATATGCATGTATGCATGCATTTCGACGTCGTTATGAAATAGACTAACCTGACCATTAAGTCGAGCATCCGCTTCATTATAAGAAAAACAACGTAATACTATGCGTGATTGAATCATCTAACTGAGGAACTCATTCCTAAGTACACGTTTGTAATGAAAACTATCGCGAATTGCATTAAATCTTCTAGTGCAAATGAGAAGTAATTTTTCTTATACTAAGTAACTGGGAGCGTCTCCCAATGGCCCAATACATCCAAAAAGAGACAATGTAGAAAAAACTAACTAATCTAATCTAATAAATCTACCGGTTGGGTTCAACATCATAGCCATCGACGCTATCGACATTGTATTAGATAATACTCTGAAGACACAAGACTAGGTAGCAATGGTCTATAATTATCCTCACTTCCCGTACTAAATCGATTAAAAGAGGCTGACAGACGTTGTGTTTGACGAGTATTTAATCAATCGACCCTTATTTCTCTAATAGTTGTTCAATGCCAACATCAATGTTCTAGCAAATATTTGCTACAATTCCCATTATAGATACCTTGTATTAAGCTAACACGTCTATCACTGTGACCTCTCACTAGACGGGCGCACCCAAACTAACAATCAATTAAAGATGATAGATAACCTTTCCAGGTAATGAGGAAAACCAATCAGCTTTTCGAGAATATTGGTAGCGAGAAGTGTCGACCCACACGGCGAAGACAGACGTAACCATAATTAGACAAGACACTGTCAAGGAGAGCCAAACCTAGGATGACAGTGCCTATTAGACGTAATTGGCGGGATAGTAGTTGTCTTTGGAATCGAACCCCAATATATATGATTTTCAGAGAAACCATTTAGCTGCCTAGTGGTAGGGTTGGATCTCGTTATCACTCTGTGAGTTCTGTGAAAATAGCTCATTCCGTATAGAGCGCCGAGAATTTTTTACTGCATATGCTTGCCCTTTTCGGCATGTCAAGTACCTGACGGGTTCTTTTTTGTTCTGCTATTACTGTCATTAGATTTTCAGAATCTGAAATGATTCTGATGATTCATTATAATCTTTCAGCCCTATCGAGCCTATACCCAGTCATAGTAACATTATAATAGATATAAGAAATTATACAATGTGTTATATAAGCAGCGTAATATCAGTCCATGAAGATTTTTCTGTTTTCTTTTTCGCGATTTCAGTGTTGGTTCCATAGTGAAATACTTTCAGTTTCATGGATAGAGATGCTGCGTGAAAGGTTTTGCGCTATTTACATAACACGTATGTTTACGATTGTATATTATATTTGTATAGTCGAGTTATAAGTCCTAAGTCGGGTTTCCTTTTTCCGGAACACACTTGGATAAAGTACTAAAATTAACTTAATAGAACCTATCAAAAGTAGGGCATATGAACCAATTAGTAGTATCGACCATGGGGCGGAATGAGTGATGCATTTCTTTATTGATTTACCATTACTCCGATGCGTGGCCGAGAAGCTTATGTATGCAGGCAAGGGGCTTAAAAAATTGGTTGAAGTAATTCCAATAAATAAATTGCTTGTCGACGTACACAAGTTACTTTACCCTCTAACAAGTCTTTGTTTACTATCGAAAAGTAGCAATAAGACAATAATAATACGTAAAAACAAAAGTCAAGTAATTTTTAAGTAGACGTTACTAATATTATATGACCCTAAAATGATATTTCCCAGCGCTAATTTTATTAGTAAGTATTTCTTATTTACATTTCTAGGTATGTCGGCGGCCAAATATGTAGCTACCTTGTCACACCAATTTACCTTTAGTGGATTTAGAAGTCAATTATTATGGCAAAGTCCTAAAGTGTATAGATATTTTTGCAGCTGACTACAATACTCACTGTCAATAAATGTTAACTTCTGTCTCCTTTCTTATACGAGCTGGGATGTTGATTGAGTACCTAGTGGCGAAATCACCTTTGATAAGTACATCAATTCTAATTAACTAAATAACTATCAATTATCATCTTATACAAATAATATAATTATAAAAAAGTGTGTCTTTATTTACACACTAATAACATTGACCGATGAAAAATTGGTAACAAGACACGAATTATATCGATGTCGAATTTATTTTCTTTGTTCACGTTAAAAAACTTGACGGATTTGTAAGTTTATTTTATTGTTTAGCTACTGAACAGTAACAGTAAGGAACATTATTACTTAATTTTGAAAAATATGTCTGTGGTAAACGCGTTTAACAAGAGCTGAGCTGCCTAGATCAAAATAAAAGCTAATGCGCACCTATTGAGAGTTACAAAAATTATTCTGCATATTTAGCAAAACCATCTAGTCCCTTAGTTAGGTACCTTCATAGAGTACATATAATCATCATCAGCAACCCACGCTCGTGCACTGCTGAACATAGGTCTCCCCTAATGCACGCCACCGCTCCCGATTTTCGGCCACTCTCATCCAGCTCACTCCAGCCAGCCTTCGAATGTCATCATCCCATCTTGTCGCAGGGCGTCCAACACTACGTTTACCGAGTCGCGGTCTCCACTCAAGGACTTTATGGCTATAGAGTATAATATACCCTTTCATTGGAATGATCTGGGGATATTTATCCCTTGATTTGTAAAAGTACTAGTATTTTAAAGATAAATTCTACAATGCGCGATCGCCATGGAGCAAAGACGGGGAGTTTTAATCTGATGCAAAATTTAGAAACTCCAAAGTTGAATAACGCATGATGCTGCTTTATAGGATACTCCTTTACAGCCAACGAGTTTACGATGATGGAATTGCTCTCAGAAAATATAGACATTTTTATGATCGTGTATGACCTCTATGGTAGGTATTAGTGTGACGCAAAAATACCAGCACACTTTCAGACGTGCAAGGACATTAGTACATAGGTGGTGCGTAGGTACTACTCAAGTGGAAATATGAAAATAAACATCCGAAACATTATTTTCGTACATAATTTTTATTGACCTTGGCAATATCGATTTTCAACATCCACATTTCATCGGATGTGTTATTCGATTCTATCAGTTCACTCATGAGATATTCTTTGCTTTTTTCTTCCTGATAGTTCGCCCGGTTTTATAGTTTCGGTAAATGGATTAGGTACATTTAAAAATTATTTACGAGTTCATCGTTTGAGAATATTGAACTAACGCTTCTTTTGACATACAAACGACTTCTACTAATATTTATTTTAGCAAACGAAACTACTGTAGCATAGAGACTTCGCCGTACCTATTGTTATTATAAAAATGCTCGTTAATAAGCACGTAATTTTAGGGTAATGTCTATTTTATAATAATTACTAAAAATACTCATTAGTTGTGTTTTGATTGCATTGTGAGAAAATGACAAAAAGTTTATTTTATGAGATAAATGGCTGAAGGTAAGCGATTTCCACCGTTCATATAGGTACCTACCTACTTATACATTTGCAAGTTTTTTTTTATAATTTAGTAACAATCAATTATAATCAATTATAAAAAATAGAACCATAAATAAATACATACAACAACCATATCGATGAAAAAAGAAAAAAATATCGATGAAAAACCTGTACAATTCCGTGAAATTTCTGTTATACTGATTTTCAATATCACATACATTTGGTACATCTATTGACTGCACGCGTCTGGAAATTAATCGCAGAATAATCCCGAAGATTGACTGAAATCTTGTGCTAATTATTTTCTAGGTATTCAATGCGCTAACTTGTGTAGGCACGAGTATGTACATCAGAATAACATTGAAATTGAAAACAAATATTTTACACGATTGCCAACCTGCCAATCAATCTATTCGCGTCACGTAATAAAAGCTAATCTTAAATTGACATGCAATTTGAGCCAAGATTAGTAAGTTCTGCTGGAGAAAATTGAAAAATATTCCATGAGAATAAGTGGATTTTCGCGTGAAGTTGGGCTTCGATGTTTATTCTGATTGTGCACATATTGTTTCTGTACTCTCGGAGGCACCGAGCGCTGCTTAACCTACTACCGACGTAGGCGACCGCGTAAACCTTACGCGGGATCACGCGAAATTCCTCATCCCTTTATACAAACGAGCACGTTCGTGTAGTTTACGAGAGAATTAACAGAAAACATCACGTTATCTCTGTGTACAATAAGTATCTTAGTTCATTGAGACCAACGTAAGTCGGTGTTCTGGAAATAAACTTTATCTACCTAACATATAAAAACATTGCCATATCACTTCAATGATGTGATAATATACAAATTTCATAAAATTGTGAATAGTTAAAATTGTTTTTACAATTTGAAGTACCTACTAATTTGGCGCTAGTTTAATGTAACTTTACATAAAGATGGAATAAATAGCACAGCAGGAATTTAACATGCATTATTATGGTGGGATTTATTTCTTAATTTTAAGTAGATACAATAAACATGTCGATAAAGAAAAATAAATACAGTAAAGACTTCAATTCAGAATGAGTGTAAACGACGCAAGTTTCACTTCCGAGAGCGGAAATAGCCTACCAGTTGTATAAGGGAAGCGTAAAATCAAGTCGCAGTGCAAGCGTAACATGCGGAAGAATAGAAAAAGCACGGTTTGGCACTGACCTCATTGAACCCGGGGTAGCGGTGTGTTGTGTGTGCGAGCAGCCTAAGACGGCATGCGACGCTGGCAGCGCGGGCGCGGCGTCGCGGGCGGCTGGATCGCGGCCCGAGCGGGCGGGAGGGCCACAGGCCGGGGACTGGCCGAGGACCGCGGAGCAGCACCGGCGATCAGCACGCGATCGAGATCAGTTTCGGGAGTCCGCGAGCGCTCACCTGTGCCGGTGTGTCGGGCGGTCGCTGCTGTGTCGTCGAACGCGGTGCGACTGAGTCGCGCGCCCACCCGACGTTCACTTTTATATGCTGCCCCTACTCGGAGGGCTCGCTTCCCCGACCAAGAGAGCCGCTCCAGAGGTGCCGGGCCTATTGTTGGCCGGTGTCGGCCGGCACCGCGTCCGCCGCTCAAACATTGTTATCACGAAAACTGCTTGGGTCAAGAACGCGGTGTCTAACTGGGTTGTCTAGACATTTTCGTAAATGATTTGCAAATTGCATGTTGTTATTTATTTTCATAATTATCTTTGTCAAGTGTAGTTACATAAAAGTATAGTATTATTATATACAAACGTAACGTTTAAAAAAAGTTAGTTTTAAAAACTTTTTTTAAACTTAAGCTAATATAAATGCAAAGAGACATTACTTATAAACTATAATTTTAATATAACTATAATAGGTACACAATCCTTATTACGAAACAATCGGTAAATTAAATATTTGAGAAATATTAAATAAATCTTTTTTTGAAATTACTTACCTACCCTTGATAAAATATAAGATTTGGGAAAACCTTGAGAATGACTCAATGTTAGGTCGTTGTACTAATATTGACCGTACCTGTTTGTAATATTTTAGATATTACTTAGTACTAATTATTTTATTATTTAGTCCTTATATTAAACAAAGCATATAAAATTGCTGTTTTATATTTTTTATTCATTATTCAAATGAAAATTACTACTGATGTCTTTTTTTTTGTTCAGACCACATTTTTAAGGTTTGTCTACTAAAATGCAAAATAAAATGTTTCGTATTCCTACGCAGAAAAAAAAAACAGTTTACGTAGGTACCTACTTTTCCGCTTAGCAGAATTCAGGAAAACGTACGTAGGTTCGTAAAATTAGTTTTTTTTAAGTAAGCATACAACGTACCTACATAGGTAAACTATGTTCATTAAAACCGGTATCCACTCATTATCTACTCGGATTACTGTTATAAACTGAAGATTTCAATACTGTGATTTGGACACCTACCTTACCAACATAAATGAAAGTTATGGTAAAATGTTTCGTTTTAAGTATTTATACACCCAAGCATTTATGACTGACCTAGAGAAAGGACGCCCCCAGTAGGTACCTAGACGTCGTAGTGTACCTTTTTAACGAATTTATTGGTGTGAATTTTCTGACTCATTAACTTACTATCTTACAAGTTCAGCTCGTGAAACCAAAATGTGAAAATTGAGACATAGAAAAGTAGCTGCCATTAAATAGAATAAGCTTGTCAAATGAAATAAAAAATATCGACGACGTTTAACACTTTTTAATGGAAGGGTCTTTTTACATTATTAAGAATTCTCTATTCTTCAAGTAGTTAATAAATCGTAATCACTACAAAAACTTCTGTTCCCTGCGTCCCGGTACATTCTGAGGCAGCTTGCAATCCTTCGAGAGAAATGGCAGCGTACAGTTTTTATGGGATGTCATTAAAATCACTCACCTTGGACACAGAATAGATAATGGCCTATCTTGCAGGAAGTGCGATAAATTGCACCTTATTACCGGGCTTGAGAACAGTTAAATATAATGATATACAGTTTTTACAGACTGCAATAGTTCACAAAATAGATAAGGCTGGGAGTGACAAATGCGTCTTTGTGACACGGTGAATAGGCTTAAACAACTAACCTATCATCAGTAATTCTGACTCACGATTATATCGGACAATAGAAGTCAATTCCGTAACTGTAATTATATGAATTAAACAGTTTTATTGCTGAACTTTAGATCTTAGCAGTGCATAACGCACCGTCTTGCGGGAGGTGGTAAGTAGTTCCAAATCCTAGCACCTCTAGATTTTTAAAATCTATGTGCTTTTTCTACCATTTGCTTGCGGCGGTGAAAGAAACGTCGTGGGAAACCTGCAGGTATTGAATATTTTTGTAAAGTATCCACGATTCAGTTGGTCTGGTCCGTGCCTAAAAAGTCGCGAAAGTCAGACTAAATCCTTAATTATGGTCTAAGCGTACCTGGGCTTCGAAGCGACAGTTGAATTACATGACGAGATGGGATATGGGCACAGTTTCATTGAACTAGTAATTTAAATTATTTGAGTGCACGATACACTCGTAAGTAGAATGAAGAATTTTTCTTTAAACAAAAAAATAATTTTGCGATTGGTCATAGTTATCAAAAGTAGAACCAACCCACAATTAGTTAGTTTCGAGATCACTTAACTTTTTTGTGATGTAGGAAACGTATAGGAACTCGATTTAATTCGAAATGAGGGTAGGTTTGTGTTGCAAAACTATGTCCGTTATTGCTAGGAAATAGTGTCATCATAAATGATTAATATCTCTCTTCCATTAATTTATAAGATTAATAAATAACATAAGACATTAAGTAACAGTCACAGTAATTTCTAAATTTCTAATAACCCAGTTAATGGTCGATATTAATATTTTTGTTAACGACCGCTAATCAATTTCGAATCCTTAATAGCTTTAATGTATAATTTTATGTCACCAATATATTAATCATATTAATATGCATGTACTTTTTACGTCATCGTAATTTAATAAAATATAATTCCTCCAATCGATATTCGGCTACGCGGCGGTCTAATATAATCAGCCACGTACTTAATATTAATCGTAATATAATAATAATAAATAAGTACTAGGTGTCATAAATAGATATTATTAGTTTAAGGTTCAATGCATGAACTGTATATTATTCTTAGGTATATTATTAAATTATCTTTTCTTATAAGAACGTCATAATTTTAAGGTTGTCTGGTATAGATCGTTCCCAATGCTAAGACCGCCTAAACTGTAGGCCTACATTTTAAGTTTTTGTATGCTATGCAATAAAGAGTACCTACCTATTCTATCTATAAACTAGTGGCCCAACCTCACTTCGCTTCGGGACCGTAATTCAGATGAACCAATAGATGGCGCTGTGCTAAATTACATCGCGCAGGCGTTTCGTGTTTTCGGTTTACCTATAAGCCTTGGCGTTGTCTATAGAAGTTATCTCTTTTTAAATAGTATAAAAGATAGTATAGATATAGATATACAAAAAGTTAAGTTCATGGGCGTACCCAAGTTCTATGCCAGAGGGGAGAAAATCAGACTTTTTACAAGCTAGGTGCTTATAAAGAATAAAAAAACTTAAAATAAAATAGTAGTCTTAAATTAAAATAACCTATGTTTTATATAAATATTCTTTCACTACCTAAGTCTTTTTTGGAATAGGTGGCAGCCTAGCAGACGGATCACCTCATGGTAAGCGATAGATACCTGCAACACCAGTAGAGGTACAAGGGCGTTACCAACCTTTGATCCCTTTCCCCCCAAATATTTCTTTTTATTCTTTTGATAAAAGTACTAGATAAGTTAAATTAGTAGGGACGTCAACATGATCCAGGGGGGCAGCTGCTCTCCCCTGCCCCCCTGGGTACGCCTATGGTTAAGTTTGATATCTTGTCTATTGCTGTATCCATATCTCTGCCCCCCTTACACAGTTACCTCCATCACACTTGTAGATTAACTATACCTAAGTAGAAATAACTCAAGCTTGGTACACCCGGCAGAGGTTTAACCGGCTCCTCTTCCTGGGCTTACGACCGATGATAACATGAACTGATATAGAGGGTGCATCATTATGCATTGCCCCCCTCTTATTAGATGCGAAATTTAATTGTTACTTCGGAGCCAGCAATCTAACGCCGCTTTCCGGACTATCGCGCCTACACACACTTTGACGCGGTTGTTATACACAATAGTGTTGCTTTTCGATAGTCCACTATCGACAGTCTATGGATTGTATTGTCTTTATGAATATTATCTATATATTTATAGGTTTTGAGCAATATTATCGATAACATCAATACTACATAAATTGTCCAACCATAACACACATTGTATCAAATTGCAAGTCTATTCCCCAACAAGTCCATCTTATAGATGGGGAAAAATCACATAACAGTAACAGATAAAACTCAGGTACAAATTTTTGGCCCGACCCGGGGATCGAATCCAGGACCCGAAGCGCAGCTGTTGCTTTAAAGGGCGACCCACTATCCACTGCGCCTCGGAGGAGAAAGACAACAAGATAGATGAACGTCTAATCGTTTCGATAGTAGGTATTGTCATTTCTAACAATACCATCGCTCTAGCTATACTACCGACTACACGTAGCGAGTATTATTTGCTGAAATCATAATACTATCGATAGGTACGAACGATAATATTTACACTCGGCATTGCTATCGATAATACTATCGATATCCTAAATATCTTCTACTATTTATAAAGAAATAAAAAATTCTGTTGAAAACCAAAAGGCTTATAATTATGTCACCCGAAAAGACAAAATACTGGTGCTATGTAATCAACAACCAGCGCCATCTATCGGCAAAGAATCGAATTACTATGAAATGTTCCGAAACAAAGTGAGGGCGGGCCGCTATAGTTTTATAAGTTAACAATCGATAGTGGATCTATCGATAGTCCAACAACACTATACACAACCACCCATGTTGTACAGTTTGGAACAAACTTTGCATTATAAGGGCATGAATAATTAACAAATGAAATGGCTTTTTGCCCTTGCACACGTGTGGCGGATTAACGGCTAAAAGCTCCTTGGATTTAAGTTAGTTATTTAGCATGAAACCATTAGCATGTACCTACTAGTTACAAGTGGATGTACATGTTAGTTGGGGCGGCTTTGCGGCTACTTGGTTAGGGAATCATTATTGCATTGTTTGTCGGAATATATTAAAATTAATTCACACTACACCTCATTATGTTGACCTGATTCCGTACGTTACAGATATCAGACAACAGAGGAAACACAAATACCTAATTATAATAAAAGAACTTAGTACAGCGATAGGCATCCATAATAGAAATCAAGTAATCGCCACTATGATGGGACGAGGCTTATCACTACGCTTGAGGAGATTGAGATAATAATATAATACTTAAATAGGTACATATGTAAATAACACCCAGACACTGAACTAACACAAGTGTTCATCACACGAATGTTTGTCCATGATAGTATGAACCCACTTTCCTTCATCTTCACTTTCTTCTTTTGAACGGTGCGATAGTCAGTAGCTCATTATAAAACTATTGAAGTAAACTTAGCGTTAGCCCATCTTTTTCATGTACATCAGACTGTTGAGACAACATAAAAATATATTTCTGGTTTAAACTTTTCCATTAGAATCAATGAATAAGGGTGTATCTGTACACATTTACAACTCTTTAACCACATCTAAGAAAGGAAGGTAGAAGAAGGAGAAAAAACACATCTACCAACCGTGCTGAAC
Organism: Cnaphalocrocis medinalis; assembly: GCA_014851415.1. Taxonomy (NCBI): domain Eukaryota; kingdom Metazoa; phylum Arthropoda; class Insecta; order Lepidoptera; family Crambidae; genus Cnaphalocrocis; species Cnaphalocrocis medinalis. The sequence continues at coordinate 8,284,836 of CM026273.1, read as the reverse complement.
AACAATTGTTTTACGTCTGTAGAAAATGTTTTCGACTCCCACACAAAATTAACTGGTGACTGACATCGTATGAAAAGTTAAAATTTTAAAAATTCATGGAGGAATTGTTGTTCAGAATTATTGGTAGACAACGTGGTTAAGCCCCTTTAATAACACCCCTTTAACGTTTACAGATACACACAGTATCTATGCATTTTGAGAAGTTTCCTTCTTATTCAAAACACAATAAACACGAGGTCCAAAGTTGTCACAAGTGATAAACCATGTAAATGTGATAATGTGCCTATTACTTTAAACTGTGATACACGTGCACCGCTCATGTGCATTTGACGGAGTTAACATAATCATATCTCCATGAAGTTCTTCCCCCACACATTGGGGACAAATACAACTGTCTAGCGCCATAACCTATCTTCTATATAGGAATAAATTCTTTATTTATGGAATTTTATATACAAATTGAAAACTCAAAACACTAGCACGAAGCTATCGATCCATCTATTGGTACTTATTGCAACTAATTACGTCCCGTCCGTCCCGAGACAAATGGCGAAATCTCGTATGGAGGCCAAGACTCATTTTGGATCGTTGAGCCATCGGAGTAGTAGTCGTAGTAGAATATGTTGAGCATAGCCTGGGTTTGTGATCACCAATCCTCATTTAAATTAGGCCAGCGTGGTAAGCTTAATCCCATCATTGTAGCGACGACTTGATTTCAACGTGGGACGCCTCTGCCCTGTAGTAGGCATAATAAAACAATAAAAAAGGTTGATACTTTGCTAACAAAACAGCAGTTTTTAGGATTGATATCTACATAATACTACATAAAATAATGTAATTTTATAATTAATAAATGGTGGCAATAACTCCTTACATAAATTATATCCTCAATCGAAAACAACGCAAAATTGTAAACTCTACTGTCATTAATGATTTAATTACAATTTCGTTTCCAGCATGATACACCGGATTACAGTCAAAGTTGATTTTTCTATTATGGTCTACACTCTACTAGCAGGACTTTAGTAGTCTGCTCTTAGATAAAGGAAAAACTCAGCGAAGACCACATAAAAGCTATTGAAGGCGCTAGTCTATCCTTGTTTGCGTTATTGCCCTTCCAGGCTGCCAAACGTTGATAGCTCCAGTGAAGGCAACTCCATTCGACTGTAATAAGCATCAAATCAAGTGGAAATATTATGCATGATCTTACATAAGTGATGTGTCTTCGATTTTAATTGAAGGCAAAATAAACTAAATATTCATGATGCTATAAGTGTAAGGGGTGAAAAGGTATTCTTTAAATATTCACAAGTTCCAGTAGTGGTAAGTCCACGTGTATCATTTTGTAATAAAATATATCGATAAATTTATTTTTAGCTTGACCTACTTTCCAGGACTGGAAGGTGCACCTATGTCACCGAAAAATTATTTCATTGGCAAGCTGATTTACTTACTTCCGGAAAATAATTAATTGGTGCTAAATTCAGTTTTGAAAATTGGTTAGGTTGGTGTGAATAAGGGGCATGCCAAGATATTTTATTTTAAGAAACCTTTAGACTTACTGTTGTGTAACATACCTATGCATAAAAACAAGTATTTAAAATTTTATACAGAATAATATAAAATTAAGTCTATAATTAAACATTATTAATATCACCCAATTTGAGACATTGTATACCGCTCAATTTACACTGCTGTAGTTCAGAATATTTTTTAAGTGGTATTATACTGCAATCGCAAATTTTGGGGACATTGGTGTAAGTTACCATAAATTGTCCTACATTGATTTTTATTTACTTTAATTTTATCTTTCAGTTTTTTTTTGGAAGTTTTCGTTTTGAAACTTTTTAATGTTAATAACATTAATCCAACTATTTGGAATAATCCAACTAAAGGTGGTGAGATTAAAAATAAGTCCCCAAAGTTTGCTTTTAATGCGAATGAATGAATAATACTGAAGGGGTCAAAAAACCTTAGCACGCTGCTGCAAAAGCTGTTCTTCCAGTTTAAAAGACGCTCCAATCGAATATCACACAGACCGTTATTCTTATCTAAATCTTTAGTCTATGTTAATGTAATCTTATAACGGTGTAGGTGATTAGATACTGCACGACGGGAATCGTCTTAGAGGCACGGAATAATCTAATATAATATAGGTCATCCGATTGTCGCCTCGAGGGGTGTGTGCGCTCAAACTGCCGTAGGTGTCTGAATGATATCATAATTTTACGATAACAATTTCCTTGGAACTGGCTGGTAGTACAAAAGTAATATTTGAGATGCTAATGCGCTGACATATTTTCGTTTGGTACTCAACCGCCGAAACATTGCGCTAGTCCCGCGTCGCTTACGAAGCTTTGTGAGACTATTGAGAGAGTAGCTAGCACTGTTCTTCTAACATCACTTTGGGAATCATGTCTTAGTGTTGATAGTGCATGCAACCCGTTTCACACATTCAGCCCACGCATACCCACTCTCGCGCGTAAACACGCGTTGGGAGAGCGATTCCGTTGCGCAGGCGCAAAATCCATATCCCCTCGTTGGATCTTTACGATGGATTTTTTTGTCGTATCACATAGGCAGGGAGACACCTGTGTGAGATGATTGGGTATCTTAGTTTGACGAGGTACTGGGAACAATTTTGCCAAAAGGTACCCAGGAGATTGTTCTAGACACTACCAGTTCGACAAAATACGGTGTTGTAGGTACACGTACACCTACGTATTTTATATATTTGGTTTTCAAAAAATGACGCTGTTGTAAATTGTATTCTAGCAAAGAGTTTGTAGTATTTTTGCCCCCATGAACAATTGTATAAGGTTCAAGCCAAACCTCTCTACAATTTGGGACATCACCTTTCTGAATTTGGCACAGCACAAGATACTCTTGCACAGTTGCAATTTTAACATACGTGTCTGTCTGTAATCGAGTGCGTCCGTACTACGCTATAAATGATCTCTGTTCCACTATCAGCCATAAATAAAAATGTTAGTTACATGAAAGGACAATGAGACGTGTGGCAGATAAACCTTGGAATGCGAAGATAATGGAAATGAATAAATAGATGTGTAGGTACCAGTAATGATTTCCGCTGCGTCCATCACCGATGCGGGCAGGCATAGAAATAGGAAAACGTACCTATATGGTGATTAGGCTGTTCCAGCTAATAGGGTACCTAGTCTCTGGCATTTTGATTGGATAATCAGAAAATAGGTAGTTTGAGCGATTCTAGTTCAGTGGATAGAGCTCTCCTTCCATACGGGAATCTGGGTCTGGATCCGAACAAGCACCTCTGGATTTTTCAAATTTCAGTCATTAGCTTTATAACATCGTCAGGAACACTGCAGGTTTTGGATACGTTCCGAAACGAGTAACCTTGATGCAAGTCAACTGTTAAAGGGTTACAAAGGTCAGACGTCTGAAGATTCATTGTAATTTCCAGACTCCACAAATCCATGAGTCATGGTTCAGGCGTACCCGCGTTCTAAAGCGAAAGCCTTGAGCGGAACCGGGAATCACCGCTCAGTTAAGAATCAAATGATACTAAGGGTATGTTTCACAATAATTCAACTTTGACTACACGTTCCTTCCCAGGTGGAACTAATATGCTACCTACTAACATAAACACTATTGTGGCATTTCACGGCTGTCAAATAGCACTTTTGTCACGTAACGTATAGTGATGTGATAGGTAGCAGACGAGCAGGCGGATCACCTGATGGTAAGCAATTGCCGCCGCCCATGAACACATGCAACAAGTGCGCTGCTAACCTTTTATCCACTTCCCCCGATGGGCCTCCGGTACCCTCACTCACTCGGCGAAACACAGCACAGGAGCTGCTTCCACCGGTTTTCTGTAAGGCAGTGGTATCACTCCGGTCGAGCCGGCCCATTCATGCCGAAGCATGGCTTTCCCACAATACTTCTATCTAGACATCGCAACTTTTATCCTCATACTACTCGTAATGTATATGTTGCTTTGCTTGAATATGACTGTGACGCTTGATCTTTAGATTGTGAGGCCCTTAGTTTCTAATAATGATATTTTCAAGAATGCTATTAATTAAGAGCACGATGAAATCATTACCAGCTCTCAATATTGTTACGCAATACCCTGAATATGTCATGCATTGTAATTAGGAGCATGGATTTTTTAACGGCGATAATAAAATCATTAAACTAGATTCATTTGAAAGGAAAAGTATTTTAAGACAGATAAAGAGAAACTAACTTCTCAAATTAGAATTTTATGGCTTTACGTCTAATAATGCGTTGTTCGAAGTTCTTATCTGAGAAGAATTAAAATTTCCGGATGAACTACCTACGTCATATTATAACGTATGATCAGTATGATTCCGAATCATATTAATACATTAGAGTTGAAGTAAGACCATTGGAGAGGAGTTGTTACCAGACGAACCGATCAAGCTTCGTTTGATAACATTGATCGATAGTAAAACTCATTGGTCATGACATTACAATAAATAAAGTTAAAATGAAAAAAAAAATCATTATATTAATCTGAATTAATCGCAATGAAAACTATAAAAAAACGATCGACGTTGACCAACAACGTCATTCGTGCTTTGGTAAAATCCATCAAAAACTCAGATTTACTCAAACGAAGTCCACTCCATCCAATATTGATCTCTGAATATTATATTCGTTGAATTTGTTTCAGCCCCAAATTGCCGAAATTAAGAAATAGAATTCGCATATAAAACCAGCTAATAAAGTTTTTCAACTACCTACCTATTTACCTTATTTCCTAGTGCAGTTGACATTTTTATTTATTAGATTTATTCGAATTTAAAAATTAAAGTAAGTATACTTAGGGCGCTCTGTACTCTAGCATACCTATAGCCAGAGACTATAAACAAAGTTGTCCTCAATTCTCTTTTTAGCAGAGATTTATGAGTAAAGGAAGCAGCTGGAGGAAGAGTTTCCGGAAACAACACTTGTACGTGCCTAATCAATATGCGAGGGCTTACACAAATTAAACTACGTTTAATGCATCATTTGCCTACTTGCGTCTAAGGTTTTATAAATATGCGACTTAAATAGATTCAACAAACAAAGCAGTCTTAAGTTTTTTTTACGGACAACCTTACTTTACCTTCTTTTTATATTATATAATATTTGTCTCTATATAACTTTTCTGTCCCCTTTTGTGTTCATATAACGCTAGTACCAAACCTTACTAATAGATGGCGGTCGGCGTCGATTACAAGGCACTAACTAGTGTTACGCTTTTTCGGTTCATCTAGGCGCCTTATCGTAATCTATAGATTTTGTCGCTTTATAAATGTACTAGTGGCCCGCCCTCACTTCGCTTCGGGACCGTAATTCAGAAATGATTGTGTCCAATTACATCGAGCAAGCGTTTCGTGTTTTCGGTTTACCTATAAGCCTTGTTGTTGTCTATAGAAGTTATCTCTTTATAAATAGTATAGATATAGAAAGAAGATAAAGATATCAGAGAAAGAAGATAATAAGGTAGTATATACCTAAATAGAAGATAGATAATAAAGTAATAAAGTTGGTTTATTTACCTCTTGTATACTTATATAATTATATCTATCGTCTTGTAATAGTTTTTTAAGTGGTAAGTACCTACAAATCCCAAATCTCTAAATTTTCGTAAAAAACACAATGTGGCTTTTACTTTATTCGTAAAAGTCGCACATTTTGACACTCATAGGGCAATTCCATTTGACATAGAACTGTGGACAATATTGGACAAGTTAAAATTGTAAACCGTATCTAGTGTTTATAGATCTACAATCTTGCGAGTAAAACTATACTGTTTTTTATTTAAATTTACATTATTAACATCGACTATATTTTTCGAACATAGCTCGGATTTGTGATCACCGCATTAGGCAAGCGTGGTGATTAGGTAGGCCTAATCCCATCATAGTAGCGATGACTTGATTTCTATAATAGAGGCCTTTTGCCCTGCAGTGGGACAGTTTATAGGCTGATACTTTACTTTTTACAACGTGGACATTTTGTAGAAGCACGAAAGGCAACATTCACCGCGGATGTAGCAAATATCACCGAACACCCGCAAGCCAAAATGTATTTTCTATAAACTTCCTATGCATTACTTCCTTTGTTACACTCTTTGTCTTCAGTTATAGTAAGCAATACTCGTACAGTTGTTTGTGATCATTAGCCGTGTTTTTCTTTTGCAAATAACTCACTTACCCTTTCCACTTTGTGACCTAAATACAGGTAAAGCGGACAGGATAGAATTTTGTGGATAGCAGTGGGTAGGCAGTAAGTAGGTGGTTGATAGGTATAAAATAAAATCATCCCAGCATCCTTCTCGTTTGCGTTTAAAGCCGGGGTAAGCTATGATCTATGAATAGGTGTATCTGAAATTATACTGGGGAACCAGATTTCCGGAATCATCATTAATATCGTGAGTATAGACAGATTTCATAAACAATCTGAACGTCCAATTTGGTTTTGCAAGCACCATAGACAAGAGCGTACCGGAAGATCGTTTAGGTATGCTCGTCTGCCACTAATCGCATACAAAACAGTTTCTTCACTCAGAAATCAGCTTAAGCATGGATTTTGAGATTGTAATAAACATAGCTAATGGAAATGGGTACCTCGAGATAAGCTGGCCCCTTAAGCTTCTTTTAAGCTGGATTAATATGAAATATCCTTTTTATATAAAACATGTGTATTATCACTGCTGCTTTAATTATTTATATAAACTTTATTGCACAAAAATTTATAACAATAGGCGAACTTAATGCCCAGGGGCATGCTCTACCAGTTAACCTTTTGGGTCATTCAGAAAATAAGTCAATTATTTTGTTTCTTCTTCTTGTTACAAACTGTTTGAGCGATTACACATTACTTATATAAAAGAAGTTCACAATATCTACTACGTAGGTACCTTGAAGCAATAGGTACCTACTTACTAACTGTTGTAATCAAACTCAATTTCAGATGACGTCAGCTGACACAATAGCAACGCGGACAAAAAATTAGGACATTAATTATTTTATTTGGGAATGTGTTCTGATTGATTTTCATGTATTTTCCTACTGTAAAGTTAGTTATTCTGAAATAATTAAATAGTAAGCTGATTTAACAAATTAATTTCATGGAGGTATGAACTATAGTGTAACTAGCCCGACTTTTTTCCTACGAGTAACTTAACTACTTACAATTTTACATTCAAGTGCCGACTACCTTACCGGGAGGCGGCCAGGTTATCCAAGTTATGAGGGGCTCTCCTTTGGTGAGGAGAGGCATACCCACTAAACCCCCCGAGGTTCTCCCTCATCGCCCATATTGGGGAATTGTCATGGAGATACAGCCGTAACACAAAATTGCCCTTAGCACAGCGGGCTAGGCGGCTCCTCCTTCGACAGGCCGGGTAGTAAGTATGCGGTTATTCCGCTGCAGGGTAGATAAGACGGATGATAATATCCTATATTAATATGCCGAGTGTAACCGAAGAGGTGGAAAATCGGGCAGGAAGCTTTTGAATCAATCAAAATCAAAATCAATTATTTTTATACAGCACTAAAGACTGTGCCCGCGCGTTGCTCACGCAGTTTTAGCCCGTGCATTTAATTGTACATTTCACCTCCTACATTACCCCCCAAGAGTGGTTTATTAAAAAAAAACGAAATAGGGTACGAGTTCAGGAGGATCAGACATGTCAGATTATCAATGAAAAATCTTCTGCTGATTTTTCTGGGCCTTATCAAAAATGGTGTACTTAAATAAATTTTACCAAATTATCTATTAAAGTTGATTTCGAACGTGACCGCTCGAAGTGGCATAGTGCTCAGTATTCCTTGTAGCGTTAGTCAATCCGGCAGTATTCATGCCACCCGCAGGCGACGCGCCGGGCACAAAGGAGAATTAGCCTGTAGATATGCACATGTGATTTGCAGGGCTTGTCTTCATGCCCTACTCCGTCTACAGTAAAGTTAGGATAATATTTTCATGTGTCCGCCCTCACTTCGTTTCAGAACTAAGTTTTCCTATTAGTTCCAATATTTGCCAATAGATGGCGCTGGTTGTCGATTGCATCGCGCCAGTCATTTCAGATTTCATATCTTTCTGTTTGTTACGTATACATAAGTAATAGGGTCTAATTTTGAAATGTGTACCTTACTTTGACTTTTGAGCTTATTAAGACTTCTGCTCTCTTGGTACGTTTAAGTTAACTTAGGGTTCAAAAAATATACCTAATCCATATGAGATATTGTTTACAGAACAGCTAAAATTCAACTGTAAAATTTGAAATAGTGGCAGTAATAGAAGTTGGTTGCCTTTCAAATTAGTAGGTAGCGCTTCAAGGCTTCGATTTTAGTTCTCCCCGTAGTTAAATTGTGTAATTTCACCCAGGTAGTTGCTGACGTTGGTAGCATATTAAAAATCAAAGTGCATACCTACGACTGTTCAATTAGGTATAAGGTTGATTGTTACGACCGTGACCGCAGGAGTCAGTAAACACTAGCGTGCGAACCCGCGTGTTTTAGCTACTGAGCACTTATAAACACTGGATTCTTAGTGAAGGGAAACATTAATAATAAACGTACACCCACCATCTAATGAGAGTTTTAGTAGACGTTAGTTAGTTGGTCTTAGTTGATGATGATGATAATGAGTAAGGTAGTAGTAGGTAACATTTCTTTAACATGTTTTATAAGACTATTATTGAAGCGGCTCGTGAACCAGATGACAAATCCGGGGCTGGTGATCTTCGTAACCCTCAGACAGGGGAATCAGACGAAATGAAAAATGATTGAATGATAAAAATATATTCATCACCAAGTTCATAGATAGTAAGGTATAAGAGCTTCATTCTGAGTAGGTTACTACATGAACAGTTGTCATTAAATTCGTTTGGTATAATAACTTGGATTTGTAACATTATTAGGTACCTATTTGAGCATGGTCCGTGCAAGTTATTTACATAAGGCTTTTTGTTTATGTTTTATATGTTTTTTATGTTGGGTGGAAGACAAGAAGAAGTATCACCTGATGGTAAGCGATTGCCACCGCCCAAAGACACCCACACCAGTGGAGTCACAAGTTCCAAGAGAATTCCGTTTAGTTCCATAGATGCAAGTCACTGGTGTTTATTTTACTGTGCAGTAATTCTCTAATGTACCTACCTAACCTACTTTGGGTACTAAAGTGCAATCATGTATGTATGTATGACAAGTATGCACATAGTTAGGCCCCTACTAGCCAACCCATAGTATTCTGTATCTCTTTGTGTTACATTGTGCTTACAATGCTTTTAGCAATTTATTTCTAGGTGTTTTACACTTTTACTAACGTACGTACGTTTAGATGCCTAACCAATAAATTGGAATGAGAATTGTTTGCTTATCGACCAAGTGAATAATGTCTATTTAGACAGGACAATGTGATAAATTCAGTCCTTTCCAATTGCAATAGGTTCCCATTTGTGGGTTGTTATTAACAAAATAATGTTAAACATTTTTAGGTACAGACATTACTCGCTCGACAGCTACATTTTTCGACCAATTTTTATAGAAATACAGGTATTACCCCACCTACCTAAACTATTGTGTAATTTATAAACTCTAACATCCCTTTCGCCATCACTGCTACCAACCATCCGGAACAACGTTTGCTCTACGATGTTTGGAAATTCGTCGACAATTTTTAGGACTTCCCATACAAATGGACTAGCCACGTGACTGACTTTGTATGAGGTAATATTTTTAAGAGAATTTTCAATATTCATGGGTAGAACAGGTAACCTATTAAGTTACTTTATGGGTAGAACAAATGAATGTTTGATTGGATTTATATCAAACAACATACGCGGGCGAATGCGAATGCCTATGAGAATAGGAAGCTAGGTAAGCACGTATGTATGTATGTAACATTATTACTTTACTCTAATGGTGTGCATAAGTACCGGGACTTAAATTAAAACCATCGGCTCTATCTGTTGGAGCCATAAAGAAACTGATTGTATCGTTTTGGCAGGTTCATTTTGATATTGTTGCAAGGCCGATAACTGTACTTAGTATCCCCAGTAACATGCAGATGTCGCTGTCTGTACTATTAATTATCGTATTTATATCACAAAATACGACTATTCTGGTCTTCTAAATATGGCGAATTCATACAAAATTATTCGTACTTTAAGTTGGTTTCAGTTAATTTCTTCAAAAACTTGCGCTTCAATATTTGCGACTTGAAACATTTTCATTTCAATTTTTGATATTTTCATTCCTGAGACTTAATTTGGATCTGCAATATAATCCTGCCTTCAATTTGAACTATTAATTTGTAATTACGTATCTAAATTTCATGTTTCTTTGAAATTATGACCTGCAGAAAAGCATGCCACGAGAGCTATCGCGTGATTCCGATAGATGTCTCTGCGCGGCGATGTAGAGTGCACCCGGTGACTTCCACTTCCGCCTACGGCCGTACACTAGTCTGAGTCGCGTACGATACCGGCGAACCGGCTCCGGCCAGCCGGCACAGTCCGCCGTAGAGACGCACGTATCGGACGACAGAACTCTACCGCCTCCCGTGTTATGTTTATCGACGGAATGTGCGTCGCACACTTTTAAAAACACAAAGACTGCAACTCTCTCGTGGGCATTCCGTAATTGATATTAGCTCAGTAATCGGATATTTGTAGAGTTATGATTTCGGAGAGTGTGTAGAGACTGAAACGGCATGGTTGTTTGACAAACTTGCTGAGAGCTGGGCGAGATCGCCGGCGTTAATAGGTAAGTGACTAAATTGTTTCAAAACTTTTTTATTTACACGCCCAATTGCTGGCTGCTAATGATGTTTTATTGTTTATTAAGATAAAACTATTAGCCCTAAATGGCCAGCTAGTTATTTGAGTTAAATTGGAACTAGTAATTAAGAAATATTACTTATTTATCGTTAATAGGAATAACATTAGAAATCTAGGTAGGTACCTTCCTATTTGAAGTATTCTTAATTTACACGACAGCTCATTCTTAAGGTCTAAAGGTGCAAATTAAGAATATGTACTATTAAGAAAATATTAAAATAGAATTTAGCTTTAGCTATTTCTCTTTCTTATTGGAATATTAATTTATTTTTCGTATTGATATTTCGATCAAATTTTTAATGGGCACTTTACACGAGAAGGTAAATGGAGATGCATTACTTAACAAATTCCCTGTTATTATCATAAGAATAAATTACTCCTAAATTACCTGTTATTGATGCTCTTAATATGCTGTTATTGATTTGACTTTCGTTTAAAAATAAAGTTATAATGTCCACTGTTATATAAACACTCGTAACAATTAGGTAATTAAATAGATACTTTGCGGTGACCTCTATCTGTACACAACAGTATCTCTATATAGAGCTGCAAGTCTAATCAAAGGCTATGTTGCATAAGACCTATTATTGTAATCTAGTCTGTTCTAATTAGTAACGTGGATCTAATTACTAGATAGTAGTAACTTTAGATGACATTTGAATGGCTATGAAAGTAGGTACGCCCGAACCATTCTAATACGAACAATAGGGAATTCACATATACAGGGTGTACCTATTAGTGGCCCTTTACATCCCTTTTCTGGACAACATCTGTTGTGCGGTTTTTGAAAATTAGTTTCGGATTTTTTTCGACTCTCCATAAAAATTAACAAGTCACGTGACGGACTTTGAGGGTTAAAATTGTTGAGAATGTCAGATTATGTTTGTTTCAGGTAGTCTTCCTGTAATAATTTTCGTTAAGTTTTCTGTGAATGATTTCATGAAACTAAGACACCGATTAGATACGATCTGCCCTATTATTAGGTTTCCCAGCCGATTGAAACCTAAATACAACAGGTTAATTCGCTAATTGTGACCTACTCGTAATTGTAGTCTTTTTTTTTAGTTTTCAGTTAGGCTGCGGTGACAAACGAATTCCGGAACCCTTAGTTACTTACCGGACCTTGTTATTTATAAAGTGTACCTATTATCATTTATAATCGTACTAATTGACGGACGATGATGTGCTCGATGGTGCATTCAGTAGCGATAGCGAACCGGTTTTTATGCATTAGAGTCGTGGGTTCGACACCCGCACAAGAAAAATATTAATTACTTAGATGAACATTCATTTTGTCTTCGATCCGTGTTAGGTGGGGTGATATATAGACAACAAATAGATAATATTATTTTGCCTGACATTAGCAATACAAGTGCTTACACTAGTCCAGAACCAGGTCAATAAATTATGAGACATTGTATGGATTTATATATTTAATGAATTGCAAAAAACATCTATTTTATTGTTTGCTTGGAAGCCTAAAAACACAAAATTGTTCTGAAACCTTATCCTTTTTGTGAATTTCCTTGTTTGGCGCCTTTGTTTAATGTGGACCAAACTTTCTGTGACCAATTTGAGTGTTAAAACAGCTGTATATCGGTGTCGCAACCGTATAGCTACTAGACTTATACCATATACCTACTCTTACCTAACTAACATTGTGGGATTTGCACGAAAAAAAAGCAAGAGTAAGGTTGTAACTTTTTGTTGGTTTTATACTTTATAAAGCTTTTACTCATAATTTATGTACGTAAGTATCATAATATTATATACTATACTGACAATAGCTACAAATATCCCTGCAGTACCTAACAATAGCTATTTATAATGCACATCTAGATTTTACGCAGCATAAAAATCATTAAACTACTAGACCATCGAGCAAATGTTTCGGTTTTTTAGTAAATGTTCAAAATGTAAGTTGTAAGTCTGTAAGTAATTTGTACTTTATGTAGGATAGAGAGATACTCTTTATTGCACAAAAGATTACAGGATAATAACAAGAACAACCCAAATACGTAATATGCTCATCGAAGCAATCGAGAGCTGCATTTATTATGATTGTGGTCTCAACTCAATTTTACAACAATAGTATCCCTCGCAAACACGATGATGCAACCAAGATTAATTTCCTTACTTATAGCCCCGAGACTCCTTCCCTGCATACAAACTGCACGGTGCAACTAAAAAGTAACTTTCACGGTAGAAATTGCTTGCATATACCTCCATGGCAGATACGTTACATCAATGCCTAACTTACTTTTCAACTTACAATCTTAGGCTAAGCTTTTAGGCAAGTATACGTTGTACAGTATGTTCTCATGACTCATGATTATAGGTAAGTATACGGACAAAACCTCCTTTGAAGAGGTCTATCCCAGCATAAGGACTCCAAGCTGAGAATGAAGTGTATAAGGCATACTAAACTTTCATGTTCACTAGCTTTGCACATTTTTAATGATAAATGTCCCTACTTGTAAAAAAACAATCTTAGACTTTCTCCGACTAAGAATTCGCCGGTACAAATAGTTGAAACTAATTGACTTGGATGACTGAGTACAGAAGTGATTATATCCAGAAAAAAAACCAACACCCTAAAATTAAATGTATTCATATTCAAAACTGAATACTGACCAGGTTACGTTAGATAATCGGATCGAGCACTGAGATCTGAGTGCGGTTTCAGAGAGCATTTTATACCTATACGCTCGTATGAGCTCGTTCATTTGAAGCGCGAGTAGTGCGTTGCGGTAGTCGTACAAGCTATGGAAACATCATGGAAATTAGGAATTTCTCAGTTCACGTGAACTTGCCGAAACGCACATATACTTACTTACATGCGGTCGAATTTATGAAATGCGCGAGAAAGATCAGAAAAGTACACTAATCTGAATCCACTCCACAAATCCACGCTATGAGTTTCATACGATATTGTACCCAGGGAATTCCCATTCGCAAAAAGAAACGATTCGATAAAAATGAGTGGAACTTTTACGGGTGCTAGGTAGAGTCTCAAAAGCACAAATATTTCTCTTTCTCAAAGGCTGATTTACACCCCCGCCCACATTTAACAAACATTGACACATACGCCAGTCGTTTCGGTGCCTTATTTACGAACGCCGAAGTTAACGCGTAATGTCACTTTGATCTAGAGTTCAACGAAACTATGAATTACATTCATAAGTAGTAAAAACAAACACAACACATTGATAAATATAAATAAATAAATAATAAATTCACACAACACCATATTGACCTGACTCTGTACTAAGTAGCATAAGCACTTCAAGTACTGATATCAGACAACAGAAGAAACAAAAATATAACACGCAAACACCCAAATTTCACAAGTGTTTGTCACACGAACGTCTGTCCAGGGTTGGGATCGAACCCACAACCTTTGGCGTAAGAGGCAGGGTCACTACCAAATGTGCAATCCGGCCAGGCCAGTAAGTATGTATTGTAAATTGACTAAGTAGTCGCGGATTTACCTAACCTTACACTATAAATTTACCTTGTCGTCTGTAGCGGAAGTAATGGTTTGACTGAGATCAGTTTGAGAGTATTACGATTGTGCACGTCACACAAATGTTTACACGGGTTTTAGGGTTCAAAAGGTTTTTCCTTGCGACAAAAAAAATGGTTCAAAGGTTCAAGACTGGACACTACGATCGCGTACGACTAGCCCCTGCCCGGTTTTTTAATCCCGAGTCGTCGATTCTACGAAGGTTCGTAATCTAGGGTTAATAGACATAAGTACTGATTGCCGCGGCGAGCGTAGGCCATGCCACCTGGTGGAAACAGCCTTGAGCTACAACCACAGGCTGTGTGCTTGCATAAATCACTTTTCACTTTCACAACGTTACGTGAATATTTCAGTTTTCCTAGTATCATAGTGTCATTTCCTAGTAACACTTTCAAATAGTAAGTACCTACTTACCTAATTAAATTTTGAGGACCGACTTTTTGTAATACAGATCCGTCAGTAGCAGTAAGAATAAGTTGCATATATGCATATTACTACTTAGTTACTTACTCCGATGCCTCGATGACCCAAAATGAGTCTTGGCCTCCGATATTGAGATGTCACCTTTTGTCTCTGTCTTGTGCAGCTTGTCGCCAATCTTCTTCTTCCAATGCTTGTAAGTCCGCGTTTATTCAGAAACGGAATAAGTTTACTACAGTTTTCCAATCTCCTTAAGTTTGGGACTATGTGAAATGGTCCCAATAATGGAGTAGGTACTCCAATAAAGTCTGTTCTGTACCTGTAGATACGTATTGGAGCTTCACTTTGACAGATATTACATTCCAACGGGCAGCCGTGGGTTCCTGACTAGGGTACGTCGACATGAGCCGCTAAAGCACCGTACCAAATTTCAATTTAATTGCGGTGTCTTTGCAATGATTGGCAATTAAATTGGTCCGGTACATTCACTGCAGTGCGGTGGCGACTGGCTGCGCGATGCAATCCATCTTAATTTAGCTCCGAATATAGATTGTTGGAAACTGGGAAGGACCAGTAATAAATTCCTCGTCTTGTTGTGGGAAACACTAACACTACTAAATGTTTAGAAACAAAAGAGTCCAATAAGGGTTATATGGCTTGTTTAGTGTTTTAATTTTGCCAATGTCAAGTGAATAAAGAGACGTTTCTCGTTTTGGTGAAATTGGCCGGTGTTTTGAGCTGTTTCCCTTTTAATTTAGTTTATTCCTTTTTATAGTAAAACTACGATTTAATTATTTGTACTACCTAGAATAAACTAGACGCTCTCCTTAGGCAACACAATTATTATTTTAGTTGGGATATTCTATAACCAATAATAATTTGAATTTGGTGATTCTTAAATTAATAAATAATTAGAGGTGCCTAGTGAAAGATTCTTGACTTATGTACCTAATTTGTATTTATATACAAAAGGTCAAAACTTTTCCACAGCAAATGTACCTACCTATCGCTTACAACCAGAACAACTTTCATCAAATGTAGTTACCTACTGGAAATCTTTTGGCCACGTCTGTAGGCTTTTTAGATTTTTGTGAACTTTAGAATAGAATAAAATTATTTATAAGTAGTCAAAACGTACACGTATAGGTACGTAGTCGCACTCATCATGATAAATCAGTAGTCGCTAGGAGGGTTTTGAGTCTACCACACACTCTATTAATTGCAAGCACGAGTTAAACGCGGCGCCGACGCTAACAAATAGAAATCAGCACATGTTATTATGTCTGTTTGTCCGTGAAAAGTACGTTACACGCGATCGCCCAGTGGCCACCCGATATGAGCCTGTGACCGCGACCGCTGGGTACCTATCGCGGTTATAGCAGTAGCTATATAAGTATGTACCTAAAGACTGGTTTACGTAGTGCAAGCTAGCGTACGAGTCAGCCTGCCGAGTAGCTGCACTGCACAGAAACGCTGGTTTTCCACCAGAGCTGTGCAAGGTAGCTAAGCGGTGTGCGAGGAAAAAATCCACCAGTAGATTCACTTCATTTTCCTATCCTCGCTTAGCTCAGCTTTGGCAGAAAAGGGTTTAGCGAAGGAAGTCATTCTACATACAAAGTAAGCGAGAAATTGTGTGTATGTATATGTATATAATACAGGGTAAAAAATAACATTGGACTGTGAAGGGAAAGTACAAGGAAACAAAAAGCTTATTTTTCATTTGCTGTTTCTTCCAATAGGGTATCCTATTTGTTACCAAAATATTATTTTAACCAACATCGATATGGTAATTTAATTTCAGACATGTCTGATTAATCTATTGCTAGTGTATGATAGGTGTCATTTTGATTATGCAGGACGCAGGTCCATGTCATACGCCATTACGTGCTCCTGGCGTGTCCTGGCGCAGGCAGCTGTTCGCAGTGGGAGTATTTATAGATCGTTCATATATCGTCTACAAGGCAGGCAAATAAATCAATATCCATAATATGGACAGCTTTTTTTCTCTGGTTAATCTAATTATAAAAAAAATATGAATCACCAACATATTTGAAAGGCTAATCAATCCTTTCAAATATCTGTGGAGTTTCATCGGAAGTTTGAAGGAACCGAGCTTCATTAGTAGACATAAAAAATAAGAACATCTATTTTAGAGGATCCAATTTAGAAAAGTTGGCTATCGAATGCTAAAGATATTTAGCCCAAATTGGAAAAGTAAGGAGATCTAACTCCAGAAAAGAGGTCAACTGGGGAGATCGTTTGGGAACCTACAAAATTCTAAAATGGATTCCCAAGTTTTTACATTCATCACGGTGAAAACGCGCCTTAATCTAAATGCTGACAGAGAAACTTTGGTTTAAGAAACCTATCTTTAAAGGAATGGTATTTTGGTAGGGTTGATTAATTTATGTGAGCGCAAAATTAAAGATAAAACATCACTAAGTATGTTAACGAATTCATGTTTGGAATTATATTTCATGTAGTACTACATAGACCTATCTCAATTGGGCGAGGTAATACAGATGCACGATTTCAAGTGTATGCACCCGCTTAAATCTTATGTAATTTGGTCCAAAATTTCAAGCACATCCTATTAATGAAAAATTTTAATGAAAAACCAACCCTTCGGATTTCCGTATGAGCGGTCTCACTTACCAACTTAGGTGTACTTCAACATTAAAATTTGCTTTTCGTAATTAATAAAAGTGCATTATTTCGAAATACCATCAGGGGTGCAAGGGTCGGGGGCGCCCGAAATTATTTGTCAGGGTGAATTTATTACAACTGACATTTGGATGAGTCACCGCCTATCCCCTACTGGTCCGGGGAGTGCCCCTCGATCGCTCCACGCAAAACGAAAAATCCAAAAGTGTTGCTAACTCCTGGCATAAGAGATTCAACCAAATTTTGATGAAGTTGAATATAAAAAACTAATTTTATGCCTCGCTCGTTTGCCATTCTAGGTATACCTATTATAAAAAAAAAACAGTAAATTAACATGTGACTTATAATGCGATATTTTAATACCAAGACCAGTTTATTATAGAGCATTGTCAGCGAACTGATACAGTCTGCATTTTATATTACCAATGTCCAATATCAGGGAAATACGATCGAGTTTGGAACGGCTTACACTTTAGAAGGGTGTCTCGCACAAACTAATCAGTTTAGAAAAAATATATATTAGTGACATCTATAATTAATACATAATAAGTAACCTTTTGAGTTGCAAAAAAAAAATATTTTGAGTTTCACTTTTCAGTTTGAGAGCCCCCAAAATGTCTTGTTTTTTCTATTTTCTTTTGAGAAATTTAAATCAGGTTTACACTATAGACCTACATCTACTTTTACCAAGTTTTAAATAATATACTTTGACCTTATAGTTTTGGAAAACGTGGCTGTAACATACAGACGAACAGACAGACAGACATGACGAATCTATAAGGATTCCATTTTTTATCGTTTGGCGAAACTCTGAAAAACCGGACTCAGTAACTAAAATCCTAAGATGGCAACATCGACGAAGGTATCGGTTCACTTCGGTAATCACTGGTTCGTCGATCGTAGCATTCGAATAAAGTAGAAAATTATAGGGCACGGGCCAATATTATCTGTCGGATCTGTCAGTACAAAGCATAATCCACGCAAATTACAGTACCTAGCTTTCCTATAATAACTATTTTACTCGTAATTAGAAGAGGATAGTATTCCTTTAAATTAGTAAACTAAATAGAAAACTCGATTCATTACAAACTCGAGAGCGCAATAGCGAGGTGCCCAAAGTAAAGTAAAGTAAAATGAGCATAAATTGACAACAGAAAATACACAATAACAAGGAACAGTAGCAGACATAATACTAACTTAGTATAGGCACAGATATTATAATACATAGGTAATGTTGACATCCAATATAAAGAAACACAAGGATAGGCATCGTCGCATCATCGTAGAAAGTCATTTAACGGATGTTTAAGGAAGTGCATATAAGATCCCGAGTTCGATTTCCGGTTGGGTTAATTTTGTGCTGGGAAAGGCCCATGGCTAGTACTATTAGTACAGGAAATAAAAAGCAACACCGGGAGTGTTTTCAATAATTGAAAACACAAAATTATTTTCAAAGGCGTATCCATTTTTTAAATGGAAGTTTTCAAATAATTTACCTAAAGATGAATCCGCCGAGAGAAAGGATCTACCAAACCTAGGGAAGGATCTACCAACAGTCGGCTCTTATTGTGAGTCGACTTTTATCGTGTGTGAATTTTTTTTTGTTGTCAAGTCATAAAACAAATAAAATGTTTTACAAAATGTATAATTCAACTCGTGGTTTAAGGGATGTAAATGATTACAAATACAGGTTGTATTATAAAAAGACATGAGTATTTTTTCGTCACTACTACCGACAGTCACAAGGCACTCGCTTAACTATTCGCCTGTAAATAACTTTAGCAACTAGGTGGCACTTAACGGCACGTGGTTCTGCTTACATTTACTTAATCGACCAGTGCCCAATATGCGTAATAGAAATCCGCTGTTTAAGACGTTCATTCACCTCGGGGGTGATAGTACGTGCCCTTCTAGCGCTTTCAGCGCTATATGATCGGTATTAGATGCTTATGAGAATATTTGCAAAAGACCATCTAATAATTTGTAATTAGTATACATACTAAGATACCCATGTATACACGGGGGTATCTTGTATGATTATTAGAATGAACTAACTGCCACATAGATCTGTCGCCATTAACGTTGATCACGATTGGTTCAACAGCAATTGAGGACCAGAGACCCTAAGTGACCTTGTGTTCGTTTCATAAGTCACCAATGGTTTATTAACATAATATACTAAGTAAATTATTATTTCGTTTTGTATTCCTTGAGGATTACTATAATAGGTAAAAGTTAGCTTACTGCAGTTATTTCTTTGTTTTAATGTCGCAACGAGGAGATTGGATTAGCCGTGGGAAGGCTGACGTAGCAAGGCAAAACCACGGCTCAGTTGGATAAATAAATAAGTAGCTTTATTAGTTTGCAGGGACTAACGAATAAACCGAACAAAACTTAAACTGCCCACATTATCACTGAGATAGTTTGAAATCATTTCAAATTACATTTAGTATAATTTTGTGGTTTTCTTCAGAGAAGACCTTTAACAGTTTCCTATGGTCAATAATTTTCAAATCGTCGCAGGTTGTAAAAAACGGCCTATGTAACAAGTATACACTGTACCACTACAGGACATGGACAAACGGCTCCATCATAAATATCAAGTTATCGCTACAATGATAGGATTAGGCTTGTGAATCCGCACACTTGTGTTCGCACCAAAGTAATAAAAAGACAAAAAAACATCTCCCTACATTTTGTGTTAATAAGTATAATGTTATTTCTAAATACACCGTTTCAATATCTTAAATTTCTGCGTGGGCACTGTGGGCAGCTCAAATAAAATAAGAGGTAATTTTTAAACAGTTTTATGTTCGATTCTATAAACTTACTTATTGCCCTGTTAAACCTGATATTTGGAATGGCAATCCCGTGCTTATCAGGTGTCAAAGCTGCGCTCTGTGAGGGGTTGTGACAGTTTGAGGGGGAAATAGGCTCGGGTACAGCGCGAGGAAATGGAAAGTTTCTAACTTTGCACCCACTAATACACTTGACATTAGTTTATTTTAATAAGAGTTGGTAAAATAACGTAAAGAGCTGACTGCTACACAAACAAAAAAGTTGTGCCTGCATTATGCGAATAGTTGTTACTTGCTCGCAGTCAAGTTAAATTCAAGATAAATTTATTTCATAATAATTACATATCTATCTTTAAACTATTTTATAAAAACACGGCATGATGTGTCAACAAGCGTTTTATTTGGTATTGGAATAACGGTTCGAAATGAAGTCATGTTTTTAAGTGCAGTTCCAGACTAGTGTTTTTACGTGCATAGGTATATGATCGTTTTTTAAAGCGCGTATATCCTATGTATATATTTAAAGCGCGTATAACCGTTTGGTTGCTATGAACGTGTCATAGTAACTAGGTGAAATGAAAAATGGGTATTTATTGGTTTACGTGAACACACCGAAAAGCGCACGTAAGTATACGAGCGTTGGATTTTAGAAGCGCGTTTTAGCGGTTGTTTAAGCTTGCATGATAAAACGACCATGTAGTTGTACGCAGCAAAATACGCTAATCTGAATCATCTTTACTTTCAAATTCAGGCAAAGTCTACCACCGCACATACCTACAATATTACTTAGGCAGCACTTACGATATTCTCAAACAAATAAAAACCGTCTGTGCTAGACCTATATAAGAGTTTACGTTCAATGTTAGTAGGTTCAAGGACAAAAACTGGATACAAGATAACAAGATAGATAAGCTGGTACTTACTCAGTTAACTAATGTACAGTTTTTGTCACTTAATTGACTTGCGGATAATTACCTATTTTTTTTTTTGGTTCAAAATACTGTTATTTTGAACCAAAAAAATTACAGAATTTACAATAGTAAATAAATAGAAGATGTAATACCTATTGTAATGCCCTATTTGGTGTAGCTGATGTCCATTGGCAGTCTTCACTTGCCATTAGGTGACACGCTTGATCGTTTGCCTTCCTATATTAAAAAAAAATAGTAGGTAATATATTCTTCTTTGTCTTCTTTATAACGCATGTGGTAGTAGACCTGTAGTGATTTTACAGTTAGCTCTAATCCCGTGATCTGTTTGTCGTTGGTAGACACAACAAATAAATAAATACCCTAGTCTACTCATCTACTAAGTCCCGAAACAAAGTAAGGGCGGGCCACTAGTTTGGAATAAAATGCTGAGTTAGCGCTTTCTTATAAATCTTTGTTTGAAGGCCCGGGGAGATGCGCCCGGCGCGGGGCCGGGGGCTCGGGCGTTCGACACGCGCCGGCTTCCGTCCGCAAAACTGATTCGATTGGATTAAGCTTCCATTTCATAAATACTAACTGTTTAGAGAAGAGTCTAAAAGTTTATTAGCGAACCAAAAATTTAATATCAGTTTCCCAAAAGTAAGTAAGTACGAGTCATTATTGTTAAATTAATACAACTAAGCTAATCGGCAGCGAACACTCTGAACTGAGCTACTTCCGCTCACTTTCGAGCTAGTGGTACCGTACCTACATATATTATTACAATTGTACTACTATCTATTCTATTTCGCTGAGGGTACCGAAGAACCAATATGGGGGGAGGGGAGAAAGGTTGGCACCGCACTTGTGACTCCACTGGTGTTACCGTCATGGCGTATCCGTCTGCTCATCTGCTACCTATTACATAAAAAAGCAGAAGGATCAAGTTATTGCCACCGCCCATAGACACCTGCAACACCAGTAGAGTGCGCTGCCAACCTTTAACCCCCTTTCCCCCAATTGTTTTCACCTAACATCATCATCATTTCAGCCAATAGACGTCCACTGCTGGACATAGGCCTCCCCCAAAGTTAAATCAGTCATGTGCCACCCGCATCCAAGGGATTCCCGCGACCTTCGCCAGATCGTTGGTCCACCTAGTGGGAGGCCTGCCACGGCTGACGGCCACCTGCACGCGGCCTCCTCTCAAGGACCTTTCCACCCCAACGGCCGTCTGTTCTCCTCGCAATGTGCCCTGCCCATTGCCACTTGAGCCACGCAATTCTTTGGGCACCTAAACATAACAAATGTATAATTCTTAGTTGCTATGTAAACTTTATTAGGCTTGTAAAAGCTCGTCCTGCATCAAACATAGCGTGTTAGCCAGTGAGGAGTGACGCCGCATGTTAACTAATTTCAATCAGATCCGCTTGGCCAACGACTCGGTAATGACATGCCGCCAAATAAAAATACCCAAATCGTTTTACTCCGAACAGAGTATCAGTCTTACCAACTCAATATCACGAATTAGTGCTGGGACATCATAATGATAAAGTGCTTGTTTATTTTATAAACAGGCTGTTTGTGTTAATAATGGCCTGGCAATACCTATCTTCTTCTATACTATTTATAAAGAGATTCTATTAGACAACGAAAAGGCTTATAGGTAAACCGAAAACACGAAACGCTTGCGCGATGTAATTGAACACAGCGCCATCTATTGGCTCATTTCTGAATTACGGTCCCGAAGCGAAGTAAGGGCGGGCCACTAGTTTATAATAAAAGCCCAATTTATCACTTGGTTCATAACAAGGTAATGTCGACAAAATCGGCATATAGATAGGTATGTATGTAATTAATTAAATGTTTTAAATAACAAACAGTTTTAATGAATGAAGATTTTTAAGTGTTAAGCCGTGTAAAAGACAGTACAAATAGTTTTACGCTGGAGATCACAAAGTAAAACAGGCTCAGGCAGAAATAGTGAAGAATTGAATATGTTCACTTTTATAACTCTAATAGTGCTAAGATGCCAGTCGACTGTATGAAAATAGTGCTAGATGTAGCACCGAAAGTGCAAAAATGGCAACATTAAGAATCGATTTAACGCATGTCTGCTTTAAAAGACCGCTCAACCATGACCATTTAATTTCGAGTTGTTTTTAAATTGACTAAATAAGTAATTTAATAAGGAAATATTATTATAAATGCAGATAACTTATGGTTCATAAGTTATCTAAATAAGATTTTATCCAGAACCAAACTTGACAAACTTGGATCATTTAAGAGTAATACATCTACTTACTTAGTATGTGCGTTTCTGGCTAATGTTAAAGCATTAGATAGCTAATGGATGTCATAACGCAGTTAGACATACTTAAATAGACGGACTGGAATAAGTTAGCACTTAGTGCAAGGAAATTTACTCATGGTTAAGTACCAGAAATTAGCTTAAACGGCAAGGTTTCCTCACGTTTTCCCTCAACGCCAAGCTAAAGCTTTGCACATAGATTAAGTAAGTCCTCTAAGCTCACAGATGAGATCTCTAGATTCACAATTCTATGCTGAAAGCATTTGTGCTAAATACGTTTTAAAAATTGGACTCAACAGCACTGCCATTAGTACCACCTAAGTAATTTCGAATAACTATATCGTCAATATCGAATAAAATGTAGATTTTTAATTTGAACTGTACTTAAATTTTACCTTGCCTTCATTGGCGGCGACACGTTTAGCGTGTCGACGTGGTAGCTAGGGTTTCTATGATCGAAGACTAAAGCCAAATCTCCAATAGTGGACAAAATATTCAAAAAGGCATGTCCTTAATATTCATCCTAAACCTTCAAGTTTAGGCAAATAAGCGGCCGAATTTCCCATCACTATCTATACATTAGTGATGAAGACCTCACTTATCGATATCCGAACAATAAAGGTCAACTCCCGACCCGCGTATCAACAGCAATACGCTCCGGAAATGGTACATTAAACGTGAGTTGGCGTCATTCTGCATGACAGATTGCTTTGCTTACACTGAACACAAATTTCCGTAGCATCAATAACGCGAATTAGTATAGCCCGCATAACATCTGCAGCTCTGATTCCAAGTTATTGCCTCCAACTTCGCCCGGGGTCACACGAACCTTGTTAGAGTAGAATAGAATCATTTATTTGTAGAACATTTATTTGGTGGTGTGAACATGTGCTATGGAAACCAGAAACGTCGAAGGAACCACAAACACCCAGACCCTACAGTAATATCTGTTTCATCAACATACATTTGTCTTGGTGCGGGAATCTAACCCGCGACCCTTGCGTCTCAACCGGCGCTCAATTCAAAATAACTAAATGACAGCGTTCCTGAGATCACTTTTTGAAGCGTTTTCAGTATTGAGTTGTGTATCTAGAGATCTTATCGAAGCGGGAAGGTTATGAAACGCATTGTAGTCTCAAACCAACTTATTTATAGTATTCAGGTATTATACATGTAAATACTATTTGACCGCAATCTCACTTTATGCCAAGCGAAAGTGGTCTTAGGTGGTACATGCCTACCTAGATAGAAAGTGCCTATTCACCCACTACAACAAGGACTCGGGACTGTAAATTGCGAGACAGTGCGTAACACAGGACAGTTTACAACTACGATTGGCGTCGACATCTTGGATGTGATTATTTTAACAGCAAGTTCAATACTATTTATTAAGAGGTAAAGTCTAAAGACACGGCTTATGGGGAAACCGAAATAACAAAACATTTGCGTGATGTAATCGGCACCCAGCGCCATCTATTAGCGTAGATTGGAATAATCAATTAATGGCCACTATTCCTGGATAAAAATATACAGTTCCTTACTGAGGAATAAAAAGATCGGCAAAGTGCGAGTTGGACTCGTGCACGAAGGGTTCCGTACTATTGATTTTATGCATTAGGTTTATGTTTATGGACAGAGAGACAAACAAACAATGACTAATCTGTAGGGGTTCCAATTTTTTGTCATTTTGCTTCGGAACCCTAAAACATCGCTATTATAGAGGATCTTACAGTTTTAACAAACGTTTGTTTAACAGCAATTTCTCGTGCACCCGATATTGAAGTAGAAATTTGTATGGACGAATGTATGAATTCTCCAAATTCAACGTCGAAAGTGCATGATAATAGCCCCCCAGACCATGAAATCGATCGCAGCGCCCACCAGAGTGCTTGGTGAATTCTGGTCGGGCTTTACCTTGTATGTTCTAATGACGTGTTTGCCACAGGTTCCACTTTGTTTATTGACCTAACCCTTCGACGTGCCTTGCGGAAAGGGCACGTCATTAACCAATGCGCTAACGCACACTATAGTAGAAAACCTAGTATTTACATGATCACTATAGAAACCTAATCTAACCCACCAAAATTTACTTAAGTACTACCTGCTAGCACACCAAAATTATTTACGGAAGAAATTTGACTAGGTATTCAAAATTTAGTGCTATTACTACTTATTAAGTATTCTGTGGCTATACTTACATATAGTTCCAAGTAAATTTATTTTTATAAGTACGACTGCCCAAAAAAAATTAGTATGTTATTTAACTATTTTAAAAAACCTGATCTATAACAAGACAGATGTTCAAGCATGGATTGGGCGAGCTGTCCTTATATCACAATCACACTCGGCGAGCGAAGATGAAGTATAAGACTGAATCAAATAGTTTCCGAAAAGCTTATTCATGTGCAACGTCGCGCAATCATAAACATCGTAGTCACATGTTGCACAACTATTTATTGTTGCCAGTACGACATAACACATTGATTCTTAAACTTATGTCGCATGCACGTAGGTACATAGTGGATGCATAAACTTGCGGTTACCATTGAACGTTTGCTAAGGATGAAGTTGACTTATGCCAGCAATGGACGAGTGTGGGTTGCTGATGATGATGATGAAGGATGAAGTTCACAACTTTTAATTTATTAGTTCTTAATTTAAACTGATTATGTAAATATAAATATTTTCATAACAATAACGTTAAGTTTGGTAAGCTCTCAAGTGTTGTTTAACAGCTGTTTTAAAAGTATAAAATAAAAATAGGTTATGTACCTAAATACTATTTATTTCTGAATTTGCGGTTCACATTGACATCTTCAAGAAAGCCTAAAAAACCTATGTGCTTATGTAGATTGACCAGATGATGGAAAACGTCTCGAAGAATCCTGTACGTTTCAAATAGTTTTAAAACGAGTAAACTGATCAAATAGGTCTGGTTCCCCTGAGTAAGAGTTGCGAAGGTCAGATAGCAGTGACTTCATTGTAATTATAGTCTGAGGCAAGAAAGTGTAGTTATGACCTTGAGTGCGCAGAAACCAATTTTGATAGAAAGTCTTCATTTTTTACAAGTGCGCAAAATAACGGTCATCGCTATACTTTCGTGCCTCCAGCTATACTAAACTTACTACTTATCCTGGTCCAGGCATACTGGTTCCGAAGCGATAGCTTTGCACGCAGCTGGGAATTACACTCTGAGTTGAAATTAGAAGGATTAATTAAGGATAACTACATAGATATATTGCACAAAACCGAATACAAGCATATGGGTTACAATACAAGCCGGTCTTATCGATTGTAGCTAGAATCAGTTCGAATGTCAAAGGATAGGTCCTTTGATATTCTAACTGATTACAATACAAGCCGGTCTTATCGATTGTAGCTAGAATCAGTTCGAATGTCAAAGGATAGGTCCTTTGATATTCTAACTTGTTAATACTAGGATGTCGTGAGTGACGCATGCGTAGCAAAGCACATTGAGAAACCCTGTCCAGTAAACTCTAGAAATGCATAAATCAAACTGAGCGTGGGACATCCATTCCGCCCTGACGGCCAATATGTTAACATGTCACTTCACGCCGTTGTACTTGCAGGTAGAGCAAGTGATGCGAATCATATTTTCCTGACAATATTTTCTAGTCGAAGCACTCGCTATGGAAACTCGAATCCATGCGCGCGCAAAGGAAACAAGCCTAGGCACAAACCTATTATGGAAATATAGGGTGGATAGACGCTCGGTAGTGCATCACGCCAAGAACCCTTTCAATGGGAGATCTATAGAAAAAAAATAGGATAGCGATATGGGTCAGCCATCTTTCATAAATCGCAACTACGTTCAGGATAAACTATATTTATAAAATAATACTTTTCATTATGATTTGGGAGGGCAGGTAAAACTAATGCATAGTGGCAGGACCGATAAGGGCTTCCAGTAAGGCTCGTTAGTATTATGGTACTACTGTATTTATTATTTACACATTTTTAGCAAATTGTTTGAAAAGAAAATCGTGTGGGTTTCACATAGGTACATGCAGTTTTATAAAATGCAAACTTGGCTCTATATTTTCAGGAAATCTGTCGTCGTCAGTAAACGTCTGTCAGTTGCAGGCACCATGGGTGATAGAGACGCAATAAATAAATCGGCAACAGAACATATTCCTTAGCAAAAGCAAGAATTTTTTGATACATTTATAGAATTTATTCGTTTTCACTAACATCTTTAACTAGATTTTATTTTAACGTAGCTTAAAAATGCTTCTAAGCAGGTAGATATTAAATTTTACTTAGAGAAAGAATAATCTTCTTAAAATAATAAAACATAAAATTATTATTAGGCACGTTATAGATTTTGAAAGTGTAGCGACACCTTGAAACATTAGAATTTCCATAAAAACATTACTTAATTACATTGGCAAATACCATCAACAGCACTTGTCGCAAAGACGAGAAACGAGTCACCTATTTCAATTTGTTTACTTACCTACAGAATACGCAGCATTCAGCAACACAGAAAATAATAATTATGGTAAATGCTGCCCGTTCTTGCTTTCGTAAACAGACAGCCGTTTATAAGTTTAGAAAATCGTTTCTGATTCTGAGCAAACCGTGAAACTTAAGACTTCCTTATTAGCATTAGATTTTATCTACTGTCGTCCGTCTACACGTATCGCTATCGAGCAGGAAGCGCTTCCGGCGCGCGCGCACGCGGCAACACCTCGCTGACTCATTACGGCTATTCTTAAGGTACAAAGAGGTCGTAAAACCCAGAGTGAAAGAGAGAGAGAGCGGGGATAAGTATATAAATTTTGGGTGAACCCGCATTTCAAAAACAGCTTGTGTTTAAAGCCGTGATTGTTTGCATGAAATAAAAGTTTATATTTGTAGGGTTTCGTAGCCAAATGACAATATATGGAACCCATATAGGTTCGTCGTTTCTGCCTGTGTCCGTGCGTGTTTCACAGCCATTTTTATTCCTAAACTATAAATAGATAAGTAATATAATTTTAAGTCGGAAAGGGTGCATATTAAAAATCATACATAAGAGCGCCAAGGTATGTACAGCCACACATCAAAGTATACAAAACTGTCAAATTTCTTCAATGGACTCTTATCTTACTGTCATGATATGAAATCATACTTCAACTTCTCAACTTTATTGTTACTTATACTTTAGCGCTATATCCGGCGAGTGGTTAGGGCGAGACGCTGTGCTAGTTAAAAATACACAGATCGGCATGCAAAAAACTGTAAATGGTCGTTTCCCCTAGCTCTAAACGGAAGTCAGTAGAGTTAGTTCTATTTTTACCGCGGCTATTTCGGTGGATCGCTGCAACGCGCGACGGCTGCGATTGCCGCGCGTGAAACTGCGCTCGCACCACTAACATTTTGTGCTTGCAACCAGGTGCTAAGCCATGTCAGAGTAGCTAATGTAGTACTTACCGGTGCTAGATCTAGCAGTAAACCACCACGCTTCCCTAATGCAGATTGGTGGACATAACCCGAGCTATGTTCGAAATATTCGAAACATAACGATGTCACGATCCGCTTCATAGAAAGTTTTAAACCACTAGACCAACGGGGCGTTATCGCAGATCTAGCAGTATTTCAGGGTATTTATCATAAGGTAAATGCACTTAATTTTGTTTATGTGGTAGATGACAGACGAACAGATGGATCACCTGGTACCTAATACTACAGATTGGAACTGATATCAAAATACGATTCAAAATGAAGTGAGTCCGGGCTCTACATATAAAAATTCTCCATTATTTCTTGCCAAGGCCCTTACTTTTGCTCTATAACTTTGTATATAGCTAAAACTATTTTAAATTGTAGCACCATTTAACAGCGTACCCAGTACTCGTGCGTGGTTATTGAGTTAACAACACTAGCTAGATTCGCTCGCTAGGCCGCGCTCACCGCTGCTGATTCGAAACTGACCATGTGACCGCACCCTAAACAAAATACTACTCTAATTGAAGTTTCCACAGGACAGTGTTTGTGTGCTGATCACTCGATCAGCACGGGTACTGCAGTATGTTTGATGCGAATATTTGTATTAGAATTTTCATTCGCGATTACATTCGGTAAAATAAACAAAATCGGACTGTTTCATAGGTACAGCAAACATGGCCACTTCACGGTTGATTAATAAAAAAAAATACCATTATTTTATCCCGGTTGAGTTTCAAGCTAACGCTTCGGAGGCTGGGGTCTGGTTTCCTGCTGTGAAACTACTTCGCATGGTTGACACATTAAAACTACGCCACAAAACCAAAACCTGAAAACTCATATTACTAAAAATACATAATATTAATAAAAAAAAAAATTTCTTTTAAATCTTGTATGTTTCCATGTTAATGTACTTTGAAATTTTGAGGCCCTTATACTGAAAATTGTTGGTATATAATACATAATCTTCATGTGTGTGTATGACGATGGTTCAAATTAGATACAAACAGTAGGTATAATCTAACGGCAACTAAAGAGATGCTTGCAATGGTTTACATTGTATACTAAATCCGATCAAATGCCACTTTACGGAATCACAGCGATAAGATTTAATATTTTTTATCCAAGTATCACCGTTGCTTATTCCGCCTAACACCTTCCTCGCTCACTACTCTAACGTTATGCAACTCAAAAAAAGCTGAGAACTTTAAACATCTTTTATTTGTAACTGTCTGTTCTCTGACTGTCTACTCGCAAGGAAATCACGAAGCGAATCCAATAACACAAGGTATGATTTTTTAAAAATATATTTCCATTTCCTCTTTCGCTCTATGGTTTATTCAATCGTTTTGTATTTTACGTCGGACGAGAGAAAATCCCTGTCACGGGTGTTGTAATCAGTTTTAAATTAATTTTATGCGGAAAAGCTCCGCAATAGTAAAAGTATTTTTGCACATGCGGTTTTCATAAGTAACATCAATAAAAGAGGGTATGAATTTTTTACCGGATCCTAGAAAAATATTAATTCTTACTTACTTGCGGGATGATATACCGAAGTTAAATTGGCTTCAAAAAATAACACTACTGATAACCGGACGTGTATATTTACATTACTGGAAGTACTATGTTATGTCATAGTACTATCAATTTATCGCTCCACAATGCAGTGATGTTTTTTTGTGAGGGAGGAAGAGCCGATGTGAAATATGGGTTGATAATGAAAATGGAAATATCGACTTTAGAATAGTTTATACGGGCATTGCTACCATAGCATTAAATTAGATTACTTATTTTTGAGTTTTCCGATATTTAAGCGATGTAAGCGCCGTAGTCACTACTGTTACTAATATTAATGCTGCAGTAATGCTGTTCATATGTATAGAATAGTGTACAAAAAGATGTTGATTTTGTGGACATTAAAAGCATTGACTGGCCGGTTGGCGCAATGGTAGTGACCCTGCCTCATACGCCAAAGGTCGTGGGTTCGATCCCCACCCTGGACAAACATTCGTGTGATGAACACTTTTGTTTGTTCAGTGTCTGGGTGTTATATATGTATTTAAGTATTATATTTGTGATCCTCTGTTGTCTGATATCTGTAACACAAGTGCATAAGCTACTTAGTACGGAGTCAGGTCAATGTATGAGATTTATTTAATATTTCAAGTTATAGGTACGCAATGTCTCATCAAAATACTGTGTATCTAATAATATAATGCAAGACTTGGGTATTTGGAGCATATCAATTAATTTGTCCATTTCATTATCTTAGAGCTTACTGGGAGAGCAGTGTCTCAACTTGGGCGTCGATATAAGTGCTATTAATGTTAGACGAAGCCCGCTGATGCGTGAGCGCAGCTATAAATACATGGACACGCCAGACATACACATAAGTATACTACAACACTTTCGGGCTTCATTCATGCGCGGTAATGGCGCAAATCGTAACTAAATAAATAAATAAATAATAAATAAAGTCACCCAACATCTCATATATTGACCTGACTCCGTACTAAGTAGCTTATGCACTTGTGTTACAGATATCAGACAACAGAGGATCACAAATATAATACTTAAATACATATATTATAACACCCAGACACTGAACAAACACAAGTGTTCATCACACGAATGTTTGTCCAGGGTGGGGATCGAATCCACGACATTGCTAACTAATATTGCTTTTTAAAAGAATCGTTACGGAGTTTTGCCTATAAAACTAAAAGATACGGGGTACTATAACAATGAATAGGTACAACCTTCAAAAAAGATTTTTACTCGTCATTGAGTACCTACCACTTTTGCCGATCAGACGGTCTTGTACCTATGAAAAGTTGGTTTCTACGAATTTCCAAAAATTATCCAGACAATATTTTACTCTACTATGTGTATCTACTTATACCTCTAAGATTTGACTGACTCGATGGCACTAAAGATCATGGGTTTTTTATTCCCACCCTGGACAAACGTTAGTGTGATTGATGATCATACTTGCGTTTTAGTGTCTGGGTGTAAATATGACCTGTTTTTAAGTATTTTACTTCTAAATCCTCTGTTGTCCGATATCTGTGGCAGAAGTTCTTAAAAAGCTACTTAGCACGGAGTCAGGTCAACGTATGAGATGTTTGGTGAATTTATAAGTAAGTTGAGAAGAATAAAACTATTCACTGGACTCATTCTGTATTTAGCACTTGACTGGCAGAGGATGAAAAGAAATTGAACCTACTTTTAAGTACTAATCTGTATTGCTAACCTGAGGGCCTAAAACGAATCGGTGATTGTTCGGAGTTTCGCTCCCTTTCATAAACGCTGTGAGTGATCTATATTTGGGTACGACAGGTAAATATAATTCTCATTCGTTATGGGACGGCTTCGCTATAAGACTATTAGGCGAAGAAAAACACTGACCTTTTCGATAACTGAACCAGATTTCAATCAGCTAATTCAGGATTAAGTAAATGTTTTCTAATAAAGACAGATATTTAATCATTCCATAACACGTAGGTATAATGGGCGATAAGCGAGTTTGCCCACGATAGCCAAGGGCGTCGACCCGCGGAACGAGGCCGGTACCTACGTACTTGAGATAAGCGGTATAGTTAGCTTACCTAACAGTTCGACGACGGAACCAATACTGATACCCGATGCAGGTCAACTGTCTCCGAGTGGAAGCCTAAATTAATTGATTGATAAGCTTGTTGTGACAGAAACTTTACGAAGTGTAAACTAATCCTTGTAAACACTATTTTATTGGACACTCATACTGCCGCCCTCAGAGACGTCATTGCCCTCGTGTTCATTTTCTTAACTATATAATATATTATTTATGTTTATTAAAATAAAGGCGAATATTTTCCCTATGTGACAATCAAGGTTAAATTAGCGTCTCAGAGTGCGGCTTTAAGCCTCTCACAATACAGTAAAGCTATCGCTTTAGAGTCTACTTACACATAGACCATGATTCAGGATTGGGAGAGTCGGTTATTACGAAGTAGCTACTGCAATCTAAGACTCGCAAACTTTTAACAGAAAAACCAGACCTACTGAATCATGGTCACAAAATGTTTAAGGTTTGTATAAAATGCAGTTCAGCTATGTCGTATTCATGATGGTAAAAAAAAGGTCTTGAAAGTAATTCCTTTCTTTGCTTTACGACTTTTTAAATAAACAACTTTTTCCTAATATATCTTTTCTGCACGTGCCCGAACGCTGTTCGTTGAAGCATAGTTAATTTTATTGTAGAACAGAGATAGATTTAATAGTAACTGTGTTAAAAAAAATGTTTTATTATAATGGCCTCGTTGGTATAGTGGTTTAAGTACCGGGCCGTGATTTTGAGGTCCCTGGTTCAATTCCCACGGCAATGTTACGAATTTTCCGAACAAAGCTCGGGTTTGTGCCCGATAAGTTCGACTAGCATTCGAATAGCATTAAGTGCTGTTAGAAATTGCAATACTATCTATAGGTACTACCTATCGATATATCGATAGTTTCTCGTCCGCTTACTATCGATATTTGAATAGTTAGGAATAGTTTTCAAGGTCCACAATCGATAGTTTCACTATCGATAGTTCAGCAACACTAGATGTATCGATTACTAGAGAAGCCTGCAAGCACGCGGCCAGTAATCCGCACCTCCGCTTCAATCAGTATCGGAAGTGGCTGATTGCCATCCGCAGACCATCCTCCACGCTGATGGATTCAAGATTGCCCGACAGATCACGTAGAATAAGTGGGTCAAACTGTGTAGGACTGCACGCGACGCCGAGGTTCTTCCTCTTCAAATTAGTATGGCAACTTTTGTTTTGACGTAAAGCGAAAATCGGATTTATGCTGTCTTCTTAATAGACGTCTGTAGGTAGGACTGGTCCAGGTCAGCGAATAGATATTACTTACAAAAATACTATTATAATGCACATAAACGAGCTCACAACAATCGAACGTCTCGCGAAATTTCAATTGTCGAATCTTCTGGAATGGTCCCGCGCGTACTTATCGTGTCTAGAGCATCTAGAGAGTTCCAAACCCTAGATCTTTCTTGAACCTTCTATTGCCGATTCGAGTACTTTCTGAGGCAGGTTGGCGAATTTAACGTAGTGCAATGGAATGTAGAACTTATCATTAGAGATAAATTCTCATTCCGCTTTCGGGTGTATTTGGTACTTTAGTCAAATATATCTCAAGATATTTAAATCTAATGATTCCTCAACTTAGAAAGTCTAACAACTAATATAGATCCTCATTAATCTTTACCAAAGTAATTAATTTACAATGGCATTGCCAATATTAACCAGCCAATTAAAACAGAATTAGTGTTGGTACCTAATCTTTTCATTGATTTCTAATGATTAGATGGAGGGAGATAGATTGAGCGAAAGTAATTAAGTGTTTAATTATCTAGATGAGTTAGAACGGGGTAATTTAATCGCTCTGATACCGCCAATTAATTACCTAAGTGATTATAAAATTTACAAGACATTCCGAAAACAAGAAACTAAAATAAAAGAATAGTAAAATGCATTTGTATTCATATTGATGAAATTATGAATAATACACGCAAGAACTTTGCTTAAATGCATCTGTCACCAGAAACCGTACCGAGACGAACGAGAATAGTCAAAAGTCATAAAACTAACGCTGTTCAGAAAGATTGGTAGAAGACGTGGTTAAAGGGATGCAAATGTTCACAGACACAGGCTGTATACCTACTCCATGCTTAAAAATTATATTAGGTATATTTAGGTAGGTAAGTAGTGTACCTACTGTGCCTACTCAATATTTTTCCCGAGTATGCACAACACATAACAGCAGGTATACAATTTCAGCGATACACAGAAACAATAGTCATCGCGATGAGAGCTACTCGTTAATTCTAATGAAAAACTAAACAAGAGGCTGTCACTAGAAATGATATATTGCGATGTGGACAAAACAAGGCGAGGGCGTAGTTTGCGTAGTTATTGGCGAATCCATTATTCTCCACCATGTGACGTCGTGAAGGGAAGTGCGCCTCTCATTAAACATTCATAGCCGATGGTGCCCGTGCGCACTTTGTTTACCGAACCACTCGCTTGTTGGCCGATCTCACACCTCCTTTTGCGTCGACCCACAAACGCTCTGATTGATTGGTCTCTGTTATAGTTGCAATACAGAATCCGTAGATCATTGAACTATATTACTGACGTAGTAGTTACAACTCACTGCCGCTGACACTAGAGTTCGTAGTTCAGCATAATATTCCGTAATTACAAGGGTTAACGCGGATCGGACGACGGTACGGTCCAGATACCCCAAGGGTTTTGGTTAAGGTTTGTGTCCCACACACTTAACTAGGTACCTTGTCCCCCACATGTAACAAGGTGAAGGCCATGATTGTTTCCCCTGGGAAAACAAAAAAATGGGATGCTTGATGAAACTTTAGTTATATGCCTTTGTGCTAATATTTATAACTTTGTCTTTATTCTTTTCCTTTCCGAAGTACTTGTACGAGAATCCAGAAGCAAATAAATGAGGTAATGAGTGAAGTAAGTTTCTGCTACTAGTAAAGTTTGCTGAGATTAATGACAAGAAATCTTTAGGCGCCCTCAGTAACTTAGTGAATACGAAAACTTTATATCCAGCGATGCACTAAAATTAAATTCATGAAAGTTCAAAGAATTTAATCGGAGCTGCGTTGAATATTTCAATATGAATACTTCGGAAAATAACTAAGTAAGGAATATATTAGGAATCTTCTCACGGTATCCTAGATCAATTTCATGCACCCACGAATAAGTAAAATTAGTTCGAACAAATTCATACATGAATCTTGATCTTAGGATATCACGTCGTGCTTGTTTATTCCCGATAAGCTAACCCACGATAGTTTATTGAAGTAGATTAGTAGTAAAAGTGTCGTTAAGATACATTTTTCAAGAAGTATCTAAGTAACTTCAAACTGTCACAAAATTGAAAAAAATTCTTCACTGAAACATCCAGGTACTCGTATATCAAACCTTAAAGTCACCGTGCTGGCTATCATTAGCCAACAATAGCAGCATGCAGGTAACGCGTATGGTCGTGTCGGTGAACTTAGCGCACCGCGGGCTGCAGCGCCGGCGCACGCTGCTTGTGAAACGAACGGGAGGCGACTGCAGTGGGCTGCACGTGGGTGGACCGGATCCAGGGAGCCACTCCGCCTAAATGGGACTCAAGAAGACGCGCCGACATGCTTTTAATACTTACAAAACGTAATTTGTTTAGACAAATATGCATAACATACTCATTATTTAAATACGGATATTTCGAAACCCATACCACTCAACGTCACAATATATTTATGAATAGACATATTTACACGTTACATGATTGATTTTACACAGCACCGGCGAGACGTAGATCGTTTCACCCATATTCATTACGTCGGGCAGAGCGAGAGTTTGCAATCATGCCTTATCACAATCTCGCGCCGCACCATTGTATGGAATGAGGTAACGATAGCTCTTAAATGATTATGTGCGAGTCTGCAGAATAATGTGCCTATACGAGTAATGCATGTTGGTATATCGATGGTGTAAAGAAATGGCGGTCTCGAAATGCTTACGCGACCGCTAAAAGCGTTTGGGTTCGCCGAACTACGGAGCATGCGTGTGGTCGTTACGACCGTAATAAAATTATCTATCGCGACGCAACACTTCCCCAACTTGTGCCACTTGTGTGTAAACAAAAAAATATGAAATTTGAAAGACATCAGACGTTTTTCTCTCTATAATTCAATACAGAAACGTCGTCGTCTGTTACAGCGACATTACCAGTACAAATTTTCTTTGCCCACCTAAGTAGTGTCTGCAACTTCAAATCTCTACATACTAAACCTACTATAACTTAGTCTATATTGTTTGCCATTGCCATTTTATAAAAACTTTCATCAAGTATAAGTACAACATGCATTATTCTAAGGTCGAAATATAAAATGCAACATCAAAACAAAGGCAGGTTTTTATGGAGGAATTGTGTCGCAAGAAGTCTGATCCTATGTATCTAGACTTGATCTACAAGTTAAATAAATGTCTTTGAGTTAATCCTTCACATAATTTAGTATATATTTCTCTCTTTGCTAGGTAGGGAGCTAGTCTAGTTTTTATAGAATAAATTTTAGATTTATCTTTATTAGAATATAGACACCTTGGATCTGATATAAAACATTGAATTGAATTTTTATAAAATTCATTGTTTTTGCTATTGCTGTTACGATTCATAAATAAATAAATTTATGTTGGAATAAATATAAGTTGGTATACTTACATATATTTGTACATACATACATATACAGGCTGTATCTGTGAACATTTACATCCCTTTAGCCAGGTGTTACCTATATCAACCATTCTGAACAACATTTGTTCAATAACTTTCCGAAATTCATCGAAACATTTTTCGACTTCCAATATAAAAAGGCCAAGACACGTTACAGACTTTATGGCAAGATGAAATATTTTTATGCAAACTTTCAAAAGTAGGTTAATAGAACAAATGTTGTTCAGAATGGTTGTTAGAACATGTGGTTAAAGGGATGTAAATGTTCTCAGAGACACCCTGTATGTAACTTGCCTGTCTAACTATTGTATAAATTGCCAATAGCGATATGGTGGAGGCGAAAAAACGGATAAGACGTTTTAGCCTACCCGACTGTGGATAGTCCCGTTTCGTAAAAGATTTAAACGGCCATATGTTTGCGTTCCCATAGGAGTTGAGCTAGGGACCGGGCTTGGGTTTACCGCGCCTTTTTCAATGGGTAATAATGACGCTGGTAGCGTTACTACATAGATAAAACATGTTATTTCACGTTGCCCTAATAAACACCGGCTGTGTGTACACGATCCTCAGCAGATACTGAATATAATATCGCAGATAGATACTCCACTTCTGAAGCAACCGTTTTGTTATTTCAATTATTTGAATCGACATATCTTGACGATAAGAAAGATCATCAACAATTATTGAAAAAAGTTATGATGTTTTACATTTTTTTCTCATTTTGTCAAAGTAAACACGTTCACAGTATGCGTCAAATCCAGGGCGGCATCATACATGGATAAATCGAATACCTAGTCCTAAATTTTGGCAGACTTATTTATGATGTTAGCGTAATGAACGAGCGCTGAACGCGGCCGAACGTAACTTGGTCAAAAATCGATAAAACCACAAAATAAACGTTTTATTTATTTAGGCAATTTGGACCCTAGAATTTTAAATATCTACCTTGAAAGAACGACAGTAAATTGGTAACCAAAAATAAGTCGCAATGTCCTGTTAGGCGCGCAGGGTAGAGGCCTAACAGGGCCGTGATGCAGGGCACGCCGCGGACCATCCTTCCGGCTGTTTCGGCGTCGAACAATCGATGCCGACGTGCTCAGATTATAAATAGGGAAGTCGCATTTGATACGAGCGTACTTTACCCGCCCAACATCACTATGCTCGCCATATTGTAATACCCCCGGGAAGAATGTTACCACTACTAGATTGGCGACTATGCCCTATAAACAATGTTACAAGCGACGAGAAATATAAAATATTATTATGCGAACAATACTTCGACCTCAAATAATGTACGAGTACCGAGGTATTTTGAAATTCCAATAGTTTTATTTATTTTATTCTAAGGTCAACTTTGTAGCATATCTACCTACATCGTTTGTTTGCGTACAATAGTGAATAAGTGGGTCCATTTGTCATGGTAAATTATGGTAAAAGGACACTTGAAAATATTATATTGTTTCTCCCTCACACTTGTGGGATGAGTTTTACAATCAAACATTTACTTACAACAATTTAGATGAAATGTAAATTTCGATAAAATGGGAAATAAATGCATGAATGCTTTTACTAACCTAATGTAACAAAACTTAAAACTAGCTATTAATATGGTAATAGGTACACAACGAAGGCCTTATCACTATAAGCTGTTACTCCCAAGGAAACTTTGAGTTAAGGACACTGAATAAGTACAGCTGGCTGAAGACTACTATTATTATATGTTGGGAATTAACGCGACGTTTATTTTAAGCACATAATTATTGTACTTACTGCTTGACGTTTCGGCTGCGTTACAGCAGAAACGTCAAGCAGTAAGTACAGCTCACAAGCTGACTCTATTACAAACGGACAACCGTATATAATGATAGTAAGTACATAATTATAGTGTAACGCGAAAGTGAATAATTCCATATCTACATACTTACATACAAAAAATACAACGTAACATATTACTTTAAACCTTTATACTCAGTTATTACACAAACATCTGAATTTATTAAGTTCGTTATCGATAAGCGGTCGCGCCGGGAGCTGCGCGCACGCAACGTGACATCTGCTTGTTTTATGTTAATAACTGTACACAGCTCGCTCAATTGATTCACCAGTATCTGTTACAAGGACGAGATGTACCAAATTGTCGTACTATTTTAATTAGACATCGAGACTCATCAAGCTGCTATAAAATGTGCGTCTTAATGGTACTTTTAATATTACATTATTCAGTGCGATGAAGGGGGCCGTGTATTAAGGGGGGAGCTTTAAAGGGAAGAGGAATAAAAAAAAGTGAGTGTCGTTAGGAATTATCACGTGTACGCTCATACCCACCCAAAACACCAAAGTCGAGAGTGCCCTCATCATCATAATCATCGCCTGTATCTTGATCCCACTCCAGGGTATAGGCCTCTACAGTACCGTCTTTGCCATAAGGGCACTCGGGGCCCGTGCCCAGGACCCCCATTTTTGATCTCACTGCTGGGTATAGGCCTCTACATGTGCTGTCCACTTCACTGTCCACTGGTCCTAGGCCAGTCTCATCCAGGTCTTTCCAACCATTTTATATATGTCATCAGCCCATCTTGTTAATGGGCGTCCTCTGCTTCTTTTACCTTGACATGGCCACCAGTGTATCACAGATTGGCTCCATCTACCATCACCACGACGCCAAGTGCCCTGCCAACTTATTAAACCTCTTTCGAATGTCTTTGTTGACTATTTGTATGTATGCGCTATAAATATTAGTTGTTATGTGTAGCTGTTATTTCTTTATAGAACTAATATTCATAAAGGGTCCGAGAAACTTGGACCGCACTCATTTCTTTGAAGGCATGAGCATTCGTAAAAACATATTAAATGCGTTGATGCGTTTGTATGCAAATTCCTTGAACCTCGACGGTTTTCACGCGAGCAGTAGGCATTACAGTGTATGTGATGTTGAATGTTTGTCCTTACATCATATTACGCAGTAACATTACGCGTTGAGAATAGACAAGCACAATTAGTAGTCAGGACGATGTTATTGCTAATCAAATCAAAACATAGAGAGATGGAATGTTATGATGAAGTTCAAACACGATTTGGATTCAGAATTGAAATTACTATTACCTACTATAATATGAAATTTCACATGACACTAGTATAAATTATATACTTACATTGTTATGGGACTTAGATTAGACTGGTACGAATAGATGGCGCTGGGAGTGGATTACATAGCGCAAGTGCGCAAATCTTTTCGGTCTTGTTATAAGCTTTGACGTTGAATATGCGATAATACTCGTAATAAATAGAATGAATAATTGCTTTTCATGTTTTTACGTGTCGTGCTTATTAATTACTAGTGACCCGCCCTCACTTCGTTTCGGAACATTAGTTCCATCCCGTGGCAATAGATGACGCAAGGCGTCGAATGCATCGCACTAGTGTTTTGCTTTTTCGATTAGTACCTATATAAGATTTCGGCGACGTCTATAAAATTTACCTCTTTATAAATGGTATAGAAGATTAACTCAAAATCCAAGGAACTCACGCACCTCCGATGCAATGAAACTTTATTTACAACCGAATCTATATCCCCATCCCTTTCACACGCTGTTTGCTTCCCTTTTGCTTGGATAAACATTACGCCGCATTTTTATTAATTGTAGTTAATTTAAGCCATTTAAACTACTTACAAAACTCTCTGGAGTACACTCAAGTAGGTATGATACTCATATTAATAATTCTTGTAGACATATTTCGAGTAAACTTAGACTAGAAGATTTAGCGTAGTCACAATTAAATTTATTTTTAAGAGTGGCCACTTTCAACCATAAATGCGTTTACAATTTGGGTTAAATGAGTAAGTATTCCAGGAACATAACTCTGCAATTACTATAATATTTAATTAATTGCATTTTACTAACTTAAAAATACAATTAAGGGCGGATTTTTCAATCTTCAGTGATAGTAGTGGTTTTCAATCAGTTAAATTAATAACCAGCCAAAACAAATGTCATTAAAAAAGCAAGAGAGATACGAATGACAACTCCTTTTAAATTGGGAAGTATAAAACAATATCTGAAGAATAACATGTTATCCATGCATTGAAAAACCAGTCCTAAGTAAATTAAATTTCTTACTCAAGTAAAAAATGCACAGGCAGAATAATCCCACAAAACCATTTTGTAACTTTTTAAATTCTGAAAATGTGAATAAAATAAGCTAAGCATCAAATCAAAATCTCCTAACTTTAGTACCAGCTGAAGTTACGAGATTTAGATTTAGTTTACTAGCCTATCCAACTATAAGATCGGGACGCTATATTCTATTTCATGAAATAAATTGAAAGTGGTCTATATGCTGAAAGCTCCACATTCAAGACGCTACTTCGTGTCTCTCGAACGTTGTTAGACTTCGACCGCCTCAGATAGTTAAAGATAAGTGCTTTTGTTAAAGCTAATTAGGTGAAGAACCCTTTCGTATTGAGATTTTGACCTTAATATACGAGTAGATGTTGAGATCTATTGGAGAAATATTAACACTCGACGCATTAATAAGCTGTGGATTTGAACGAAAAGTTTTTCCATGAATAGTTGGAGCAATACTCCGTATCTATCTATACTATTTATAAAGAGATAACTTCAATAGACGACGACATGGCTTATTATAAGTAAACTGAAAACACGAAACGCTTGCGCGATGTAATTGGACACAGCGCCATCTATTGGTTCATTTCTGAATTACGGTCCCGAAGCGAAGTGAGGGCGGGCCACTATAGGTATATTTTGGTAGATGACTTTTATAATTATGGTTATCTTACTTCCTTTTATTTAATAATAACTTTAAAATGCCCCATGCTTATACTTTCAAAGCTAAAACTTACTTAGATATGCATATCAAATTCAACATGATTTCTGGACATACTAAAACTATTTTCCTGCCAATGTAATATAATATTGTGAGCTTGGGCGCAACTAACAACATATTAATGAAATTCTAGGTTAGGCACATGTGGCCTTGCATTAGTCTACAGCAATAAAAATCAAAATATATTTATTCAGTTTAAGTCCTTTACATAACATTTATGGATGTGAAATTTTGTAATCTATCTCTGATTAGGAAGGTCAATTCTACAGAGAAGAATCAGTAAAAACTCAGTATGTAGAACTAAATATTTTTA
Source organism: Cnaphalocrocis medinalis (assembly GCA_014851415.1). Lineage (NCBI taxonomy): Eukaryota > Metazoa > Arthropoda > Insecta > Lepidoptera > Crambidae > Cnaphalocrocis > Cnaphalocrocis medinalis. Next base: position 8,242,468 of record CM026273.1, on the reverse strand, counting down.
ATCATTTTGCAAAATAATTAGCAGACTAGCTCCTTTATACCGCTAAACGTTGGCAACACTTCGTCGCACGTGGTAATGTCGCTGCAACAGCAACGCACGCAGCGGCGAGCGCTGCGAATCACGCGCCGATAGCGGGCGTCACGATCCGCGGGCGGATGTGCGCCGGCGCCGGTACACTCGCCAACGAAAATCTGACACGAATCACTCACATAACATTATTTCTTAGGTTGAGTATACATATGTACAAATTCGTAAAGATGGAATCTTTAGACAGTTTCTCGTGGCCAAGCGTAAAGGAAGCACTCCTAAGTTATGACGAAATGAAATATAATTCACGACCGACTCTTTGTTTCCGTCCCCTTCACTCGAACTGGACGTCTCTTATATTTAATCAAGGTAGGTATACTCTCGTTCGAGCCTTGGAGTTGCTTCCGAAGCTATCACTTTGTATATGATAGGTGGTAGAATTATTATGATTACATTTATTGTTTGAGTATACTTACGACTATGATTCCAGATTTGGTACCTACGCTTTCTAATCGGAATAAAATAAATACTGACACGAGGATTACCCTCAACGAATATAAGGTTAAACAAACAATTTTAATTAAAATAAAATACAACTCGCACCTCTGGTGCAATAACATGAGAAAAGCAAAAAAAAATCGAAACGAGATTTTTCTTACAAATACTGTTTAATTGAATCTTCTTAATTAGGTGGTAAAATGTCGTAAGTGTGACGAGTAAAATTCTTAGGACGTTACTTGCAGCAGATGTGCGAACTATTTTTTTGTAGTAGTAGATTATGAATAACTGTGTGTGTCGTTTGTGCTTACAATTTACAGATTTATTAGAATCTTCACAAACAGTTATTCATTCTACATAACTGGCACTTTAGGAAGGTAAATATAAAGCGGAAATTCACACACATATCCAGAACGCTATCTGCACACAGCCTTGCAATGCAAATAAAGGTGCGATAGAATTGATATCTGTTCTTTATGTCACCACGCCCCTGTACGTGACACGACGCTCTCTTTTGAGACTTGAAAATATATTAAATGTATCTATATGGTATGCTATAAAAACAATCAAACTGTTTTCATGTTACGAAACTTTATAACTGATGTGGGCGCGAGGTCACGCCTGGTTCTATAGTAAAAATTCTGAATGCATTTAGTTTTTCCAACTGTCCCGCCTGTATTCACGAGCTTTCCAGTTCAACATTTTCAAAGTGAATGAAAAACTATTTTGCACGTTTCGTTCACGTTATTCATTCTTTTAATGGGTGGTCATCTAACCATCAAATTTAGAGTCAGCAATTCGTTATTATCTACCGTAATTTGTAGTACCCATCATAGTCATCTTCAGGTCTGTAGTAGCCATTGCTGAAGATAGGATTAGTAAGTATATATTTACTGTAGCCCTTGATTCCGATTAAACCCAGTGTTACCTTCTTCGTTCCTCATGTGAACCACATTACGATCGGTTCAATTATCATTTGATATAAAGGTGAGAATTGGATGAAGACGACTGTGCATAGTAGGTACACTCGTTTGGACGTTTGTACCAACGTATTTAGTATTTAGCAATTCTTCAGAAGAATTGCTAAATACTGCTCCAAAGAATAAAGTCCGATTTGCAATATGTTTAAGGAGATCGGACTTTCTGGTCCAAAGAATAAAGTCAGATTTGTAATATAGGAGATCGGACTATGTTCTTCGGAGGAAGCACTCTGTATAATGGATTTAATTTTTGCATAATATAGCTGCATTTATTTAGGCAGCAGCACTATAGTAGGTACAGTACTGTAGGATTGGAAATGAAACTGCAGTCATCGCGTTCCTTCGTACGCAGCTTTTATCAACAACCAGTATAGTATTTAGTATGACAGCTTTTTAATTACGCTACATATACCAAAATTAACTCGCATCTTGGACAAATCCTAACCATGAAATATTGATTACTTTAATAGAATTGCTTAGGAGATCCTTCTTTTAGCAATTTACAAGTTTGATAAATTATAAAATTATTTTACTAAAAACGAACAATGAAACCTAAAAATACATCAGAATCGGTGTTCTATACGGCCTGAAGTATAAAACGACTAAAAATTACGGTGTATATAGGACATATAGTAGTATTATTAAAAAAACATAAAATATATTACATATACTTAGTTATAGGTAACTAGGTACACGTACTTTTATAGGAACGCACAGCAGGAAATAAAGATGTAAAAATCTGATATCAACATTATTGAACTCGTTAAACTAACCGAGACGTCATAGTAGGTTAGCAGTGTGACTTGGCAATTATTTCCCAAGCCTATCGTAATTAATAATCCCCCAGTCGTATTTCCAAACATTATTGGTTTAGATGGAATTTGTGTATGGGTGTCTGAGTTTTGTAATAGGGTGGGCGGCGCGCGCAGGCCATTCCTACGCACTGCGCGCCTCGTAAAATGGTACTTTTACTTGTAAATCTCCAGAAACGCAAGGAACCACCTACGTATCCGGAGCATTAGCCTGACCCTAGGAACGTAGAGTGCCTGCTGTCGGCTATGACTTTGGATTCACTTTTTATCAGAGCTTGTAGCAGTCCACTGCTGGTTTAATAGGCCTCTCAATATCCTTATTTTTAATCGATCTTAAACTCACAGAACAGTATAGCACTGCAGTATAGATATATGCAGAAAGGTATCCATTAATAATTTGGGTGTATATCTCTCGTACATAAATTGGAAACGTCCCTAAAATATCATGTCGCTCACCTCAGAAAGAACCGGTCTTTTATTTCACACATATTTATTTATTTATTTAATATTGTAGGGTCTTATAAAAACGATTCCATTCTACAAATGTTCACCAAGCGGGAATCCTCTTTCTTTAAAATCACTCGCCGACTTAAACCAACCAGTTAAATTGAAATGCTTGCCGTGTGTTTGCCTGTTGGTCCCTGAGTTGCACATTTTTCTACGCACGCTTTGACCTGAATTCAGGTCACGAGTCAGTCAGCACATTTGCAAATTACTGTTTTATACATAACCAACGACGCTTAACTTCCACTGTGTGTCTGTTACCTTAGCCTTGGGTTTCACATTCACACATTGCTAAAAGGGTTAAAATGTATCCTAAAATATCTCGGGAACTTTAAAAATAAATAAAAGGGTTAAATAAATTAAGGGGTAACACAATTAACATTATTTTACGAGCAATTTGTTGCTTTTTTTGTTGGGGGGCATTGGACCATTTGCAATCGATTGGCCACAGATGGCGATGGATAGAGATCGATGGAGGGACTCGGGGGAGGCCTTTGCCCAGCAGTGGAACAATGTAGGCTAAATTAAAAAAAAAAACAGTTTAACCCCAAAACATTAAATGAATATCAAATACGTAATCTAATGGTAATTTGGAATGTAGATTTAATAACAACAATACCGTTTGTAGTTGCTAATTAGATAGGTACTTACTTAGGTAGGTACATAAATATAAACCGTCTAGGACTGTTCATACAATAAGCATCGTATTATAAACTATAAAATCGTCATTCCCGTTTGCGCCCAAAACTCCGCCTGAGGTACCTTTAGACCGTGTTTTAGGATTTAGTGGGTTTAGTCGTCGTACAAAAAGTTAATACTTACTCGAATTATATTTTATCATAAAAACACTTCACAAAATATTTTAAGAGTCGGGTAATTGTACAAGCTACAAAACGACACTTTCTATCTGATAAGGCTTCGGATAAAAAGCAAAAATTACAAAGTTACGAGGCCAAAGAGAGTTAAAAAGAAACCTCCGCTGAGAGCCCGATTTTTAATATTGTTAACATTTTTGGAAAACTGACATCTTTTAAAATGTAATAAAAAAATAATTATTTTGGGAAGTCTGTTAATTACGATCCTGATCTTCTCAACTCTAAAGCAGGAGAACTAAGACCGACTAGATCATGATTACATTAAGAACAAATGTCTAAACGATGGAGAAACTATCGGAAACGTGTGTTTCCTCTTCATGTTTTCCCTCATCGCTGAGCGAATGGTTTCAAACCAATTTATGTAGATACCTTTTTAATTCTCAGACACATCGAGAAATTTTCTGAATTTATTGAAATACTTAATCAAAAGACGAGTAAATACAGGTCGTGTTACCAAAAATATTGCAATAAAAACGCTATTAATGAACACGTTTGTATGAAATGAGCGGGTTTACGGGCCCCAGGTTTATTGCGGACACCAAACTCCTCAACGTAGTGCATCGGCGAAATCATGTTTTGATGATGATGTTTCGAACGCATAAGATGCATTTTCGGCAGGAATTTCAAGATTTTTTAACTGGTCAGTGTTTAACTTAACCCATCAAAATATTTGTGATGATGTTACATACTGACTCTGTGAAATAAATAATATTAGTTAGGTTAGTTTAGAATATCTTGTAATTCCTGACCGAGTTTTTTTGCCCGAATTGCCCCTTAAGCCGTTTCGAATAAGAATAAGTCACCTACCTGTTGGGTACATCGCAGATATGGTCGCGGACACGGATGTTGCACAAATATTATATCGATTTTTCTATTTCAAATAAATGTAATCGATGTGATGAGCGCAATACGGAAATGGTGCTACCAGGTGTTGCAGCGCTTCTGGGACTAGCGCCGGCCCCCGGAGCGCCTCGCCCGCCGCGGTCACGTCCGCAACTGTTGTCTCTTGCACCTGCGATTTATCATTCACTTCGCTTTAACTCCGCCAACATCGATTTTAAACGCTCCCTTGAGATTTTTGTAAAAGATCTTATTTGACAAATCAGTTATTTATCAAAATTTATGCCCAAGCAGGGGACAGTAAGTCAATTCAAATTCATATATAGGTATTATTTGATATCTAATTGAATGGGTTTGTTGTCCCTTGCTTGGGCATAAAATTTATTATGTACTTACCATTCGCCATTTATTGCCTCTTAGCCGTGTATATCCGCCGGTGTAGGCAAGTAACGTAATAATTCGAACGATATATTATCATAATAAAATTATTGATTGAGCGGGTTTAATAGCTATTGTATTGTTAAAGAAAATCATAATACTCTCTCATGCTAGCATGTCAAGAGTTTGTGTCTGGGGCTAGGCAGCAGCTGGCACTGTGACACGAACAAAGCAGTCTTTAGTCTTAATAAAATATTTGGATACACCAGTATCAGTCTCACAATTGAAGACGTGAATATCCAGACCCTTCCTTGTCGGAAAATCTTGCTCCTGATAAACGAGTATTGACCAAGGCACCTAGAAAAAACACTGAATGTGTTATGCATGTGTGATACAAAATCAGCAGACAATACAATAAGATAATGAATAATAATATCGCAGCTTTGGTAGAACAAGTGCACAATTTATGAAAAATGCTTAATATGCCTCAATTATTATGTACTTAAATATGCAAAAACGTTTAAAAAATGTAACTCCATTTTTGCATACTCAATTCATTTACACAATTTCTATCAAAGGTGCGACATGTGTTTAATACAAGTCGCGCCAAATAGTACAAAATCAAAAATGTGATCCAGCATTGGGATTTGACTAAGCTTTATTGAAATTCCTCGATGAATTTTACTCGCATTCAATAGCGATGACACAAAATGCACCTCAATATCCCGAGGGTGGAGAGATTTTTATCAGCTTCGAAAATATAAAATCTAGTTGCGAAAACCGGAGAGAAGTTTTTGTTATTGGTTTACATTATTTATTTGCATTCGCTCAAATTTTTCGAATGAATAAATCAGATGGCTTATAACGAAACCGACCCGTAACGAGTGAAAATATACCTATTCAAACGGTAGAGACGGACAGGGGAACAAAATTTTCGTGCACTCGACATTGGAGTAGATTTCCTACTTACATTCATACAAATCTGTAATTCGACCTCAATTACGAGTGCAAGAGAATAAGTCCTCTTGACAGAACGAATAAAAGGGGCCGGGATATAGATTCGGTCGTAAATTCCGTTTCATTTTAGGTCTGAAGTTCCGAAACGTGGAATGGGTTTGAACGTTTAATTCGGAATGCGGAAATAATTAGGATGTTCCATGGGATGGGGCGTAAGAAAAACTAGATAGAACACCAGAGGAGAAAAATTAGATTTGAAATAAGTCAAAAATGTTGGTCCATTAAGTAACTTTATCTAGGTATAACTAGTGGCCCGCCCTCATTTTATTTCGGGACAATAGTTCCACCGTCTACCAATAGACGGCGCTGGGCGTCGATAGCACCGCGCAAGTGTTTCAAGTTTTTGGTTTACCCATGATTTAATAGGCTTTGCTGTTTTACTTTTTTATAAAGTATAACGAAACATACGTTTTCAGTAATTAAGACTTATGTGTCCAGAGATTAGGTGATTGAACACAAAACGCAAAGAAAATTAATATATAGGTACATTACTAAAAGTCGGTGTCATCTGTCTTGTGTCAAATTCAACAAGTTTTGCCGCGAGCGAATCAGTGTGGGACTGGCATTTCCGTTTGTGAATCGTGAGGTGGCCTAGACCTGCTTATGATAATGATCTCCACCTTTAGGTATAAGGAGCAACGTCTTTTGTTGCATGAATAAAATATACATTAAGACAACAATAAGACCCAAGTTTGCAGATCAACAGATTAGCAAATCATTGTGAATGTTGCAAGATGTAAATGAACCTACTTTGTTTTAAGTGATTCGCTTTATTAAGACAAATTCCTATGAAATATTTTAGATGGGTGCAGCATGGTGGTTACTGATTCTTTGGAACGAATAAGCGACCGCGTTAGCACAGGGTTTGATGTTGCACCCGAGAGCAGAAAGTTTCGTTTGGGGTCGAATTCCAGTCCGATGAATTTTAGACAACGAATTTTCTAAAGTATCTTGTATGAATGTGTTGACAGCAATTTCAGCTTCGTCGTCTCGTCATCTACTCAAAATACAAGTGCAAATTAACGCTAGACTAGGAGATCGGTGAAAAGTATGCCATATTTGAATTACTTAATATACTACTTAGTTTACTATTTATGGCTTAAAAGTGCAAAAAGTCCCGACAAATTGAAGGTCTCGAAGTAAGAGACCATCACAGAAAGTGATAATTGTACCGTATTTACATTCAAAAGACACTTCTTATCATTTTTATTGTAAAATAAAGTTTTTATTCTTCAATTCGATACGTGTATATTATTCGATTCTGCATCGTAACTCGCATAACGATTACTGACATTGACAAACGGATATCGTTATCGGACGGATTTGGAGAATAACCGGAAATCCTTTGGTTTTTATTTATCAGCTTTGAGCACACTACAACGATGGTTTACTCAATCAACCACCGAAACTGAAAGTAAATAGATCGTTAACTTTGTCATATTTTGCTGACCCTGTCTTGTTAGGTAACTGCGCCAAGCGTCGAGAGGTTTAACTCCCGCCTCGAACAAATATTCATATGATTAACAGAACATTTTGTGTTTTTCTGTTTGTTGGTGTAATAACTATATTTTAGTGTTCATACTTCACTCGTTTTATAAGGCTCTTTTGTCTGATTGACGGAGAATCAAGTCAATGCAAGAAAAGTTGTATGAATTTAATCTTTGTTCTACCTGCATGGTCTTCTTTATCCACCGATCAATTCTAGTCGTGCGTCTCTAATCACTCGACGCTGGCGAAATCACCGCGCTTCAAAATGCGCTGGTCTTTAAAAAATACCTAATCATTTCTTCGCTTTGGAAACCATCATTCCAAGTGTGATTTACAACTAATGCAGTTGTTAAACTGGCGTCTATCTGGCGAGTAGCAGTGCGCAGTAGTCGCTCCTCGAAGCGAGCAGGCTGCCGCGAAAGGCAACTGCAACTCGTCTTGCCATAAAGCGGGCAGTGATAATGCGCCGGCACCGGGTGACTAGGGAAGCAATGTATCGATGCTGAGACATATCGATACAACATTGGGGTTATGGGACAACTCGCCCGAGAATTTAAAGATTTTTTGGCTGGTCACTATTTCTAACTAAACCTAATCAATATTTTTGTGATGATAATACTGACTGAACTCTACTAAACGAAAAAATATTGGTCAAAGTTAGGTTAGAGCAGTGACCTGCATAAAAGTCTTGAAATTATCGTGCTATTTTTTTTCGGGCGAGTTGTCTTGTCATTACCCCGGCTTAGTCTATCTGATGAGAAGCAGCGTGTACTTATAACTCCTGAGCCAAAGTGAGCTGTCGGCCGAGAAAGGCACAATTTCTGACGTTGACAGGACGAGTGCAGTTGCATGCTATCCTATCGACCAAGATATTTTGTCGCCCCTTTTAAAGTGCGCCTAGAACGGACCATCCGGTCCGTACTAATACACCCCCGTATGCACTAAGCTACGCTACATGATTATACCGATATAACTATCGATGTTGACACGCATCTCTAGGGCCCACGCGCTGACAATGCGCTTGTGACATTCAAAACATCGTGAGCCAGCTCGTGGCAGAGGCACCGCCTTCAAATGTCACTCGACGTTCTGCCATTGTATTGATTTTTAAGTCCACGCACGCTAACTCATTATGTTTTCAATACTTTATACTTCAATCATAGGAACCCTTACATACAGCGTTAAGTGTAAATAAGTTAAATGCTGTAAAAAGGAATAACTCATTGCAAAATGCTTTGATGTTTTTTACTCACAAATCCAATAGAGTTACCTACATAAAACCAACGGTCCATAAAAATAAACAAACAAAAAAAATATTGAAATAAACATAATATTATTTATAAGTATTACTATGTAGTTCAATATAATAAGTTATGTTTCTTCTTTTCCCAGGTCACATTGCGATGCGATTTCAACAATCCTCATAGAATAGCGGGTAAGTACTAACGTTAATTAACTCTTTTTTATTATTAAAGAGGTGTAATGTAACTGTAGGTACTCTACTGCACTCTATATTATTCAGTCTAGGAACAAGGTTCGTTTCTAAGCCTTTAGACACGTTAATTCTCTATTCAACATCGTTAGTTCTCAGTAAAACAAATAGTTTTATAGAAAATCTGTTACGACTGTAGATATACAGCATTTCTTCTGGGAATATTTTTTCCCGGTTATACAATATTTATTTTCTCTTCCCTGACGGCAACTGTCTTTAGCAGAAGTTTTGATTTTATCACTCACAATGTTATGAATTGAATGGCCATTACGGTTCTAGAAGATTGTAACCGTCACAAGTCGTTCGATCTATTAAATCTTAGTTCACTATTTCTTAATAGTGACCTTTTACAGATCGAACTATTTGTTATGGTTATAATCTTTGAATAATTGGTTATAATTTGTAAGAAATACCAAGAGGTATTTTTTACAAAACTAATTTGTAGAAACCATACACCAATCAATTAAATATCTTGCCACAGACATCTTTTCAATATTGAAACCAGCATGAAATAGAAGTACCGACACAGTTTTACTTTGCTTCAGTAGGATTAGAAGGTTTATTACGAAGATATTTAGACGATGAATGTCAAAAATCTTAACGATTAATAAAAAGAAATGGCAACGGGTGCTTGTTGCCACGACTGGTATAGGGTAAAGTACGGATAGTTGCCTCAGTGGGACACTTGTCCTAGTCTTTTAAACACTATGTTACTATGGTACATTAGCGTTAGCATTTTGTTAGGGTAAGTAGGACCCATCTCGTAGACCGTTGTGCCATATAAACCATAATTATACTCTCACGCACGCGTTTCGTTCGTATGAGCGAAAACTTATAAGTACGCCGTATAATAAGTACCTACGTATAGTACTATTTAATACTTTATCTTTAATTATTTATTATTGATTTTGATGTGATTTTAAAAATACTTTTTGTTTCTTTACATGCAGAGTTTAATTTACATTACATTTTACATTTTAATACTGAATAGGTTTTTATTTTTTATTATCTATATAAGTAGGCATAGTGTCTCGCAATCACTTGTTTCAGGAGATTACTTTCACTTTGTATAACAACGATTTGCAGGGTTTTTGTACATTGACCACAAAGTAAACTCGCCACATTTTGTAAACTCCATACATTGAAAGTAAACTCACCACATGCATTATAAATATGAAGTTAGAGTCACAGGCGGGTCAGGTTTGTTGTAAATTCGCCACAAATCCTCAGTTCACATATTTTTTTCTTAAAGTACCAACGATAGCTCTACTTATTGTCTCATTTTTTTGCAGACCATTTCACAAAAGCAATGGTGGTGAGTTTACAATAACCAAAATTATTAATAAACAATTTACTTGCACCAATTCCACTTTGTCGATGTTCGAATCTCCTTATAAACAGTATAATTTGAAGCTGGCTTTACGACCGAATCGGAGTTTCCCTTCCCTATCACACGTGCTGTGCGTTCTTTTGTATGAATGCGTCAGGTATACTCTTGTTACGGGACAACTTCATTATAAGCCACCAGAATCTAGGGTCTAAGATCGAACAAGCGCTCTTATTAAAACTCAGAAGCTCTGCAGAAAACCTAAAAGATTTTAAGTTTAATGAGAATATTACCCTCATAAAATCAGTTCACACATTAACTTCCATGCAACTGACAGTGGATGCGAGTCCCTTCACGTGGAAAGCAGAGCTCAATTGTGGCAATCCCGAAGTTTTGTTCGTGTCGTCCGAATGTAAAGTGGCAACCAGCGAGGCGTGCGCACTGAGGGACAGCGGGGTTCGAAGGCACCCACCCTATGCAGGGCTACCACTGGCATACTTAACTATTTATTTTAACACAAAAGCTGAAACGTATAAATAAACATATAGGTACACCTAATAACTGAAGTTCTCACAGATCATTTTCGACGATGTCTTTCTAGCGATACCAAGGTCGGCTCACCGGTAGGCTCTGGTATGCTTTCTTGGGTTATGGGACAACTAGTCCTACAAAACTCGCCCGAGAATTACAAGATTTTTTGGCTGATCACGGTTCTATCCCAACCTAGACGATCCATTGCGAGAATTTTATGCTAATGACTGGCATTTTTAATTGATTGCGCTGGATATCAAGTAGGTACTTCGCGTTTTTATCATATCCCAAGAGTTTAAATACCGGGTTCCCTAAACCTTGTTGTCTGTTAGATTTCATATATTTATAATCAAAGTAAAGCAAAATACTATTAAGTTCAGGTCTTTATAGACAAAACAATTTAATAACATCGCGAACAACGCTACGGCGTCGCTACAAGGCTTCATAGACCAATAGCGCTACCATGAGTTGACATCTAAAATTGACATAACGTAAACTATTGCTTTGTCTCTTTCAAATGCATCACAATGAAAGAGACAAAGCGATAGTTTTCGATAGCGAGGATAGTATTTCAAACTCATGGTAAGGCTACTGAGCAGCACTGTATTAAAAGTTATTAAGAAATCCACTCACTGATGTTGCGTGCCCGTCCAGGGTCGGCAGGAATCGCTCACATCTGCCACCTATCACATAAAAAAATACAATTAAAGTATATATGTCACCGGAAAATAACAAGACTCGTAAGTTGATAAATTTTCTAGGTAGTTGATCAACTCACGGAAAATAATAAACGGCAGTGGCAATGTACTATTTAACGCATTGAATTTTAGGTAATTGGTCAACTTACGGTACCTAGCCGTAATTTAATAATTAACTATATTGCTACAAGTAAAATCATCCACAACTGGGCCAATCGTTGCTCAGTGTACTATTTGACGGTACACTATTATCCGTCACTTAATACACTTTTCTCTGATTGGTCGATTAACCAATCAACGTACACCTTGCCTTTGTCGGATGATTTAACGGCAAGACACCGTAAATTAATCAACTTACTAAAATTAAATGCGTTAAATAGTACATTTCAACTGCCGTTTATTATTTTCCTAGAGTTGATCAACTACCTACCTAAAAAATTGATCAACTTACGAGTCTTGTTATTTTCCGGTGACATATACATACGTAACACAACCCTACGTAAAGGACACCCCGTCCGCACAATTTAGCAGGCAGCGGCAGAGCGTATGTACACAAATCATTTGCACACGTCGGCATTGTTTTTGTCTCGCCAGCGTGGCCACCCGTCATTACTGGCTCTTCATGTCACACAAGTGCCGTTATTAGTACCAGGCGAGATTCACGAATTTAAAGAAGTCGCCTTGACAGCTGCTTACAACGTTGTCCTTTTTATATTCCACTAGTGGCCCGCCCTCGCTTCGTTTCGGGACATTAGTTTCACTCTCTGCCAATAGATGGCGTTGGGAGTCGATTATATCGCGCTAGTGTTTCGCCTTTTCGATTACTATAAGGTCTGTTGATGTGTAAAGCATGTAACCTCTTTATAAATAATACGAGTATGGATATGGATAAGTTAAAGGATATTAAGTAAGAATACTTAAATATGGGCATGGTTCCGAGCAGCTCAGGACTCAGCAGTGAGGCTAATGATGATGATACAAGGCCTTTGTAGCATCATGGGATGTAACTTGACAGCTACGCTCATGGCTGTACTACGTAAAGCACGATAAGACCTGGCTGGACAAACAAGTTACCAAACGCGTCAAACAACACGCCAGATTTTCTCTAGGAAACATAGATTGAAAGTGATCATTATTGATGTAATTTGTATGGGAAGGTGATTTGTTTATATTTCGCCCTGTTTCTCAAAAAACCCGTTTCTATTTACCTTCAAAGTTAAGGGCTTCAAAGTAAAGGGATATCAAAAAAAACATATTTTATTCATCATATTTTATTTCAAATATTTCGATTGGTAGCAAATTGTTAAAGTTATAATAATGCTAGAATTTAATAACATCGAGATGAAAATTCCAATTTTCATCTGTTGAGAGGTTTTGAGGACCTATCCTTCGCAGCGTCCACCGCTCGACGCGCTTTTTATAATAAAATTCCGTTTAACTTTATTATTTCTAGGGGTTTTTTTATTCACGACGCCATTACGTATCTCAGTATTATCAATTAACATTTAAATCTTTAAAAAAATCCTTAATTGTGTCGCTATTCCTTCCATAGTAAGGGTTTTATGTGTTATATTGCAGACTTGCAGACGGATTAACACCAAAAGAGCCACAAGTGCGCTGTCAACCTTTTAACCCCCATTCCCCTAGTCCTGATTGGGCATTCGGTACCGGCGAAAAACAGCGCAGGCGCTGCTTCACGCCGAAATTCAGTGAGGCCGTGGTATCACTCCGTTCTAGCCGGCCTATTCATGCCGAAACATGGCTCCCCCACGTTTTAATGCTTTTAAGTATTATGATATAAAGTAACTTATTGTTCGGGCCATAAAACGAAATCCTGGATTTAGAAATCTAATCTTGATACCTATAAATCCGTGTGGCAATAAACAATTCTCAACGTTTAAGTGTTACATATACAACATAAGTGTGTATATTTCACGGTTAATTGTCTGCTAGGTACGCTATAGAATGTTGATTACCACGATATTATGAAAATTCGTGACGTGACTGTGGCCACTAACCAAAAAATTCGTGCCCAAAAATGAATAGAAACTTTTTGTTCTCTTGCAAGTGGAATGACATTTTTGCCTCAAAATAATAAGTTTATGACATTCAGATTTCAAAGGTTTGATAACAATAACACAATGTTTCATAAAAATAATTAGTAGGTAGGTATATTCTAATGAATAAGAATTTAAAAATTAGAATGAGCATTCTTGCCTCTGTTCGTTAATGATTTCATGGAAGTTCTTAAAATGTTTAGCCAAGCGTAGCCCATGTGTTTGCTCACAGTTTTTCTCCCATAGTGTCATTTCGGGCAACAAACGGTTTACCACTGAATTAACATGCCCATTACCGTTGGCCGATGTTTGTTCTCTATAATATAGTCCCCGATCTTAGCTTCGAGATTCACACTAATATGTAATGTGTCACTGTGTGCTGTGCTCAGCCGAGCCGGCTGTGTTTGCATCGGCTGCATTTGTCTTATAACGGCATCTCGCCCTTTTTGGGATTGAATCGACCGCCCATTTGATTTACCATGTTTGTAATGTGTAGATGTCTAGTCGCATGCATGTCACACAACCTTTATGGCCATGACAGGCGACAGCAACTCGCCATCAAATAATATATAGAGCCTGAAATAATACAAGTTGCGGTTCTAGAATACGCTACCGACATTTATCTCATCACTGCTGCGCCAACCGCAGTTAAACAAACGAGATTTATACCACGATTTCTGCAAATCGTGTAGCGACGTACATTTTATGTGGAACTGAGAAATACTGCGAAGGTATTTCTCAGTTCCACATACCTTACGTAACCGATGACAGAAGTAAGTGATGTGCTGCAAAAAACATAGTTCCGTAATACAAAAGATCCTTCATCAGTCCTGTTCATGCATGCATGGCTTCCGATAAACAGAAGGCTGGCCGTTTTTATCGCTGCTCGATATGGGCAGGTATAAACCTGTCAAAACATCAGTAGAACAATACTTTCAGATTGGATATGCACCGGTAAGACACAATAGGTTCTAGCGCAAACTACTACGCCAAAGTTGCAAATGCCTATTTTCTGGCATGGAGCTTTATAAATGACTCATTAGAATATGTGTTCTTTAACTAAATCGATATTTATGCGCCGCATCTATCTATTAAATAATCCGAACACCAGACGGCTAAAAAGCCGCCTGGTATTGCATAAGGCAAAGGAGTATCGGCATCTAACCAAGTGGTCACTGCTCCTTAACTGCATTGCATCGCGTACATGAGTGCAACCAATTACCTAGTTATCCGTCATTGTAACTGCGCAGCTTGCCGTTCTCGCGCTCACTCGTATACCACACCATTCTGCAATAAAGGATTCATTCCGTCAAACAATTTGGTGCGTTATGCAAACAGAGGGGAGAAACTGTTTCAGTGAGAGCTCTGCCGTCCGGGCTAAATATAACTGTGAGGAGACAGCGGGGCGGGGGTGGGGGCGGGCGGCGGGCGCCGGCAGGACGTCGACCCGAACCCAGACCTTGTGCGCATTGCCGGAAGGAACGAGACCAATTCGCACCATCCTTCTGCGGCAGCTTCCCTGCAGCGCTCGCTGTCACTGCGCGTCCCGTTCGTCCCGATTCGTCGTCCCGATCGTTCCGATATTATTCGCGACGGTTCGGCGATCAATCTGCTCCTCACGCCTGTGTCTATCACTGAACAAGCAGGATTTCCTTTAGGCAGTCTTGAGAACAGGACAAAGCAATTTGAGACAATATGCGAGTCAAACGGAGCCGTCTCAGTTACGGGCGATTAGGTTCACGACAGAGAGATTAGGTGCCACTCAAAGTTACGATGTCATTGATCAGCTATCTACTCTGATTTACGTGATAGAAATTGTAAAGGTAATTGCAAAGTCTTTCTACGTAATTAAAGCGGCGACTTTTATTGTTGCTATTTTCTTTGATGGGTTAGTTTTATAGATTATTTTTAAAAGCAGAAAATGTGGAGTTCTCACAAACACTTCCTATTCACGCAATTATTAGCATAAGAGTTGGAATAATGACTTTTGGCATTCTGGAAATGTACATGACCCCCTAGAGACTCGCAGCAAAGACTTGCTGTGCATGTCTAAACACACTATAAAGTTAATTATGAGTCTTTCTAATTCAAATTTGAATATTGTTCTGATAAATAGCGAATTTCAACGAAGGTATTTTCGCGTGAAAAGAGTTGAACGTACCATTGACACGTCGGTGAGTACCGACGTGACGAGGTAATGCAAAAATTAGAAAAAAATCCAATACTAGCTATATATGAGCTAACTCCACTGTAACTTGTGACTCCACTGGTGTTGCAGGTGTTCATAGGCGGCGGCAATTGCTTAAGATCAGGTGATCCGCCTGCTCATCTGCTACCTATTACATACATAAAAACTCCATCAATCAGTGTGAAAACAAGACCAAGCCCATCAAAAATAGATTGATATTGCATTTTGAGGTCAGAACTTTCAATTTATATTATGTCACCGTAAAATGTCCATACCGTAACTTGATCAAGTTTTGGTCCAATCATCCTTACGTTTTGCCAGGTGTCCTGCCCAATGCCCATCTCCACTTTAGCTTACACACTTACACAATTTGCGATATAATGGCCTATTTATAATATCACTAGGTTCATTACACTGGTGCGACGTTACGTAAATCCGTGAGC
Source organism: Cnaphalocrocis medinalis (assembly GCA_014851415.1). NCBI lineage: Eukaryota > Metazoa > Arthropoda > Insecta > Lepidoptera > Crambidae > Cnaphalocrocis > Cnaphalocrocis medinalis. The sequence goes on along the minus strand of CM026273.1, from coordinate 8,226,313 downwards.
GGGTCAATAGCACCGCTGCTGAAGGTCTCGGCCGCCTGCCGCGGAGCTCTCCTCCTGGCGCCACCCCCAGCCCCACTCTGCTGTAGTAATCCTCTTTAAAATATTGCACGACTTACTAACATCGTAGAAAGTTTTTTTTCTGTGATAGGTGGCAGAGTCGGACCACCTGATGGTAAGCGATTGCCGCCGCCCATAGACACCCGCTCCAGTGAAGTCACAAGTGTGCTTCCAATCCCGTTTCCTTTGTTTCGAAGAGTACATTGTTTAGTAGAAGACGTGGTCAAAGGGATGTAAATGTTCACAGGTACACTCTTCATAGCGCTACGGTCGGTTATAAAACATATTGCATTATAGTCCAAAATAATATGAATTAATTTTAATTAACAATCAAATTAAAACTATAAAAAGATCCGCCTGCGATCCTATAATACAACCGAACCGAACTCGTAGTTTTAACATGTTCTGTCTTTTGTTTGAATGCGACAGGTATAATCTCATTCGTTACAAGAATTGTTTTGTTGTTTCGTTGTAGGTAGGATGTCTTTTGATTCACGCTAGTCTACACGCGTACCCAAAACTACGTCACAGGAAATCTGCCCCCTCGAGTTTTTATATGAGTGGGAACCCGAACATTTGCATTTTGCATATAACGTCATATATTTGATATTTCGCGAATGCGCTCACGCGTTATCGTATTTGGTCCCTATACAAATATTTGCACTGAAATTCGCGCTCATGCGGATACGTTAATAATGGATAACGGGCAAAATATTCTACTCATTTAAGCCCTCACCATCATTTCACAACGTTAATTAAACACATTTTCGTAGGTACCTCATCCAATTGCTCTACACGTCGCTTAAAATTGTTAACGGAAAATTTGGGAATTCGAGGTATTTTGCTTGGTTTCACCTATTTTAGTACGCTTTTGAATTGTAGAAAATTAATAAAGATCATTATAAGGAAAACGTACACATGTGTGGTTCAATAAGACCAAGCAATTTTGATTCTTTAATGAAATGGTTAATGAAACAACCTTGTAAATTCATTAGGAGTCACCTGAAATTATTAATTTCAGGCCCAGTTGAACATACTTACTCTTTTATTTTTAGAAGAAAAATAATATACCTAGGTAGGTACTCTATATTAGTATTAATTCAAAAACAGCAAAGTAGAAGTACACACCTCCTACCGTACCTGCTTACAGACACCACTGTGGATGTACATTTCTACTTTGCAATACCTACACATTTGTTAATTTCTTCAATGGTCTTATTAAACAGTAAGTCATTTTTCTGCAGATCCTACTGTTGCTTTCTGTATGCAGAAGAGTCAATAGGTGGAGAATGGAAAGATCAGGGTCCTGTATTGATGTTTCATGATGATAAGCAAAGGCATGTTGCACTTAGACTGTACATTCAAATCTTTCTTAAAACATAATTTAGTTGGGTTACACAAATTATGTCTTTTCTCATTCACGTGTATAACATACCTATTGTCGTTATGTGTTATACATATCAATATATTGAAATTATTATTATATGGGAAGGTAAATATCATTTTTGACTTAAGTAAATTATGACCAGTACACAAACAAATAAAATTGCCATATAGGTAAGTTACGAGTTTCCTACTCATTGCAATTGATTTAATTATATACTTAATGTTTCTTGCAATGCTTAGGTATAGCATTAGAACGACTGGGCAATTATACATAGGTACTTATATCAGCAATTATCAGCTAAGGAAAAATACATTAAATTCAAATGTGGTAAGAGCAAGTCATAACACCTATGAATATTACGCAAATACTACTTAAAAGTTAACAAAATGATTTATATTCTTTTCAATTATATGTAGGTATACAACTGCAGTTATGTGGATAAAAGAAAAAACAAAAAAGAGGTCAACAGAAGTCACAAAACCAAGCTTTTTGAAATAGTAGCAGGTCAAGTACCTTGTTAAAGAAGTTTGTAATAAAATAACATCATTTAAATCTGTCTATTCATTAAAAAGTTTTGTAAACCTACAGACAGGATGCCACATCAAACCAGCGAGCAAACTTAAGTATGGCAGCGTTGTTGGCCGTTCAAAAAGAATTAAAAATGTTTTCATGTCCGCGTCAAAGTGTGCGAAAATCATTTCCACATTTCGCGTCACACAAACCATGTTAGTTACGAGCCATGAGGTCGAACTTTTAACCAAACATTTTTAAAAATTACCATACGTGAACAAAACCTAAATGTTGCTGAGGAAAAACATTTTCAAAAGTAACAAAATGAGAGCAATAATACTCAGTACTGTAGCGTTGTCAGACTTTTGGAGGAGTTTGAAAAATATTTCACTAATAAAACGGAACTTTTCGGGCTGGAAAAGTTCCTAGTTAATATTGTAAAATAACTATAAAGTCAAAAGCGGGACTAACAACAATGAATATTTCACGTTTACACCTACTTAGTTTCTAGGAGAAAACTAAATTTACATTAAAGAACTAAAAATAGTTTCCCACAACATAAATTCCCAAAAACCGGGACGGTCTGGTCCCGCCAAAAATGTAGGTGAGATTCAGGTACTTTGGCTACTGAGCAGTATTCACACGAGAGATTATTCATCGTCTATGTATGTGTACTGTACATTTCAGCATTGTCTATATCTACATCTACTATACATTTATTACATTCCGTTTCACCAATAACAGCGCGACCCGTTGCATGGTTACTAATTGGAAATTAATTTAAGTATTCAGGGGCGATAGCGGAGCAATACGGCGCTGTTAATGCGATCCCTATTCAGCGGCACTCAGTGGCACCCTCACAATATTTGATTCAAAATTACATTGAATGCGTATTTAACTACCTTCGATTGAACTAGGTAAATACAGTCAGTAGTAGATATACCTGAGTTGGAAAGGTTTCTAAAGACATAGCACACTTCGATCGTCGCAAAATGACCGCCATCTATTGGTGCTATGTGCTATCTAAGTTTAAGTCTTGGAATGACATGGGAGCGGGCTCCTTAAAATGTAAAAGCATGGGCATTCACAGTGGCGAAGCGTGTGGGTATCGTCCGCCCGGGGCAGAGCGGAAGCCTGAATGAAGCCTAGATTTTGTTACCATCTAAACCTAAAAAGTTCCGCCTTTGGGAAGCCAATCGAACGGCGTAGTGGTATTGATGCTACCCGATTTTCCGGAAAAGCTGTGGGATATTACCGCCACCCAAAAAGTGCGTGATTTAGATTTAAAAATAACAAATAGTAGGCGTAAACTCGAAATATTTGTCTAATTTTTACCTAAATTAATGTTAACCACATCTGATTAACTTACAAAGTGCGTGTCTCGTAATTAGAGCACCTTTTGGTCATCATATCTCATGATAGAGATTCCGATATACTCGTAGTAGGAAGATCGAATATCAAAGGCCATTACCTATTTGCTCGTACCCTCGGTTAATGACTGCATACCTACTGAACCCTATACAAGGGTTCTTTCTCAAATTTAAATTATTTTAGTATTTTTTACTATTCCTGGCATTAAATTTAGTAAGAATAAACGAGTCATGATATTAAACAAACTCTTTGTATGAAGTGCATAAACAAAACAGGGATGTTTTTAGGATAGGTTAGCAGTATGCGCAAAACTCCTACATGGAATCTAAAAGCACAGATTAAATGCCAAAAGCGCTGAAACGGCAGCCGATCCAAGTAGGACTTCGGTAGGGTCGGGGTGCCCAGCTTTAGGTTATTCTCCCGAAATATAGGAAGATTTCTTTAAGATTGTACCTACAGATTTCCAATCTATCATGATAGCATGACAAGCAGTCACACGCTAAATATTCCAATTGACTGTACACATTTTCACCATCGATCGAGGAAAGATGACAGATTGTGGCAACTCGACGTACTGTTAGTACTTAATGCGGCTTGATATGGTGATTAAATACATATTTTAAATTCTGGTGAATTTGTGAGTGTGTATCCATAGATATTTCGTATAAACATCTGCTTTTGTAGTTTATCGTACGTGTACCAACTATTAAACTCCGAGTTATTTTCACATACGATTTTTAGTGAATTTTGTCTGTCTAGCGATTTAAGCGCTGGGGTCTTGGGATATATTCCCGGGTGTTTGTTTCAAGTTTTTCGAACATAGCTCAGGTTTTGATCACCAATTACACAAGCGTTGTGATTAAGCCTAATCCCATCATTTTACCGCTGACTCGATTTCTATGACGGACGCCTTGGCCCTGCAGTGGAATATATGCTGATATTTTATCTGTAGTACAATAACAGAGAGGGAAATTTTCCGTGAGTTGGTAACTCGGAACGGCGAAGAAAGCGAATTTTCCGCGAGCTGCAACGGCGCGGCGGTGCAGCCCGCGCCGATCGATACGCGCCCACGCCACGCGCTGCCGGCACACGACACCACACGATACCACGCGACACCACGCGACATACCGGGACATTTACCAAATCATGATAAATAATAATAAATAATAAATTCACACAACATAATATATTTCACTACTACATCACATACATTGATCTGACTCTGAGATAGGTAGCTCTAGCACCTGTTTTACAGATATCAGAACCAACAGTGATTACAAATATATACATATAATACTTTTCTTTTGTAAATACATACTTATAATACATAGAAAACACCCAGACCAATACAAACAGACATGTTCATGCACACAAATGTTTGTACTGTGCGGGGATCGAACCCGCAACCCTTGGCCCAGATGCAGCATTCACTACCACTGAACCAACCGGGTCGTCAAATCTCAAACATTGACATCTCATACATTGACCTGACTCCGTACTAAGTAGCTCAAGCACTTGTGTTAGAGTCCCCGCAGACTACAGACTTACTATCGACCGATAGTTTAGTCGGGTTGGCCGGTTCGTACGCATCATACTTTTTTATCGGCCGATACTGAATCACTATAATGTGCGTACCTCCATACATGTTCATACTGATTAAGAAGCCGACCAAACTATCGGCGGATTAAAAGTTTGTAGTCTGCGCGGAGTCTTACAGATATCATACAACAGAGAATCACAAATATAATACTAAATATATATTTATAACACCTAGACACTGAACCAACACAAGTGTTGATCACACAATGTTTGTCCAGGGTGAGGATCGAACGACCTTTGGCGTATGAGGTCACTACCAAATGCGCCATCCCGCCAGCCCAAATAAGAAATTGACAAACATTCTTTATTGTTCTAAAAGAAGTACCTACACCGACTTACGCTACCCCGATTTACGCAAATTAGGAGATACGAAATTTTTCATTTTCTTCGAATTATGTAGGTAAGTATCTTTATTCATATTATTTTTATTGTTTTACTATCTTACGATTTCCTAAAAAAATTTCTTACCTTTTTTACGTATCCACTCATACATATTTTTGAATGAGTTACATACCATAGGTCCCTAATGGACATCCATATTCATCACGAGCAGTATAACTAAATCTAACGTTTTGTAAAAAACAATATGGAAGTATAGGTGTTCCACCAAAAGCTTTTACCAATTTTGTCCGACCACTACTCGGGTTTAACAGCATTACTTAGTTCATCTATGAATATATCGTCGTTTAAAATCTAACAGGACGGGTTTAAAACATGAATTTGCTAAAAAATTGAAGAATGCCTCGTTTCGCCCAATCAAATTCAAGATAAGACTAAGAAAAACCCTTTAATCCGTTCAGAAGTCGTATAGCAAAAAATATGTTGTTCAGAAGGATTATTAGAAGACTTGGTAAAAGGGTTGTAAATGATGACTGATGCAGCCTGTATACGATCAAAGTATTGTAGAAATATTTTCGTACAGTATTTTTTATAACTCGTAAAAAAATACTGACTCAGCACGAGTAAAAAAGAGGTACTTAAAACACATGGAATAAAATCAATTAACGAAAGATAAAATACATTGAAACTATTTCTACTAATTGGGTACTCACGGGCAATAAATGGTACTTTAAAACTATTGCTCTTACAAATACCCGAGAACAATGTTCTCTTATATGGAATTTAATTTATAAAGACTAGCTTAGTAAGTGCTTTTTTGCCAGACAGCTCTCTTTACAAGTACGAGTAGGTGACTGAAAATAAAACATATGTACTCGAAACGGAAAACCTTCGCTCTTTCAACATTTCCTGCTAGTGCATTAGAATTTTCTGCGTAGAATTCATAAAATGATTTGAACATTCTCGTATTGTATGCAAGTATTCGCAAAAACAATGAGCTGAGCTTCGGGCAGTGAACTGGTTTTAGGTACGTATTCCACAAATATAAATACGAGTATTAAATACCTACCTTTCAAAAACATAATTACCTACCTGTAAAGATTTTATCCGATCCTAAAGTAGGTATCTCAGTCAAATTAGGAGTGTTTTGTTCATTCGAATGAACTAAGGTCACAAAACATACTTTAAAATCGTATTCATCATAGAAAACTTTGTCCAGGATGAAAATGGATTTCAAAATCCTTGGATTTAATACTATCGGCTCGTCCAAGGTAGCACTGATGGACCTGAAATTTTAATTTATTTTTACTATGCTTTTATTAGTTTATTCATTACATAGACACAAAAATAGAAATCGTCTCTCATTACAATAAAGAAGATGAACTCGTAGATGTAGTAAAAAACCGAAGATATCTCTGCCTTCTAAGAATATCTTTTCGTTCTAATTTTAAAATAAGCACAGCATAAAGTTACAATATACGAACGACAATAAGCACTCGTAACGATGATGCGGCTGACCGAGTGCGTGCGCGCACATAGTCGCGCTCACAATCGTTTTGTCTCCTCCACTAATACTAAGCTCTAACCGGCTCGCCCTCACAACTCGTTCAGAAGGATTGCTTACAATTAACTCCCCTCGGTGCCGATCTTAAATAATTTACCGCACAGTCATTTAAACGCCCTGCTGACTGGGTCTACTTATAATCTGTACCATTCGTTATATAGCGTTAAGGATAGTGTTCATGTTCAAAGATGTCTTGAAACTTGTTATTCCTGCACAGAAAGTGTCACCATGATCTAATTGGTCTGGTTTCCCTGTCTAAATGTCGCGAAGGTGGACGGTTGCTTCATTGGTAGGTAGCCAATTACCAGACTTACCAAATCTTGGATTACGGTGGAAACGTACCCCTGGCTCCGAAGCAATGGTTCTGACCTCAACCAAGAATGGCACACGGAACAAATATTAATGTGGTTATAAAGTAATACATAACACAATATCCGACTTCCGCTGTTTTGGGTCAATGACTTGTCATTGTTGATTATTATCGACGGCTGGACCAGCCACCTTTTAGATTGTCTATGTTTTTGACTATTTTTGATAAATAAATGTTTTATAATGATTTAAAAAATATACACAATTATACAATTAATTTGCCTGTAAGTATCAGCTTGATATCAGCCGCTTTATTGGCAGCTAGTTACCAGCATTCCAGGCTCAACAATCACATTTAGTAATATAATAATATAGTTTAATGTTTCGGATATACATATTTAGGTTTGCTGTTGGAACTTTAGCCAATAAATAAAATAAGGCATATTTTCTATCTAACTGAAAGCGGTCAGATTGAATTTTCTCCGCTTCTTCCAAACGCAGATATCCAATTATTTCCTTCGCTTCAATTATCCGACTGTGTTAAGCTGCAAATAGCTAAGAGATTCCAGCTTCCGGGATTCTTAGCTTATTTTCTTCCTTCACGAGTCAGATTACTCTGGAGAGATTAAATTGATAGGTGTGGGAACTACATCAAGTCTCTATTTATTTAAGAGAAAGTGCTTAATTACACTGGTCAACAAAGAAATTGTCACAAAGTCATTGAGTCTTTTTTTTTACCACATTGCAGTCCCTGATAATGAATCTGTTATTAGATTTTTCATATCACGTCTAGTTTTTGAGTTAAAATGGGGTCAATCATGTCAAAAAGGGCTTTTAATGTATTTTTTGAGACTCGTTTAAAAAAAAACTAACTTGTGTATCGCAAATATAAAGTTATGTTTTGAAACTTTATATTTTAAACAATAAAATAATGTTTAAATTGTAATTTAATACACTTTTCCTGCGACGCTAAAGAAGATTTAGAAATAGTCAAAATTTTCCATACAAATACTAAGTGCTAAATTGTACGAGCCTTGGCAAACAGGTGTCAAAATGAATATTACCCACCAAATATCAATTACTAGAAAATAATATTTATTGTTACATAAAATTAAGAAAATGAGCTTTTCTGTTGTATAAAAAATCAAATTGAAATAGTGCTTTTACATTTTTGAAATTGCCTGTAAAAATTACTCCAAAAGCCTTTTTTGGGATATTCAACCCATTATAACTCATAAACTATACGTGATATGGAACTTCTAGTAACAGATTCATAATCGGTGACTGCAATTTAGTTAAAATATTGGCCACTGATTGAAGAGACAAAAAAAAATTGAAATTTTGTCGACCAGTGTTATGATGGCATACTTACTTTATTTGATTTTGTTTTTATTTTAATTGAAATTTCTTAGTTTATTACTAACTTACTACGCTACTCAACCATCCAAGGTGGTTCTTGGCCTCTGACGTCAAAGTTCGCCATTTTGTTCGGTCCTGTGCTAGTTTCAGACCAATCATGCACGTTCAGTGCTTTGAGGTCCTTGGCAACTTCGTCTTTCCATCGAAGGTACTTCGAGAGAAGGTCCTTAGTTTATTATGTATTGGGTACCTACTTAATAGTTGTTACCTACACATGGACGCACTCGTAGCACATCTTTATGTCCTGACATACACACAGTCCCTACAAACATGACGAAGAAGTACATAAGCGATAAAAGTGGAGGCTTTACCGGAATGTGCGATAAAAGCACTTTGACAAGATTAAACTAAGAAAACTAGCCTTGCTCACTCCTCCCAGGTAAACTTCGCTTCGCTGTCGGAAAACAGCTTTAACATCATTAAAAACTAACTAACAAATGGTACTAAAGTACTCTCACTCACCCGGACACGGGGCCAGTAAGGTCAGCGGTATACAACAAGCATGGATTAGTATTATTATCTTTTAATTTGAACACAAATACAGGGTAGAGAAAAACTTACCACCTTAGAGTCAAATTAGCTTAAATCTTTATGTTACATAAGAATTTAGCTGAGCGCAGAAAGTATGTTTCGAATTTATCGAACATAATATGTCGGGTTCGGGATCAGGTTTATAATCACCAATCCGCATTAAGCAAGCGTGGTGATTAAGCCCTATCCCATCATAGTAGCGATGACTTGAAAATGTGTCACCTTTTTACGGTGGAAAACATACCATCTCGGACTAAAAATTTCAACAGCTCATATCTCTGCCGCACCATTAAACGGTGGAACTCGTTACCAATTCATGTGTTTCCTCTGTCCTACAATATGGACTCCTTCAAACGAAGCGTGAAAAAGCATCTCGCGGGCCAGTATGGCAGTGCCAACGGATGTGATGCCGTGCCAACGCGTCCGTTGTAACTGCAGCGTGGGCTCTCTTGCTTATCATCAGGCTGAGGTGAGCCAATCTACTGAGCCAATATAAAAAAAACTATGATGGAGGCCTTTGCCCTGCAGCGGGACAGTATATAGGCTGACACCTTACTTTGTAGGTATACAATAGTGCAATTGCTTCTACGCGTCACTCATGTGCTAAATATGCGCTGTCACGCATCTCTCGCCGCAATCTCATGCAGTATATTGCACTGGTGAGCGAACGTGTGTGGTACTTTTAAAAGCACATTAAAGAGCACATCGTGGCCAGGATAAAGATCTAACGAATATTAACTAGTACAGCACATGTAAGAGAAAGTAAAATATTCCTTCGTAAATATCGTGCTAATGAAATGTAGCTACTATACATTCATTGTAAAAAACAATTTGTGTACAAAATATTATGTGTGCGCTGCCAACCTTTAACCCCCTTTCCCCCTAATTGGGCCTCTCCCTGCCCAAAAAAAGGAGTATTAGTAATTATGCTTTGCGTAGATATATTTTTCTCGTTATTAATCATTCATTAGAAATTACCAAACTAAGTAGGTATTCCTTTTGATATCTGATATCGTTGATGTTGATATCTACTTACAAGAATGATCATATTTTGTATTTGATTAAAGAAACATCGGGCGAATAAAATAAAATATTACTCACCCATACGATTTGAAATCAGCTGATCAGTATGAGAAGATGAGTATCTTTTCTCATATTTCACCCTATCTTTCTTGGAGAAAATCGTTCATATCGACTTGTATATTAAACTTTTAGGATATCAAAAGCAGTATATAAAATGAATTATTAAATGTCAAATATAGATATAAAAGATTATGACTCTGTGTGTTTATATTTGTAAACCCATAGTTTCATATCCCTAGCCATATGTTTATCAGACGTAAAAATCGTTGTGGTAGATAAAGACAGGTAAGTGCTGGCGAGCATACACAGATGTTGCGGTCATTGCTATGCCCAAATATAGAGCAAATTCCTGGTCGGTTGTGCCCCCCCTTCCCTCCCCTCCTGTACCTCTTGCTCTCGCGCAGGCGCCAATATGCCGCGCGCTGTCACCAAACTGCTTTCTTTTTGGAATTATCGCTATGCTCGGCAAGTCTAGGATTTTCTAACTAGTGCCTAGTCATTCAGACATTCTTGCTAATAATTAACAAATTCTTTAAAAGTTTGTCGGGTTTTCCATTTCTCTGTTAGATAAATAAAAAAGTTATAATATTTACATAAACTAAGTTTTTTTTTTATGTGATAGATAGCAGACGAGCAGGCGGATCACCTGATGGTAAGCAATTGCCGCCGCTCATGGACACTTGCAACACCAGTGGAGTTACAAGTGCGCTGTCAACCTTTTATCTCCTTTCCCCCCGGGTGGGCCTCCGGTACCCTCACTTACTCGGCGAAACACAGCACAGGGGCTGCTTCACGCCGGTTTTCTGTGAGGCAGTGGTATCACTCCGGTCGAGCCGGCCCATTCATGCCGAAGCGTGGCTCTCCCACAGTTAAGTATTCAAATAATAAAAATGTATTGCTGTCCGTTAGTATCTCTAAAACTCGAGAACCGATTTGGCTAATTTTGGTCTTGAGATATTCCTAGAAGCCCAGGGAAGGGAAGTTTGAAAGATGAGAAAAAATGCAATATGTAGTTCGCCGGGTCAGCTAGTGTATTTTTTTGATGTTATTATGATATACTAAATTATAGTCCTATTAAATCCCGAAGCACATAACGTCTGATCACGTCAAAGAGAAATAAAAGTAACTATTAGGTACGACCATTTATTACTGAAGACTTTAATTTCTTGTGAAAAACATGGCTGCTAAAACGATTAAGTTATCTTTACTTATAGTTTGATTCATTTCGCAACTTGATCGTTGTTGGTAGCATCACCTACTGAACTACCTACTTATTTGCTGATACTTTCCCAGTAAGTACGAGTAGTATTCCAAACCAAGAGTTAGTTATACCATTATCATTGAATTATAATAACAATTATCTTTGAACTGAAGTGCCCAATAAAATTATGATCGAATACCTTGCCATTAATATTTTTATTAAAGTCTAGCTAATCTTCTATAAAGCCATATGCTGTTATTAACATATCGCATTTAAATTAATACGTAGATAGAACAGTAAATAGTAAAGATACGACGGTTATTATATAATAACCGTCGTTCGGCCACCATCTTCACAAACTAACTACTTCTTACCTATAACAAGATTTTGGAAAGATCTATATCCTATTACGGGTTTGTAAACAATGGTTGGTATACTGCTGGTATGAAGCTATTAACCTCTGTGCTTACCTATCTATCTATTATCTAGCTGCTCATATCTATTGTGCTATCGAGGATTCCTATACGATCACGACCTTCATCAAAATAACTCAAAAGCAACTACTTTGTTACAATGTGCAGTAGATAAGCATCGATCAACATCGATGCTATACAGCGTATATCTATGTACATTTACATCCCTTTAACCACCTCTTCTACCAATGTTCATAAGATTTGTTCAATGACTTTTGGATAGAGGCGGTATAGAGAACACTAAGACTGGCAATGCCTTTACGTAGCTAAAGAGGTCCCTATGTGGTTTAGTCAGTCCTTAAGAAACAAATGTGGGACTATATAATTTCACATTTTCGTACTTATTATTAAAAAAGTTAGGTACATACAGGGTATATCGCAGACAGTTGTTCCTACCCTACCCCGTGTTTCTATATATTATATTCTATATGTGTTTTACTTAGGTTCTCGTGCTAATACTCCATATCTCTGCTCAGTAGCCGGAAATAATAGCTGCTTGAGCCGCAATAAACGGCGTGCGTGCGCCTGCTAGCGCCGATAACATTGTGCGCGGTGCAGCTTTCGGCAATTAAGCGCTAGCAATCAACGCGGCAGCCGCAAAAGTTACCAATGCAGATAACTTGTCACTTTAATTAATAGAGTATTTAAACAAAATACCATAAGTCTATGTAATGTTACTACATACTATGTCAATTTAGTCATATCTAATGTTACCATCCCTTTAATTTTAATGAGTCTGCATCATAATAAAAACTTAATTTAACAAATGATCGATGTCATAACCAGATTTTAAATATTAAGATGTTGATGACGTTTGATTTTGATCTACCTACTATTTATTTGATTGTCATTACTATTTATCTAACTGTTTCCATGTCATCGATAAATTATGAACCATATAATATTACAGAAGTATGCTGAGGTAATATAGTAATATAGCACATCCCTCTGGATTGGTGGTCTCTTAAAATACTTATATACTACTTCCACCAGATCCGGATTTAATAATCCAATTGAATTTTTTATGGAAGCTCTTGTTCCTTGGCTTGTAGTTATCCCTTTCTTTGCGGTTCACCTGATGGTAAGCAACTGCAGAGACCTGCAAACCAATAGAGTCACAATTGCGCTTCCACTATGCTATTTGATTTAATACTGCACGCAACAGTTTATCTTGAAAAAAAAATCCATTGAAATCACTTTTGAAGTCATCTTGTCCATATTTGTCTGAGGAATGTGTGCGCGTAACCTGAGGCAGTCCCATGAGGATCGCCATTTACGGTTCACAGTATCGGGAGCAAGAAATAGTATATAAATGTGTTATTGTTTATAGATTTATTCAATTACCACCGTATTTAAACGGTACACAGATTTATGCATGATTTATGTAGGTGTTGTATTCACGTTCAAATGGAATCGTGTAAAGGATTTGTCGGCCACGTCGTACCTACCTACAATGATAATCACTAAGACCCAAAATATACAGGGTGTATCTGTAAACATTTACATCCCTTCAACCACGTGTTCTACCAACCAGTCTGAACAACATTTGTTCTATGACTTTTCAGAATTCGCATAAAAATTTTTCATCTTTCCATACAAAGATGGTCACGTGACTTGGTCATTTTGTATGGGGAGTCGAAAAAAATTTCGAGGAATTTAAAAAAATTGCTGAACAAATGTTGTTCAGAATGGTTGATAGAACACGTGGATAAAAGGATGTAAATGTTCACAGATACACCCTATATATTTTCAGTGATTCCGATTACTTTCCAACTAGATACGAACGCATTTGACTATGGATAATCTTATTAGATAGCGTAGTACAGTCATCTCCAAAAATATGTATGCACTTTAGGATATGTATAAGAAAGTAGAAGTCGTTCTTATAGTACATACCTAGTATTGTGTCAAGGTCCTAAAGTGTATACATATTTTTGGAATCGACTGTACCTGTCTACTTCTGCAAACGCAGGGATATCCAGCCAAAGTAATAACGCGGACGTGAGCAGTAGACAATTTCCACATGAAGAAACAGTACCGTCTAATTCAAAAATGGCTGACTATAATTATGAGGAGATCAGTCCTTTGATATGCCTCGACAACACAGACACCGATCTGAGAAGGTTGCGGTCTGGACATACTAGTTTTTGCCGATGCGCCGAATGGACGGGAACAATTCGATAATTCCAATTGCATTCCTCTCTTATTCGTTCCCACGGTGTTTCTCAAACCAATTTTTCTCTCCGCGTGATAGCATTCGCAAAAACAAATACCATTACTGGACCGCTCAAATTAAAGCGAAGCTTCGGCCAAAAGCTGACAGAAAATAATATGAAAAGCATTCCCAACAACCACAATTAAAATACGCAGTGACTGATAGGTACGGTCTGCAAAACTCGCAAACAATATAAATAACGATCGGATGCCAGCTGATTGAGACCTTAAATTATGTCACCGGTTTTGCAAACCAAATAAAGTTAGGACTGGTTGACACAATGCGAGCTGCTGCCTAGCCAGTAGACAGTTACTCAGCTTGTCATGCAAGCTACTTTCTGACTCGTTTGTTTGAGTTACTCGTAAGTAGTGTCCCCTATCGATAAGTTTAAGATAGTAAAAGAAAAATCAATAGTAGGTATCGATAGGGTGCAATTCTATAAACTACACCAATTTAATTTTACATCCGATGCTATCGATGGTATTGTATTTTTAAACAGAACCAAGCAGTTTTACAGTATCGACAGCTGGCTATATTTCGATAGTATTTGTTGCTATTAGTAATCACGTATCGGATGTTAAACTATAATTGGAATCAATAGTGTTAAGCACACAAAACGAGGATCGCGCACCTAAAATAGTGACTGTTAATACGCATCCTAATAAAGTGTCCATCCTAATGTTGCAAATATACCTAGTATACATTTTGCCCGCCAAAAAGGATTGTCAGTTTTTAATAACTTCCGACTGGTAATCCTTTTTGTATTCACACGCCGGAGTCACGCATCCGCATCCAATCTCGTGTGGAACTCTGTTATCAACTCCTGGCAACTTGGCCTGTCTGTCAATGCCGTTCCAAAGTTTAATATTGACATGCGCCGCAAGCGAATAACACGTGACAAGTTTGATCGACCATTAGGCTGAACGATGTAATGTAGATATTGGATGAGGAGACAACATAATGCCGTGATACTACGGTATGTAGGTACTTCATAAATTTAAGAAACTAGTGACCTCACTTCTATCGGGACATTAGTTCACTCTGTACCGATAGATGACGCTGGGTGTCAATTACATCGTGCAAGCGTTTAGCCTTTTTTATATTTAATTAATTTAATTTAATTTAAATTTATTTAATTTAGCTATAAGTCTTGTCGTTGTCTATAGAACATACCTCTTCGTAATATAATATAGATATGGAAACTAGATACCTCATTAGTTTTTGTTAAGTATGAATAACTACTTAAAGCTTGAAGTAAATAAACTAAGTACAATAACTTGATTGAATGTGTCTTCTCAATTCCAAATACCATAATTGAACTTATTCGAAAATTTTTATAACTTTGCATACCTAAACATTTTTTCTGAATTTCAATCAATTAACAAAGGTATATCCTCCAAAGATATCTTTGGAGTCCCCGTGGTTTACATTTTGAAGAGGTTGAGTAGCTTACAAGGCACATAGCCTGTAGATACGAAAGAGTCTTGCTAAAGAAATACTCTGCTATCGTTGAAATAAACTATTTGGGAACAACTAAAATAACTTAGCGCTGCGCACGCGCCGAGCAGGCCTGCGCCATGTTTACGTTCGCCAGTTTACGGAAAAAACAGGATCAATTTTACGACTTTCACTATTTTTTAGCTAACTAAAATATACTGCACTTTTTTCCGGGAAAACTGATACCAATAAAATTTTTAAAACTTGTAAGAGTAAGTAGGTAACATACTTACAATACTTAGGTAGGTACACTTGCGTAAAGATTTTATAGTTATTCTGCATGATTAGAAATTGAGATTGAACGGGACAGTATTAAATAATTATAGGTACACCACTTTAATCGTGGTGCCAAGACACTGAAGAGGAGTGGATTGCCACACATAAAGATAAGAAGAAGAAACGTGGTGCCAAACTTTTCATAAAATGTAATTTGTCATCATTGCCTAGTGGCATGGGCGGCGGTAATCGCTTACTATTAGGTGATCCGACGGCTCGTCTGCCACCCATATCATAAAAAAAACTTATTGAACTACGTACCTACCTAGTACTTATTCCCAGAAAAAATAATTGAATTAAGTATATACGTATAATAGTTTAGGTCATAAATCACAGAGTAGTTCTGATGTCAGTTGGGCCGCGTGGTCTGTCGGGCTCGTCCGCAGCGAGGTCGGATGTTGTGCGCCAGAGTTGAGGCAAACATGGCCGATTGTAATTACGCCGGTGCATTTGCGCTTTATGGGCCCCTAATGCAGGTCGTTAACCTCCTTGCGCGGCACAGATTTCGTCCATATCCTACGGCACTTACAATTTTTGATCACTTAAATTGCTGGCGCTTTCGGTTACAATGTTGCAAATAGGAGGCAGAATGAAAAAGTATTACAAAGCATCTAATGATATAAGTACTTACATCATTAGATGCATCTAATGATCTAAGTATATCATTAGATGCATTTAAATTATTTTTGACTTACTTTCATAAACTTTGAATTCGCTTTGGTAATTTAATTTACCTGGGTTGCGAAATTATTTCCACACATAACCAATAAATAGTAGCAATTACTAATTAAAAGTTTACGGTTCAATTGAATCGTGTTCTAAGATAAAATTTATCTTCTCTTATCTTTTTATTGCCAAACTAAATTATTATATCGAATTAAAAATAACTTTGGTATCATGGATATAAATGGTCATGGTCTTATAGATAATTATACCCACTGGTAACAATAGGTACGGTAGCTAATTTTGGTATTTCTATCTTCGAGAAGAAAGCAACAAAAGAAGTGCTTTATTATAATCTATGCTCTAAAACTAACTCATATTATATGCTATGAATGCCTAATGTAACAATAGAAAGATATTTGCCATGGTTTACGCAGTGTTGGTGTTGTGCTAGCGCTATGAAAAGTACTGACAAATATTTGAAAGCCGAAAACAATACATTGCAGCCGCGCACTGCCGAAGCGCGGTCCAATATGCTGTGTCCCACTTTTGTACGCCTTGTGTCTACAAAAGAGCGTTGCCAACGATAATATTCTAAGTTTCTCTCGAATATTGGACGATATACTCAAATTCAGCAATTTCTACAGATTCTACTTTAATAACATTGATCGAGACTTTACCTTGAGGGAACAATCTTGTCTATTCATCAAAACTTGCAAACTTTCGTAGTCCCCGTATTTTCACCGCATCAACCCGCTCCCACTTACTCCTGGACTATTGAAAATCCTTCGTCGAGATTTATCAGCCGCGAGAAACAAAAGAGAGCTTTGCGAATGAGGGGCGTCAAGTATCTACAAGTTTTTGGCGAATAGGTATTTTGGATTGTACGGAAAAGCTTATGCTTTTGCTTACATAGTTACCTATATGCCTATTATAAGTACAGGGTATATATGTGAACATTTACATCCCTTTAACCACGTCTTCTACCTACCAAACTGGGAAGAAATTGTTCTAAGACTTTTGGAAATCCATTTTGTATGGGGAGTCGATGGGGTTTATCCGACTGCGACAAAAAGATGGTTATGTTTATCGAGTTGATATTATTCACATTTATGGAATGTAGAGCTTTTCCTGATCAACACAAAGATTTAGTCTCTAAGTTAACATTATCTGTAAAAACAATAAAATAATTATTATGCCTCTTCTATTTACAATATAGAATTAAAATATTATGATGTCAATATTGATTTACCTAGACTGTTAGGGTAATAATGACATGTCTATGAAAATGACCCTTAAAAGTAAACGCCACATTTCCTTCTTTAAGACTAGAATGCTAAACGTATGCCAAATACCTTCGTGATTTTATACTTAAATTGTATTTAACTGAGCACCACTAACCTTCCCTCACCGTCTGCATGAGCAGAGCCTGAGGGAATCTAATTTCCTCAAGTCTGCCTAGGGTTGATTTTACTTTTTACCACAAATAAATTCAACGAAGAATACTTACCTATTTCATGTTATTTCGTTCTAAGTATAAGAGTATGTTCAGATATTTTACATTCCAGACCAGCAGTCCGCAGTTGCAAATTTCGTTTCGGGATACTAGTTTCAAGCCGTGCCGATAGATGGCGCTGGCTGTCGGTTACATCGCGAAATTATTTTGGTTTAGCTATAAGCCTTGACGTTGTACAGGGAATTAACCTCTTAATAAATAGTAAAGATTACAAGGTTTGAAAAAAATTCAATCATTTTTAAATCGTATAACTGCTTGCTAGTATAATCATGCTCAAACCTAAATAATAAGTAGGTACTACTTAAAATATGTTTTTACGATTTGCATGTTTAAAATGTGACTGTAACATGTTACAGTTTAGTTATTTTAATAATAAATCCGAAGAACAATAACATTTGCCTGCTTGTTAAATCATATTACATGTTATAAGTTATAGTCTAAATCAGTGCAAATTATTTACAGACCTTGAGACATAACAATTGCATTTGCGGCATTGTTAATGCAAGTGAAAAAATGCACCACAATCAAATGCGCCGAGGCAAGGGCATTGTGTGGGGAGAATGTCACGCGCAGCTCGCGACAATGTTATATCACACCAGTCGAAGAACAAGGTCCGATCTGCTATAAACATATTGCAGATCGACGTTTGTCTTTGGACCAGTCGAAATATTAGTGCCTCACAAGACCCACTATTTAAAACAAACTTCATTCGTACAGGGTCAGTATTTAGGTTGGCAGACGAACTGACGGATTACCTGATTCTAAGCGACTGCCGATATGAAAAGTTGAAAGTTTTTATGGCACTGCCAGAGTCATAGATCAAATTTTGTTCAGAATGGTTAGTAGAACACTTAATAGAGGGACGTAAATGTTACACACCCTGTATTCACCCAGACACTGAACAGACCCAAGGATTATTTATACAAGGGTGGCAGTGCACTTTTGCTTCTACTATTTTGCAGGTGTCTATGGGCGACGGCAATACGCTTACAGACCTACCCATCAGTGATCTGGGTCTGCTCGTCGTCCACTTATCCATAAAAAGATCCTGTCTCAAACGAGTATAAATACGCTCTAGTCGCATCAAACAAAAGAAACGGAGAACGCTGCTATAATAATTCCGTAATTATTTGTCTCTAAAGAGATAAGAACCATAGAAATAAATAAAGATAAAAGTCAATGTTCCCTTAGATTGTTGTCTGTTATCTTACGAGTATATTGAATATCCTAATACTATACCGGCGCATTTGGTAGTAGTAACTCTACCTCATACGCCAAAGGTCGGGTTCGATCCCCACACTGGACAAACATTCGTGGGATGATCACTGGTGTATGCTCAGTGTCTCGGTGTAATATTATGTAGTAGGTAGGTATTCTATATTTTGGGTTTCCTATGTTGTCTGATATCTGTAACACAAGTGCTTACGCTACTTAGTGACTCGGTACATGTGTTCAGTGTGTGATTAATGATTATGTTGTGTACATTTTTAAAAAGATTGTTGCTGACATCCATAAAGTACTTCTACTTGCATTACCTACATAAGATGTGGAAATGCACTTGAAATATGAACGTAAAGACAATTAATGATTGCATAACTCCACTAGTACATTGCCTGCCACATATTGATTAAGCAATGTCCTCATACCATCTAGTGATGATCTATGCGTCTTTTATTTATAACATCTCAAGGATCAAGAACCGTAGGGTCTGAAGCACTCCGCAGAAGACTAAGCCACACCTCAGCGTGTTATTCCCAGCTTCAACAGGACCCAGGATCTTGATCCCGGGGTTTGCAATATGGCCCCATGAAACCACTGCCTTCACCAGATCTTCTCAATACTTAAACAGGGGAACCAGGACAAATTGATATCATTCCTCACCGCGGAGGGATTATTTTATGAGACAGGTAGGCAGACGGGCGGTTGCTCGTAACCTGATGATAATGCCGTCGCCGCCCATAGACACCCGTGAAGTCACAAGTCAAACTTATGACGATTTCCCCCGATTGGACCTAGAACCTCACTCACAGCGCAGGCGCTGCTTCAATCTGTGGGAATAGTAGAATACACATAGATTAGAAAAATTCAGAGGTCCATACTCGATTTTGAACCTATTACCTTCTGTTTCAAAGGTGTACGTTCTTATCCACTGAGCTACCATCGCTCCGGTGATTGAGCAATTTCATTATAATCTAATTCTATACTATCTACAGGTAAACCTAAAAAAGAAACACTTGCGGGATGTAATCGACTCCCAGCGCCATCTATTGCTTCTGGATTAATTCCGAAATGGAATTAGGGCTAGCCACTAGTGCTAGATAATGCCGGGCACCAACAATGAATCTTGCATGAGTCACAGCTCACACGCCGCCGCCAGCGGAAGGAGACTCATCGCAAACGTAAACATATGAGCCGTGGCCTGGGTTTAGCCACGCAATCGTCTTCCCATCAAACATTTGTTGTGACAGGGCGCGCTAAATTAGACATTTTACTCCAATTCTAAAGTTCAAGTCACGAATAAATAGAAAATACGACGTAAGGTCCATTTAATGGAAACTATTACTTCTATTACTAACTATTATCATGAGGCTGAGAACTAAAAAAACATTAAATATTGCAATCATTCATTTAATTTCCGTTTGAACGGAAATACAACGTCCCAACATTTCCACGTGACCTGTGGAACACGTGACACGACGCTCACTTGTTCCGCGTTATATTTTAAATTAAATAGAGTACTAATAAAGGTTGGCAAATTAGTGATCATATTGAGGTAGCAGTTTGAGTAAGGCAATGTAAAAACATTACTTTTGATGAAACGGCTATTCAAAGTGAGCAGCTTGCGTCAATTATACGGGGAGATCTCTTTGACGTTGCGGACCAGAGTGCTTTTGTACGTAATTAGCGATGGCATAGACTTGGTTTAAATTTGAATAATAAGCTGTTTTACCTTCTACTTAGATAATTTAATTAATAATTCTGAAGTATCTATTTCCTTATAGTCATTTATTAAACTGTCTGTCTCCTTCTTGTTTTCACGACCTACGTACTTACCTGATGTTGACGAATATTTTTATCATAGGCATCATAGGTTAGTCATCGCGACTCATTTAGAATAGAATAATAATTTATTTGGTAAACACATCACTTACACAATACAAATACCTACATTTAAAAAAATAACAAAATAAATTTAAAAACCCTTTTTGTGAATATGGCTACCAAAATGGTTGCCACTCAGCTGTTTTGTCACAGCGCCGGAGTGCCATAACGCTGGTATTCTGTGGAAACCATTTCGCAGAGGCCCTCAGATTAAGGAGAAGATACCTAGAGGCCACTTGCAGCACGTGCACTACTACTGCCCTCGGCGGGTACTGTTTGTGTATCGTTCTGTGTTTATGATTGAGGTGAGGATCCAGTTGAGGTGTCAGAGGGAGCAGCGCACTGATACGAAAGTCCGACTTCCAGTAAGGTTGTCGGGTCCTGATACAAATGGAGGGATTGTTCACCAGAGAAGTTATCTCCGTAGAAGGTCTCTGTCTAGATTTAACAAATTGTCCAGCCTGCTTGCTATAAGATACTTCCTTTCGGCTTGAAGCCCCGCGATATCTCTCTTCTGTAAATCTGAAGAGAGGGCATTCTGTAAATGAATTATACTACTTTAAACATAAATATCAGGGGGTGAATCAGTAATCGATCACTGATGCCAAAATGGACAACCTTAGTATTTTTTATTGCAGTATGTCTGTCTGTTCTGTTTTGTAGGTAGGTACCTATTTTCGTTATAGAAACTAAAAACTACTCGACGGAATTTTGACCGGCACCAGCCCCTCTGTCAGGAAAAGTAAAGGGATGTAACTGATTTTTATGACACAAATTCTTTGTGATAAACAAAATTAGTACCTAACTAAAATCTGAAAACTATTTTTTTAAACAGTCTGGTTCCGTATTTGATTGGCAAAAGCATTTTCAATCCTAGAGTTTCTTATCTATTCCAATTGGGGCTACGCGTGTGGAAAATGTAGACTGAGGTCCAACTACACGGTGATTGGTTATTTTGATGTGACATGTCAAAATGTCAATACCAATGACGTTGAAGTTGGACATCAGTCTACACGTATGCCATCTAACGGATTTTACACAATCGGTAGTAAATATTAGATATGTCGACTGGTAACCCTGGGAGCAAGTGATCTTCTCCGCGGTCGACTGCGCTCAGTGCGGATGCACCGAGATAATGCAAGGGCCGCTGCGCACGCCTGAAACCTACTTACATTCCGAATGTCACGATGCACGTTAACTTATGCAACACCTGGAACAGGTTATTAGAGCGGCGGTAGGCCATTGGATAAGAGATTGCGCGTTTTAAATCATAATTAATTCGAATCTAGCTCGGCAATGGTAAGTATCGTGAGGGAACCTGCGCTTGTTGACGTAGTATTGAAAGTGTAACCATAAATGCTTAAGTATAGAATAGAATAGAATAATAATTTATCTGGTAACCACATCACTTAGGTACAAAATACAAATAAAAGAAAATACAAAATAAAATTAAAAACTCTTTTGTGATATGCTACCAAAATGGTTGCCACTCAGCTGTTTTGTCACGGCGTCGGAGTGCCATGACGCTGGTATTCTGTGGAAACCAACCAACCAAGTATTATATTTGTGATCCTCTGCTGTCTAATATCTGTGGTACAAGTGCTTGAGCTACTTACTTAGTAGGGAGTGAGGTCAATGGATGGAGATGTGTGTTTTTATTTATCTTTTGGCAATGGTTCACTTGTCTAAGGATTGCCAAGGTATTCCTTGATGCCATGCCGTCGCGTCCGTTGTAACGGCACCGTGGGCTCTCTTTTGCTTATCATTAGGGTGAGCCAATTTAATAAGACAGGAAAGTTAGAGCAGAGTCGATTCTTTCAATGTAATACCAGACTAATTATTAAATCCTATACGACTGCATTGTTTCTAATAGAAGTACCAATTGAATGTTGAGCAGTTTTAATCATAGGTAGGTACATAATCCGTCCAGTCCCAAAGCCATAATTAAAAGACAGTAAAACTCACTCTTGACAGAGACATAAAAACTATTTTTGACTTTAGAGAACCAATAACAAGCAAGATGTACGAATGAACCAGTAAGAGAGCAGTCTGAGTCTGTTCTTTCAGTAATATAAAAATACACAAGCAGAATTTCATCAACGTTTTAATTAATAAAATGTAACCAGTGTCTATGCGATTATTGTTTATATCAGGTCAAGGTGACGCCAAGGCTCGGAAACTTGCGTGATAGCCATGTGATTCTTCATTTGAATGATTTGACACAGATTTAAATAATAAAGCTGAATTTACACTACAGAATTAGTGTAGTGCATGAAAAAGTACCCAAATTAGACTCAACTAGTCAATGGGGAGGTTTCGCTAATAAAATGAACTTATTTCTGACAAATATGTCGGGATCGGTGAAACAGTTTAGATTATTGTGATGTAAGGAACATTTCCATGAAATTCGCCTAAGCCTCTCCTAATCGCTATGGCAAGGGCCATTAGGTTCCAAATACATAAAAAGTATTGGAACGAGACACAACGCACTTAGAAACGACCAATGCGGGCCACGGCGTGGTGAAAAAGTCCACTAGAAGGAGCACTATATCGCGGCGTGTAATATCTATCTATTTATAAAGAGATAATTTCTATAGACAAACGACATGGCTTATAGGTAAACCGAAAACACACGAAACGCTTGCGCGATGTAATTGGACACAGCGCCATCTATGGTTCATTTCTGAATTACGGGTCCCGAAGCGAAGTGAGGGCGGGCCAACTGTAAATAAAGGCACAGCTTAACGCACATTCATTATTGTGGAAACACAAAAAAGTGTTAACAAGGAAGACCACCGATACGCTGAAGGACGAATGAAGAGAGTTGCTGGCTAAACTTGAAACAGGCAAAAAAGAAGAAAAAGTGTCAGCAAAGTTTAGATCCCCAACACAAAACTAATTTCCGTGACATATACAGTGTATGATTAGTGTCGAGATATAAAATCACGCCATTAGTTCTGTAATCGGCATGAAAAAGATGACGCAATACACTCACTACTCATCGTTATAGGAACTCCCTGTCCTATCACATGTGGTAATGTGATTAGACATGTCAGGGTTAAGATTATAAAAATACCTATCATAGGGGAGAGTTGGCTATATCGTACTGCCATTTTAATCGTACCACTTCTAAATTTCCCTCTTAATGGGTCTTTTTTTCTACACTAGCAGCATCAAATCGTGGCCCTGCGCGACCCCCCGCCACCCCGCAATTTGTAATTGATGTGAGTTGAAAAAATGTGCGCGTGAGCGAAAAATCTTTTTTTTGTGGATGTTATTGCAAATTTTGTCGTAAGTTCGTAAGCGATATTACTCGTGATCAGGGTTAGATAGAGGTACACAGTATTCATTGGTAATTACATTTTTTATCTTAGATTATTTGTGATTTTTGTAGCGTGTCTAAATTTTGAATTTATGCCAGAGTATTGATTTTTTTAGAAAATGGCCTAGTTCGCTAACTTGTACCACTAGAAGTTGGCTAAATTGTACTGGTACAATATGACCGACTAATCCAAAGTACTTATTTTACAGACCCTATTTATACATGACGGACCCAAAAGCTATAAGTAAATATTATATTGGAACAGGGAGAACCTGAAAAGAGCTATTCCTAGCTTACGAAAACAAAGAATTAAATTTGAACAAAATTTCAAAGACCTAAAAAAACAAAATCTAAATTTTAACGACATACTTACTAGAAAAGAAAAATAGGAGCTAAAATACATAAAAAAGAAACACTATTCAAAAAAAGATATCGAAATTACATTAAACATCTATAAAAATCACAAGAAGAGAAGGTGAAGCAAAAAAAGTTAAGTTAAGAAAGGAAAAGTTGTAAACCTCAGAAATATGAAACATAATCTCGAAAATATTATGTGGAACGTGTAATTAATCGTATAACTACGATAAAAAAAGTTCAAACGTTGATTAGATTCAATACCTGCATTGTCACTGGTGATTCTTTCCAATAAAAACTAAACACAATAATTATTTACCAATATCTTTTTATTTCACGTTACTATAATAATATTAGTTTATACTATATTTTATTCTCATTATTGTCATACATGTGTGGATAATATTGTTTTATATTACCCAAAAGGTATTCCTAATATTTCTTTACTACCTATGTTTTAAAATACACAGTGTGGTTGAAATTTTACTATCTTTAATTGAGTGGTACAACTTGAACAGCCATGGTACGATTTAAAAACCTGGTGGTACGATTAAAACGACTAGTCGGCTAAATCGTACCGATGGTAGTCCTTCACAAGAAACCATTTTTAAGTATGTTAAAGTAAACATATTAATCTAATTTCTCGGGTTTAGCAAGGTAAAATATTAAAGTTTGTTTTGCATTTACATAAATTATTCTAAGTCTTGTAATAGTCGAAATTTTTAAGTTAAAGTAAAAAGTGGTACGATATAACCGACTCTCCCCTAATTCCATCCAAAAGTAGAATAGTTCTATTTCAGCGGTAGTAATTAAAGTAGTAATTAAAGCCTATAATACTGTCCCACTGCAGGGCAAGGGCCTCCATCAAAATAATCAAAGCGTGATGGGATTAGGTTTAATCACTGCGTTTGCCTAATGCAGATTGGTGATCACAAGCCCAAACTATGTCTAAATAAAATCGACACATAATTTTTGCTCGACCCGGGATTCGAACCAAGGACACCGAGAGGTCATGGCCCGGTACTTAATCACTAGATTCCCACTAGATGGACCGACGATCTAGTGAAGGTAGCAGGAGTACCTTGGATGCGGGTGGCACAGTACAGAACCTAACCAACTGAGTCATAAAAACTACACGTTTCAGAAACTCTAACGTATGTTTACTATTCTTCGCGTTTGAGCTAATGGTAGAAATACGCACCGACCACACTACCACATTTAACTCGTGCGGTGGTATGAGTCCCGCCGCGCTTCGGCTGAATTTCAGGCCTTTATCCCTTCAATCAAATGGACAGATATTAATTCAATCAGCGATAGGACGAAACATTAATTAAGCGATGCGGTTCAAAAAATATACATTCTGTTAGAGGTTTACCGATGGTTTTTTTGATTTAATTAATAACTTTTGCATATTGTACGTAGCCAGTAACAGTATGTTACATAAACATTAATCTGTTCAGGTGGTTTTCATGAAATATGTGCGTATCTATTATTTACAAACTAAGTAATTATTATTTGCGTAATTTTTTATGAAATACAAAGTGCTTATCAACTTATCCGTATTTTATAAATATTGGGGCTTAGTTGATATTACGAAGTTGTATTTCTTGCATAACTAATATGCATGAATTAAATGAATGCCTCTCATAATCCAAGCCAGGTGAAAAAGTTCAAAACGGGCACAATATCGTTTATTGGAATATGAATACTCCCCTAAAGGTTGCCTTGGCTTTTTACATTAAGTACATTGTTTTTTTTTTCTTTTGCTTTGGTATAATAAGCTCCAAAGACGATTGAGTGGACCACGGGCGTCGAAAGGATAGCTTTGGATGCAACCGGGATGATACGCTAAGATGTAGAAGATGCTATAGCAAAAAGTTGAAAGTCAGTTAAAGGATAAATTGGGTACCCATTTTGACGAGTTGGCTTCTGCATTAATTCGCTAATCCAGTAGAATAGGAATTTGAGAGTTAAACCCAGGGACGGATTTAGGTAGGTTACAGACACAGCGACTTACCTAGGACTCCAGCGTCCACTAAGGCCCCCCGACCCGGTATAATAGTTTTTTTAGGTTTCGCTGAAAAGAATAAAGAAAGACTGAAAGCTCGCCGTCACCATGTACACCTTTGTTTTTAAGGGTAATCTTACAAAACCGAGTTGTCCATCTCGACGCAGACTGGGTCTTGTAACTATAGTCTTTCAATTATGATGTCCCTTTGGAAAGATGTCAAAAGTTCAGTACTAGGGAAGTACTCTTAGAAATCGCTATTCAGCGGCATCGATTATCGATTTTGTAAACCAATTTTTACCCTGTTTATAATACTAAATTGGATAATGTGTCTGTACATCGCTCGTTTGCTTCGATACCTACTATAATTTGTAATCTAGTTTACTAAGAAAGTTTGGTTTCTCAATAAGTGAATAACCTTTGTAATTCTAATGAGAAATAATAAAGTTCTTTAACCATAACCATATTTGTAACCAATTTTAATCAAAGTAATTTTCACAACTAAGGTTTTTTAGAGATTGTCGAAAGAACACTTTCAGACTTTATTTGGCATTACAAACAAAACAATAAACGACACTCAACAACAAAACACAAGACAAACACTTACGTCTTATTGTATAGTCCGCGGCATCTAACAATAGCGATGACCGTTAGTTTGCGCACTTGTAGAACAGATGAATTTCTACTGAAATTCGGTTTCTGCGCACTCAAGGTCATCATCGCTATTGTTTCATGCTGCAAAACTTAGTCGTAGGCTTTTCTGCACTCTCCTCGTAGTGATTGAAGTGACACTCAAAATGGCAGATGATGATTGAACACGATTTTTTTAAATCGGCAAATATAGAGTTTTGTATCTCTGGAACATGCCGAATACTTGAGGTGCGTCACTATGTTCAAAAGTCCATCACAAACCATAGTACGTAACCGCAATCGCGCAAAATAACTATTGTTTTATTTTGAAGTTTACATTATTTTGAGCATTATATTCAAAAACAATATGTTAATTTTGCTTGTGAATCAATTGTAGGATGTTTTTGGATTATTGTATAATTTTCAAATGACTATTAACTACCAAATACAAAAAGGGACTTCATAATTGAATGTATTGAAACAGACTATAATTGTAGGGTATTTTTGTATAATTGTATATTTTCCTCATGACGATTTACTACCAAGTACGAAAAGATATAATATTTGATTTGATCTATAGATCTCGCGCGTTACGTACACGTAACGTGCAGAGTTACGTTCTTCGAAATGTCCAGGGGGACATCATAATTGAAACAGACTATAACTACCCCATAAAATAGGCCGTAAGGCTAATCGCGAGTCACTCTCACCTGGTAACACGTTTCCGCACCAGAGAACCAAACAAACTTTTGATACACCTGTCTCTTTCTTAAACGAACTTTTGTACGCGCGAAGCCTAGTGACGTCAATTAGCGTATCGCTCTCCTTTTCTGATTGGGAACTTTGCAAATCTATATCTTTGGAACAAATGATGATAGATAAAAAATAAAAAGGGAGATGTGATGCATACTTCAAAAACTTTACAATGGATTTAAAAAAAGTCGTAAATACCCAATTGAAGTGTGGCCTCAAATCGTGCGTTAGTCCGAATAAGTCTAAAGTCGGCCCTGGCGGTGGGCCTGCCGCCGAAGCCGTAGGCACGAGGCCTGCCGAACATTTCTGTTAATTCGTGCGCATTCCCGGAAATGCTAAGCCGCCATGTTGCCTGTTAAATGAATATTCTGTTCCGGCGTAAATAACATCACTAAAATCTTACTATCGCTTTCGGTGTCGTTTAACAAGTCGGTGAACAACTGCTTCAAGATTCTGGTTTGCCTTCCTCTGTAGGTTCTACCAAGAAGGTCAGGATGACTCTGCTTACTTGAACCTGTAAACGAAAGCAGTCATAAATTAATTAATTCATTATGCCAGTATTCTCTTTTACTGATCATCTTCCAACTAAAAAAAAAAGGACAGGAAAGGGAAGAATGTAGGTACTTACTCTGCCAGAAGATCATCAGGCACATTAAGTTTCGAATCACAGATTGTGTTTGCAGTTTCTAACGCTTTCTCCAACTGATCTACAAAGGGAAAACAGATTCTCATTATTTGTTAAACCCTTGCGCCATGTAAGAGACTCATGTAAAAGACGCATGTAAGAGACGCCCAGCGCCATCTCTTGGTACAGAGTGGAACTAATGTCTCGAAACAAGTGCAAGTGGGCTACAACTATATACGAATGTTAGCTTACCACAGTCAATTTGCAGATTAAGCAGTTGTCTCAAGCACATCAGCTTCATGGTCTCATCCGTGACGAACTCCAGCGCCTGGGCGTAGTACGCCGCCGCCTCCAACTTGTGGTTCAGAGCGACCAGGTCGCTGGCCAACTCCATCAGGATCGATGTTCGTATTGGGGACTTGGCCGGATACTTTCCTTGGGCTTGCATAAAACAGCCTATAGCAGCCTGAAATGACAACATAGCTAAATTATATATTTTTTCTTTAAATACCTATTTTAAATTTTTTTATTCAGTGACCTAGCATATTAACATAGAGAATAGAGTACCAGTGGTGGAGTCACAAAAGTGCTGCTAACTATAACAAA